>OX459055.1:7043490-7504515 GCA_949775005.1 Orthosia gothica
GTTTCAGCTGTTCAAAAGTTATTGGCGTTTTACTGTTTGAATCGGGCTGCTCTCGCAAGATATCATAATTACGAGTTCAATAGATGTTGATCGAAGCGTGGCTACTATATTTGTTCTATCTCACGATGACGGGTTACGACGCCGAAATAAGATTCATTTTGCTTTGATTTATCCGTCATCGTGAAATAGAACAACAGTAACTATACTAGATAAATTATGAAGTGTCGACGGAGGTTTTTTTTTAATTTTACTCGTCTTGTTTTATTATTTATACTAGCTGCCGCCTGCAGCTTCGCCCGCGTGTTATTAGTACTTCTCCCAATTTCTTTATAAATTATATCCTATTTCTTATTCTGATCTATAAGCTATATCTGTGACCCACAGCTTCGCTCTCGTCAACTGGCTACGTACCTATGTACCCTACCCTATCTACCTACTCACCTACCCTACCTACCTACCCTCCTACCTACCTACCTACCCTCCTACCTACCTACCTACCCTACCCTAACTACCTACCTAACAATTTATTAAATTATTTATTTGAATAAGAATTAATACTCAGTACGAATATAATCAACTTTTGTTTCTACCGGCGGCGGCGATCTAATTAAATTTTAGAACACAAAACCTGCTATTGTGACTTAACTATGATTGTTAGATATATTCTCTTATAGACTTTTTTGTAGGTAAAAATGAGTACTTTAATAGTGTAGTACATAATTTTACTGTATCTTCAATAGTTTTCTCAGCGCACGCCAAATAATGAATTTTATAGGCAATATTTTGCTACTTTGGGTTACATTATTGCAATTTTCATAAGGATCTCTAATTTTTTTGAAAAAAATGATAGCTTGTATTACTCAGGAATGATGTACCTTTTCATAGGCTAAAGATTTTTTCAAATAGGTCCAATAGTTTCGGAGCCTATTCGGTACAAACAAACAAATAAATGTTTCCTCTTTATAATATTGGTATAGATAACTTTTTAGTTATCATTGTTTTTTAATTAGAATTAATTTTATACATGTAAGCGGTATATTTAACCTCCGACGAAAAAAGAGGGCTATTAGAAGTTTTTTAACACGACCTGCTCCACCATCTCCAATTACATATCATGCAATCTCAACGTAAAGTAAAGCATTACCTCTCAAGGGAGTTAATTAGTTAATTACTTTGCAATTATTATGAATAATTAATTCATAATATTAATTTATTATTAATTCGTGTGGAAAAAAACGTGAAAAACTCCAAGTAAAAAAATGCTCCCATATGGCAATGTAGAGATTTGTTCAAAATTCGAACTGGCCATCATATGCAGAACTAAAAAATTTAATTCAAAATATCAAAAAACACGACTGCTTAAAAAGCGAACTAAAAAGACGTAAACAAGAAGAAAATCATGCTGTGCAGTCGGAGGATATATTTGCGAGCTGGCAACCAAAACCAGAAGTGTTCCTCGGCGTTGGCGTTGGCGATGGCGTTTTACTGTTTGAATCAGGGTGTTTCATCAAGATATCGTATCATAATTACATGTTCAATAGATTGTCGATCGAATCGTGTCTATTACTAGATACTTTATGTAATATGAAATAAAAACATGTCAGGTGTATTTTAAATTTTACTTGTGATTATTGTAATCACCGCTTGAAACCTTTCATTTTGAAAACCCACACGATGGCGTTGGCAGAAAACGAAAATTGGGACCCCACGATATGGCGCCCAAAACCGCAATTTATTTTTTCATTTTATTTTAGTCAGTGACACTTGCAAGGTTAAGAAGAATCGATTGACGTAAGAATCATCAAAATCAGCTAACGCATTAGGTCTCTAGAACGCCACATAGGAACAAACATACATAGACTGATAAACATATTACCCTTCTTTTCGTCGAGCAGTCGAGTGAAAAGTAAAATCCGACTAAGGAATGTGTTAAATAACTATATAGATAGCGCCAGCAGTATAGCTGCTGATATAACACTCAAGACGGCATCAAAAAGAATCCGTACGAGCCCATTTCTTTGGATATCTTTCTTAAATAAGTATTAAACGTACCATAAGTAGACCATAATAATGAATCGATTGATACAATACAACAAACATTCCTTAATAGACTGCCAAAGTCATAACACTTCCTATTACTAATTACTTATTCAAGTAATTAGTTTTCGGAAGAATTTACTGAATAATGTTTTCGCCCTTTGTAATAAACCCAAATCACGTAAAGCAGAAGCCCTGGCAGTGGGCGATTTGGTCTTTACGACAGTCAAGCTTCGGCTTCATGTTTCTTCTTCATATTGATAAGGATCAATTTTCGTGTTCTACTTATCAGTTTAATTAAACTAAAATTCTGTTTTTATTTGAATACTTAATTATGCTTGTGGGTAACTAATGTAAACAAACAATAAAATATGACTTTTATTTGACACTATAAAAATCGTTGACAATGTCAAATCAGCCATGTATACTAAGGAGATTTTATAATATTATTATTGGAATCAAAATGGATTTACAAAATCTAACGTTTAGAAGACATTTTATAAACAAACATTTGATCACAATGTTAAAAAATGTTCATGTTAGGTAATGTTAGTAAACAAAATTGTTAGTTATCAAATTGTAACATCCAGTTAGAGTGCTTTTTCTTTTGTGAACATTTTTCATCAGTGTAAGAGCTCTCAAAACGTCTGACAATTCCTGACAGAATGTAACTAATATATTTCTATTATTTGTTTGTAAATATATTAGAATTACAAAATGTTTGTCAAAAATTTAAACAGCAGTGTGAAATGAAACACATTAAATAAACTGTAAAACTTTTTGTACTTAATATTATATAATAAATGTTAATAAAAGGAGTACATCAACGGTTGCGTTATAAATATTGCGTCGTTATGTGAAATAAATTGCTTCGCACGACGTTTAATGCAATATTTCATCCACAGACTCAAAATTTTAATCAATTTATGTACCTCGGAACATCCAAAAAATTTTATGTGGGATTTTTTGTCGATAAATTAAGTGCATTTAACGGTCTTAATGTTTTATTACTACCAAACCGGACACTTTGTTGAAAACATGCAATGTTTCAAAGACTGTTTTGATGCTTCCGTAGAGAACACTATGATTAAGATCTAGTATTTATGACGATTCAAGCTACTGCTTTGACCGTCTTGTCAGAGACAAAACCGAACCTATTCTTAATCATTTCCCAAGTTTTCTTTTTGCATACGAAGATAATGAAGATGATAAGGCCGATGAGCACGTTGTAGGCGTCAGAGAATTGCCAGAAGAAGTCAGCGTCAGGGTAGAAGGAGCTGACGACCTCCAGGATCCAGCTGATGCCCATGACGGTGAATAACTTGAGGTATAGAGTGAACCTGGAACATTTTAAAGTCAAACTTCTGGTCACAAAGGAATTATTTTTAATAAGCTTAATATCTGGTAGATATTATTTACTTTATTTATGTTATTCCGCCTTTATATATTGGGTTTACTTTTTAACATGCAGAATCAAGGCAATAATAACGTTTATTAAATTTATAAAGCAATCACAAATTGCGTTTTTATTTCTAGTGGTGCGTACTATATGCGCTTTCTCTCTTCAGCACTTTTATCGTCGTTAGCGTAAAGTAGTATCTACTATATTATTCAAATCAATGCTTTGCTTTCTTGCTAAACTTTATTTTTTTAAGGTACTACCATGTTTAAAGTAGGCTCAGGTACCCACCTCCGAGTCTCCTTCCTATCCCGGTCATGTGTACAACTTTCCTTGCCACGCAGCATCCTCGTCTCTTTCTTGATCTTCCATATTTGGAATGCTGTCAGTCCGAAGAATATCATGTTTGCCACACAGAGAATCACAATTGGGCCATAAAGGTAAATTAACTTGGTGTTTCCTGGAAAATTATTAGAACATGGCTTGAGAAAGGACTAAATACTATAGAATATCCTTTGGAATCTGCTCAGGGTTCTTCTGATACAATTATTGTAAACTACAGGCCGATATCCAAGCTCTGTATTTTGGAAAAAATATTCGAAAGGATGATCTATAACCAGGTGTATAGTGCTCTTAGAAATTCGTTTAGCTCGTTTCAACATGGTTTTTTGAAGGGAAGGTCTACCGTCACCAACTTAATACTACTCAATGACTTTATCACTGACGCCATGGATAACGGTGGGCAGGTTGATGTCGTTTATACAGATTACAGTAAAGCTTTTGATCGAATTGATCATGAGGTCTTACTATCTAAGTTATATGGCATGGGAATACGAGGCGATTTACTGAGATGGTTTTCTTCTTATCTGGAGAACAGGTCCCAAGCAGTAGTTTTAAGCAATTATATGTCTGGTTGGGTGCCTGTCTCCAGTGGGGTCCCCCAGGGTTCATTGCTCGGCCCATTACTTTTCATTATCTACGGAAACGACATCAACTCTTGCTTGCTTTCATCCAAACTGTTGTGCTTTGCTGACGATATGAAAATCTATGCCACAATATCATCACATGCGGACGTGATTGCACTTCAGGATGATTTACGTCGTCTGGAGGCTTATTGTCGTGGGAGTAAGCTTGATCTTAACCCTGCTAAATGTTCGGTTCTAACATACTCTCGAAAGCGCGCAATTATACCTTCATCGTATATCTTAGGTGATCAAGTACTACCCAGAACGAATTGCATCAGAGATCTGGGGGTATATCATGATTCTAAGCTTACGTTTGAATTTCATATCAATGCCATAGTCGCTAAAGCATCTAAAGCACTAGGTTTCATAATGCGGCTATCCAAGTGCTTCACTCAAGCCAAAATTTTAAAAATTATTTACTGTACTTTTGTTAGAAGCAACTTGGAATATGCGTCTGAAATCTGGAATCCATGTTATCATAAGTACATTGATCGTATAGAGAGCATTCAGAAAAGGTTCATCAAGTATTTGTGTTATCATCAGAAAGTGCCCTACCGGTCTGAAGATTACCTCAATCTCTGCAAGAAGTATCATATATTACCCCTAATTAATCGGCGAGCAGTCTCCGACGAAGAGTATAACCTGCCTCTTTGTTTAGCGTTTGTGGACTACGAGAAAGCCTTCGATTCGATCGAGACTTGGGCTGTACTGCAGTCTCTCCAACGGTGCCAGATCGACTACCGGTACATTGAGGTGTTGAAGTGTCTCTACAAAAACGCCACCATGTCAGTCCGTCTTCAGGATCAGACCTCGAAACCAATCCTTCTCCAGCGCGGCGTAAGACAGGGAGACGTCATTTCTCCGAAACTGTTCACTGCTGCGCTGGAGGACGTCTTCAAGGTTCTGGACTGGAAGGGGCTTGGCATCAACGTTAATGGCGAGTACATCACTCACCTTCGATTTGCCGACGACATAGTGGTCATGGCTGAGACCATGGAGAGCCTCAGTAAAATGCTCGATGACATCAGTAGAGCTTCCGAAAGAGTGGGTCTTAAAATGAACATGGACAAAACCAAGGTCATGATGAACGCTCATGTAACACTCACTCCTATCAAGATCGGAGTTGTAGACGATTATGTTTACTTGGGACGATTATGTTTGTAGACGATTATGTTTTTGTATGTCCGCAAAAATCGAGGGCTTTTCAAAACTAGAAGCGACTTCCATAATTTAAATACACGCAGTAAACACGAAATTGTATTACCCAAATTCAGATTAACGAAAACTAGCAAGTCTTTTCTTATAAACAGTATACGCTTTTATAACAAGTTGCCAAAGTCAGTTATAGAACTGACCGACGGAAAGTTCAAAAATCACATCAAACGTGTCCTTATTAAAAAAGCATATTATAGAATCAAGGACTACGTTGAAGATAAAAATATTTGGTTTTAGCTCCTTCTGCACATGCGGCTTCCCTGGTAACTCATAAACGGCACAAATATGTGGATGTCTCTAACTATTCTCAATCTAATTTTTCTTCATTTAATAAGACTTTTTACAATGGTTTTCTTTTTTTTTCAATCTTTATAGCCCTTTGCTAAGAATAGTTACAGCACTGATAACAACATTTGTGCCACATGTTAAATTTAGTCTTGTTATACTTTGTATAGATTATTTTACCGATTGGTTTGTAAATGTGTGAACATTGTAGGCCTTCTAGATTGTTAACATTTTATCTCGTTTTACTTTTTTTTAATCTTTTGTTTATTTATTATATAATCACTTCTTGTTTAAGTTTCTTACGACTTAATATCGGGCCTGCGTTGTCCCCCCATCTAAGTACTGCTGTAACATGGAAATATTGTAAAACCAAACAATTTTTTAAAAGAGTAACCATGGAGTTTCTTGCCGGTTCTTCTCCATAGGAATCGACCAACCCGAACCGTGCACATTGTCGACGTTTTATAAGTGCCCATGTAGGCCTATGTGAAATAAAAATTATTGATTTTGATTTTTTTGATTTTGGGACAAACGGTCCAGTTGGGTAGGTCCAACTTCGAGAAAGAGGTAAACCGTCGTTCGAGTTGCGTGGTATCTTCTCGTCCAATTTACCGCAGTGTCTCAAGACAAAAGTCTATGACCAGTGTGTGTTGCCAGTGATCACCTATGGGACCGAGACGTAGTCGCTCACAATGGGCCTTATCAGAAAGCTTAAAGTCACCCAAAGGGCAATGGAGAGGGCTATGCTCGGCATTTCCTTGCGTGATCACGTCAGAAATGATGATATCCGCAGGAGAACCAAAGTTACCGACATAGCCCGAAGAATTGCCAAACTGAAGTGACAGTGGGCAGGGTACATTGCTTGCAGATCGGATGGCCGATGGGGCCGAAAAGTTCTGGAATGGTGACCGCGAACTGGAAGACGATACGTTGGAAGGCCACCCACTAGGTGGACCGATGACCTGGTTAAGGTTGCGGGAAGGCGCTGGATGCGAGACGCACGGGATCGGTCAATGTGGCGACGCCTGGGGGAGGCCTATGTCCAGCAGTGGACGTCTTTCGGCTGAAATGATGATGATGATGATGAGTCTCCGACAGCACTACATTATTCAAAATTTTCATTAATTCTATCAATAACTCCGATATTCTATCCAAATTTTATTTTAACGTTCCTGTCAGGTCAAAGCGATGGTACGCACCGTTGCGTGTTCCATCTGCTTCTACGAACTACAGGCAAAATTTATTTATAGTGCGTGCAAGTAGAAACTTTAATGCCATTTGTAAGCGGCATGATTTTGATCCTTTCATAACGGGTGTGTCCTTGGCCAGAAAGTGCCTGAGCCTTGGCTTTTTTAATTAGGATTTTGTATGTTCAGGTTTTTATCATTGTATGGTTTATGAAATGTTAATATACTTTGAGCTTTAATGCTATACTGCTTTGTTTTTAGGGTTCCGTAGCCAAATGACAAAATACGGACCCCCTATAGATTCGTCATGTCTGTCTGTCTGTCTTTCTGTCCGTCCGTATGTCACAGCCACTTTTTTCCGAAACTATAAGAACTATGCTGTTGAAACTTGGTAAGTAGATGTATTCTGTGAACCGCAATAAGATTTTTACACAAAAATAGAAAAAAAAACAAGAAATTTTGGGGGTTCCCATACTTGAAACTGAAACTAAAAATTTTTTTTAAATCAAATCCATACGTGTGGGGTATCTATGAATAGGTCTTCAAAAATGATATAGAGGTTTCTAATTTAATTTTTTTCTAAACTGAATATTTTGCGCGAGAGACACTTCCAAAGTGGTAAAATGTGTCCCCCCCCCTGTAACTTCTAAAATAAGAGAATGATAAAACTAAAAAAAATATATTATGTACATTACCATGTAAACTGCCAACGAAAATTGGTTTGAACGAGATCTAGTAAGTAGTTTTTTTTAATACATCATAAATCGTAAACCGCAATTTACCAAGTACGGAACCAATCGTGCGCGAGTCCGACTCGCACTTGGCCGGTTTTTTATTTTTGGTAGCTGTGTTGTGTTGTTCACACTCATTCTTTCCAATCTATTTTTAGAAGTGATGACTTTTAATTGGCTGTCAGTCTCACCTACTAATTTATATTCTGTTTGTTTTAGCTGTAAATCGTCCATGATTGTTAAATAAATAAATAAAAATAAATAAATTAAATTTGACGGCATCACGTTATTAGTACAACACATGAATTGGTATTCTATTCATAATTACGTAGTACTAGCTCACAAAACAATAGCAAATTAGGCATACTGTTCCCAATCCTTAATTTTGACGAGACCAAGCTGCAAGAAATATAAAATTAATAAGGAATCGAGCGTACCGCTGCTGGATATAGGCCACTCCCAAGCTACACAACACCTGGGTCCTTCACCTTCCACAACTAGTCTATCCTAGCCAGCCTATATTAAGTTAAGACCGTCCATGTAGCTAGGGAAGTCCAATGCTTCAGTTGCCCATATGCGGTCTCTGTTCTAGAAATCGTCTATTCCACTGGACAGCGGTCCTTCGACGGACATGTCAAATAGGAATTAATAACTATTATTCTAAGAAAAAGTAATACTAACCATACAAGAAACAACCTTGCAGTCTGATCTTAGGTAGCAGTGGGTGGGTGGGCAGGTCGGCAAACTCCAGGGCGCCGAGTGTGACGGTCAGCACACTCGGAACACCAAACGCGTACATGGCGTAGTATATGAAGCGTTTGTGTTGCGATTCGGGAGTGCGTCCGTAAGAGCGTTTACCGCTGAAACACAAAATATAACCATACAGATTTTTTGCTCAACAGGCTGCGGCAGGGAACTGCCAAGTGGGTAAAAACGTAATTTTATTTGCATCTGGTAGGGGCTTATGGTCAAAAGATATTTTTCATCCATAACGTAACTCGAACTTTAAAAAATAAAACATGTGGTACTGTAACGAGTTTGCAATGACTGCGTTCCCTTTAATTATTACGAGCTGGGTACACTTTAAAGAGGCATTTTGAATGGAAAATAAACCAGGGTGCCTGAAGCGCATAGGCGCGTGTTATTTTGATAAATTATGCAAAAACCGGCCAAGTTCGAATCTGACTCGCGCACAGCATATTAACAGCTACGTTCACCAAAATAAATAGCTAACATTACTAATTTTCATTAACAATGGAAGCACCGAATATTGCTCAAACATAAACACACACAAAATTAACTTTGCAGTTCTAAACTGTTGTAAACCCATCAATATAAAGCATGTTTACTTTTCCAAGTACATTTTATAAGTTGGTCGACTATTACTAGTAAACTGTCAAATTATAGCTTTCTAGTACTAAGAGTCTGAGCTAAGCTGCGGGCGGGCGGACAGACGTACAGACGGACATGGCGAAACTACAAGGGTTCCTTGTTGACTGCGGAACCCTAAAAATTACTAATCTTATGGGAATACATCATATATTCAGCGCAAATAGATCGAAATAGCCTCAGAGCTGTCACAGTAATCAAATTTCATTTCATTAGAGCCCTAAGCGATCGGCTCGTGATAAAATATATCGAGGGCATTAGCACATAAAGCACAAATAATTTTATATCAAGAGAACATTGCTCAAAATGCTATTAAAAGATGAGATCATAAAAAGTTATCTATCTATTGAAATATATTTATTTATTTATTTATACTCTATTGTACACCAGAAAATACAGGAACAAAAGAAACTTAAAACAAAAAATATACAATGGGCGACCTTATCGCTTACCGCGATCTCTTCCGGGGTACCTGGAATGGACAGTGATTGCCTGGACATGACATGGGGTTGTCAGTGGTGTAACAATACCAACAAAGAACATAAAGATATAATAATACTTAATAAAAACAAAAATAGATAATGATAGCTATTAAATAGATACATAAATACATACATATTTAAATTATATTATATAATATGCACCTCTCACAAAATAATAACAGGTAAATCTAATAACTAGTCTGGCTGGTTCGTTTAGCCGAGTTTCTTCTTAAGATGACCTTTAGTCGTCTCTAAATATCACAACAAATGCAGACTAAAATAAAAGTAATCAATAGCATCTAAATATTGGAATTTATAGTTTCTATCTTGTCCAGTCAAGTCTGAAAGTGTAAGGTAGTAAAAATGAGGTCGTAAAGTAGGGTTACGGGGTTCGACCTCGTTTTTAGGGTTCCGTACCCAAAGGGTAAAAACGGGACCCTATTACTGAGACTCCGCGGTCTGTCTGTCTGTCTGTCACCAGGCTGTATCTCATGAATGAGATGCTGTATTTCTGTTGCCGCTATAACAACAAATACTAAAAACAGAATAAAATAAATATTTAAGTGGGGCTCCCATACAACAAACGTGATTGTTGTGCCGTTTTTTTGCGATAATGGTACGGAACCCTTCGTGCGCGAGTACGACTCGCACTTTGCCGGTTTTTTTTAATTAATTTAGTTTTTATAAGTACAATTTCTGCCGTTAAGTGAATCTGCCGTAAAGCGAATCTGTCGTAAAGCGAATCTGTCGTAAAGCGAATCAGTCTTAAAGCGAATCTGTCCTAAAGTTATCTGTCCTAAAGTGAACAAGGGAAATAAACCACTCTACATTTATTTTATTATCTGGGTGTTTAACTCTGAAACAAGTCAAATCAGTATATTTCTTTAATGTCCCTCAGCTATCATCGCATTTCCGAATACAAACGAATGCTAAATTTCATGTCTTTCAATTATTAGATTTACCGTTTATTATAATTTGTATTCAGAACTAAGTACTTCATTGCTGTTTTGTATTGATTTCCGTGTGAACCCGTGGTGTGAACTATATAGAGCTGTAAAACTATTTTATTTTTTAATCGAATTCAAAAAATTTGGTGTTGTATTTATATTAACATTTACTCCTTTTCAATATTATGTATAGTATAACACGGCAATAAAAAAATATCAACAAAAAATTAATACTTCTTCAACCGACTTCCAAAAAACTGGAGGTGCACATGTTCGACATATAGGTATGCAACAAAAATAAATAGTTATCCGGTTATTAATCTTTTTAATTCAGAAAATTTCTTCATCTGCTATAGATGTGTCGGTATGTTCATTAGCGATGGAATAATGACTTTCCTCACTGCTCGAACAGGTATATCTATCTTCAAAAGTGAGAGGTCACTAACTCCCTCAATACGAAATATCATAAACCGCTTGACGTAAAAAAAAAAAAAATTGGCAGAAAGGTTTCTCAAGTAATGTAAGTACTTGAGAAACCTTTCTACCAAAAGGGAGTAAAAAAGGAGTTGCAAGTTTGTATGAAAAATCTAATTCCTTCGACTAATATTCTTGAAACTTGGCACAAATAATAATCTAACTAAATGATTAACAAGGTTGACATTATTAGCTTTTGGAAACTACCCCCAAAAACGATTTAAGGGCTGTTGAAGTTTTTATTTCTTAGGTTAATAAACTTGAAATAAACTTGACATATATACTAAGTAAACAATAAAGGTTGTCATCATTTTTATTTCTAAGGTTAATAAACTTGAAAAATCTTGACATATATACTAAGTAAACAATAAAGGTTGTCATCATCAGAGTTTTGTGCGTATATTGAGCGAACTCTTGCACAACCGTCCCTTCCAGGTGTGCTTTCAGTCCACCAACAACAGATGTCGACGGCAAAAGAAAGGACTTCCCCAGGGCAGTGTGCTGGCGCCGACGCTTTGTAACATCTATACGAACGACCAGCCCACCACTCAACATACGGTGCGGTTCTTGTACGCGGATGACTTGGCTCTAGCGACACAAGCAGCGACTTTCGAGGATGTGGAACGGACACTGACAATGGCACTCGACTTACTGGGAGTCTGCTTTAATCACAATGCTCTGCGACCAAACCTATCGAAGACACAGTCGTGCGCATTCCACCTTCGCAACATACACGGAAACTGCACACTCAACATCATTGCCCGAACCCTACATATCTGGTTGTGACGCTGGACAGGGCTTTAACTTATAAATCAAACTGCTATAAAGCAAAGCAGAAGGGGACCCGGAATAACTTGCTCCGTCATCTTATTTCCACCAACTGGAGTCATGTCTATTTGTTTCTCTGCTGGCGAGCTTGCGTGCCCAGTGTGGCACCGATCCGCCGACGCAAAGTAAGTAGACACCGCCTTAATGAGGTGTTTCGGATAATATCAGGCTGCTTAAAACCCACTCTACTAAATAAGCTCTACCCACTAGCAGGTAACCCTCCTGCTGTATACCCTCCTGCTGTACGAAGGGATGTCGCATGCACGATGGAAAAGAAGAACCTGGAATCCAATTGCTGACATGCCCTATACTACCACTTAACAACTCGGGGTAGACTAAAAAGTCGAAAGAGCTTCGTGCGTACCACACGGGGGATCCAGTTGTGGCTAGAGAAGTACCCACCACCACATGACTTCATTAAGCCCAAGGAGCATCTTCCCCTTCGTCATGAACTGCAGTGGCCCGTGTGGAAGGCACTGAATAGGTTGCGCACCCAGGTAGGCCGCTGCAAATATAATTTGGCAAAATGGGGGATTATTGGTGCATTGCACGCTGGGTGCGTTTTCGATGCTCCTGTAGAGACTATGCCCCACTTGCTGGAGTGTCCCGACTGTCCATTCACTTGCACCTTGGATGAACTGTATAATGAAAATACAAGTATGCGTTTAAAATTATCTGTCTTGCCAGCGACTTTAGCAGTTTTCCTCCCATTTTAACCCCCGACGAAAAAAGAGGGGTGTTATAACTTGTATGTGTGTACCTGTGTGTTTATGTATCTGTATGTGGCATCATAGCTCCTCAACGGATGAATCAATATTGATTTCGTTTGTTTTTGTTTGACAGGAGAGTTTTCTTAGCTATGTTTGATGAAAATAGATTCAGCCGTTCAAAAGTTATTGGCGTTTTACCGTTTGAATCGGGCTGCTCCCGCAAGATATCGTTTCATAAATTACAAGTTCAAAAGATTGTCGATCGAAGCATATCTACTATATAAATTATGTAGTATGAAATTAAAATATGTCGGAGGTTTTTAAATTTTACTTGTTGAAATAAATTACATTATGTTAAAAGAGTATTAACAACTCTATATACTTCCATGTTGATTGAGAGCGTCAGGTCTGCACTGCACCAATTGCAAAGTGTCCGTATATATAAGTTTATCTGTGGTGCCTTTGCACTAAACTAATAGAAATCTGACGAAAGACGAAACACGAAGTTTGCCGAAGGACATTAAGAAAATAGTTTTAATTCGTTGTATATATAGGTACTCATGATTGTCAACTGCTGCGAAGTTGTATTTTATTAACCCCCAACGGAAATAGAGCGGTGTTCTAAGTTTGACGTGTGTACCTCTGTGTTTGTGTACTTGTGTATTTCTCTGTGACATCATATCTCCTAAAAGGATGAACCGATTTTGATTTTTTTTCATTGGTTTGAAAGGTGACTTTATCGAAAGTGTTCTATGTTTGATGAATATCGGTTCATCCTTTCAAAATTTATGGGCGTTTTACTGTTTGAATCAGGGTGTTTCCGCAAGATATCGCATCATAATTACGTGTTCAATAGATTGTCGATCCAAACGTGTCTACTATACTAGATAACATTATGTAGAATGAAATATAAATGTTTTGCGGTTATTTCATTTTTTTAAATTTTACTTTTTGTTTCTACTCCCATGTGTAAAACGCTCACAAGTTAGGTACTGGGTTTTTAACAACTTTTTCAAATTAGGAAACTGCATTTGAATTACAAACATAAAACCCTCTTTTCCCAAAACCCGATCTTCAGTGTCGTGTTTGCGTAGCAAAAAAATTCTAAATCTATGGTCGTGACGTCCATTTTGCAAATAAGCAATGGTTTAATTTGTAAGTAAGTTTAATTAATAAAGGGTTAAGTTACCTGAGCGTCCACCAGATGTCGTAGGACATGACGTTCAACCAGAAGAAAGCGGCCAGTAGAAAGAAGTAGATGATGAATGCTGTAACAAATTTCAGTCATAATTTGAATGACATAAATAAGAAAATTATGTTTTCTGTCTAATCATCATTGGATATCGATACTATTACCGTCTGTGAAGTTTTGCTAGTTACTCTAATTGGACCTTCAGATCTTCTAGTTCCATGAAATTTTAAATATTTGATGAATCATCACGACTGGCTTACCCTTTCTTTACGCTTACTAAATTATTATAGCAGCAAAGTAATACAATCAGAGCCATGATTACGCGGCATAAGACAAGAGTCTTGTAGGTTGATTGGTATTCATTACATATGTAAAAACAATCTAACAGTGACTCTCAATTTTACTTGTATAACATTATCCAGAGTTTCATAATTGGTTAAATTATATATTGCCTACAATTCTGTACTCCGCACTAATATTCATAAATTGTTTCTATTGCCTTAATCAAAATCAAAAAATCAAAATCATATTTTAATAATAATCTTGAATATCATGCTTAAGTAACGACATTTGCTAATTACAAGCTTCCACATGTATATATCTACATAATTACGCGTTATTTCCGTTGACTAGTTACAGCGATTTGAGCAAACAAACAGTAAGGAAACAATGTTAACACATCAGGCGCGCAGAACATATGTACCCTAAGGCGTGTCGAGACAACATATTAGGTATGTCAAGTCTTGCAACCTCAAAATCGTAATAAAAAGCTATTTATGGTAGTCACCAAAATATTCTTTGTTTAAAATCTTTGTAATTTTATGTGCGCTGGTGCCAAATAAATCGATTTCTAGGTGTGTTGGTAAACAATTGAAAGCTATTGTAACACTACGTATGCAGAAGGCGTTGCGCCTGTAGTCGATGTGAATGGTACATGGAGTAGCGGCCGTTTTCTTAAGTTGTTTATATTAGAGCAAAGAAGTATTTTACTGAGCAGTTCGGGACAATCGACGGAACCGTTTGCGATGTTCACAAAAAAATAGATATCATTGATATTACGTCTTACTTCCAACGGTAAGAAATGATACTGCTTACAACGGTGTTCATAGTCGACTGATAATTGCCTAGCTTTGAAGTCCAAGTACCGCAAGAATTTCCATTTCCTTTGAACAGACTCAATACGAGATTTGTAGATCTTATATTGTGGATTCCATACTTGAGAAACGTACTCAAGGTGGCTACGCACTAGAGAATAGTAACGTACTTTTAATGGTTTTAGGGAACGAAAGCTAGAGCAAGCTTTAATAATGAAGCCCAAGGCTTTGAACGCCTTGTTGACAACCGTTTCTACATGATAATCAAAAAGTAGCTTGCTGTCATGTACCCCGCTAAGATCCCTAATACTGGTTTCTTTACTTATGTCAATACCATCCAGAGTATACCCTGGGCCAATGATAGACTTCTGGCGAGTGAATATAACGTGAAAACATTTGGATACATTTAGTTGTAGTTTGTTGGTTTTGCAATATTTTAGTGTGATTTCCACAACCTCGGGACGATTCCCTCTCTCAACGACCGCTCGAATACTTGTAGCACACAGATTGGCGGCACCAGGCTCTTCGCACAATTCAATATAAAAAAGGGGGGTAACAAATCTGGCCCACCAGATTTAGATGGGTCCAAACTTTTAAATAGCTTGAGTACCGTCTCCGGACACACGCTGAATGTACTCAAGTTTACCGAGCTAGCAGAATTAATGTCTATATTAACATCCTGATCGTTAGATTCTGAGTCAGGTTCTTGGAAGGTAGACTGGAATTAAGAAGAAAAAAGCTCAGTGATACATACATATAGTGAGCAGTGTCTGCGGACGAGTCCATGTAATGTAACACGTTAGGTAATGTATAACCATATCTTGATTTTTTGCGATTGGGGATTGCAATGCCTTTTACACGGGATAATCAATTTTAGTGCTAATTTTGCCGATGATTTCAAACAAGTTCTCGTGATTGTTCTGGGGTAGAACTTTTATTTCGATGTTGTTCAATCGAGTCCATTGCTCTTTAGCATTATTATCCTCCTCTAGCTTATCGAAGCGGTCATGAAGGATGCCCACCTGTTCATGTACCTTCTCGACGTGTACAAGGCGCGTTTCCATATCTTTAATTTTCACATTGAACCCCTTTAACTCCTTATTTGTTTCACTAAATGATGCCTTTAGACCAGCAAACTTCGTACGAAGAGCAGTTATCTCTTCTCTTAAAATTCTAGAGGAGCAAGTTTCTCAGAGAGTGAACTTATCTCATTAGGTATAACCAACTCCGATTCCAGCCTTGGTGATACTGGGGGTTGAGTAGTGGCAGCTGACACTAGAGGCTCAGTAGCGGCAGCTATTTTACAATTGCTGCAACGCCACGTCAGGTTTCTGTCACCCAGCTTCCGGTATCCGTCTTCTGTTATTCCAGCACAGTGGAAGTGAAGTTCGTGATTACATTTTGTGCAGTGAACACCATCGGATAGCGGTTCCTCGTAAGCGCCGTACTTGAATGGGTTCATGACTAATTCGGTTAAGTATACACAGTTCGCAAAATGTTTGAGATACGCTAAAATAATGGTCAAACGCAGTAGATGTGAGTAACGAAAGTTGACCGTATGGCACAGCACCTACGCGTGTACTTGCCACTCATACATATATAATAATATATGTATGACTGGCAACACATATATCATGACACAACGACATGGTTGGCGCAGTGTTTGAGCGATTGACAGCTGCGCTGCGTATCGCGGGTTCGATTCCCGTACGGAACAAATATTTGTATGGCCTACAGATGCTTGTTCCGGATCTGTATGTCTTGTGAATATGAGTTCAAATGTTTTTAAACGCACCCACGATCGCGAAGAAATTCCTAGTGTGGACCGTCTTAAAAAATAAACAAAAACGTTAAATAAAAAAAAAACACCGACGCATTTTTATTGCATGGTACATAATTTATCTAGTAGTAGACGCGCTTCAATCGGCAATCTATTAAACATGTAGTTGTGACACGATATCTTACGAAAACACCCCGATTCAAACAGTAAAACGCCCATAACTTGAAGCAATAAAGGGCTGAACCGATTCAAACATATCACTCTCGATAAAGTCACCTTTCAAATAAAAAAATCGATATCAGAATCGGTTCATCCGTCTAGGAGCTATGATGCCACATACAGGTACATACGTCAAACTTATAACACCCCTTTTTCCGACGAGGATTAAAACTAAATACTAGCAAAGTGATAGGTCACCAAATTCAAAAATCGTTCAAATGAAGATAGAATATTAATACGCAGAAAAACCTCGAATATCTTGTTATAAACAACCTAATAATACAAAGTAATTAGGAACTCTTCTTTATGGTTCGCTGACGTTTACAAAACGTTTTTTTTTTTAACTTATCAAGGACAACAAGAGCGAAGCTATAAAAATAAAAATTTACGACAGTAATCAAAAATATGCGACGTAAAACACACTAATTTAGAATTAATATAAAACAAAATCTACAAAAGCAAGCAAGCATAAATAATCGCACTAATATTATAAAAGCGAAAGTGTGTGTGTGTGTGTGTGTTTGTATGTTGTTACTTCGGCTGGTCGGATCTGGATGAAATTTGGCCCAGAGTTCATAGCTTGAACATAATTTACTTTGTAGCTTTAGCACATACCTATATTGATAATGATTAACACCAATTACGTCTTTCATGTAAATCTAAACTTTAATGGAATCGAGAGTCCCCACCATGAGCTTTTTAAAGCGTTCACCAACTATGCTTTAAGCGTCTCATGCCAACACAAAGAAGAAGTGGAGTACAGTTTGGTGCGCATACATAGTGGGTACGTCCCTCTTCTCAGAGAAAATAAACTCTTCATAAGAACTTACTTAGAATAATGCAAATATCTTGAGTGATATTATCCCTCAGGGCAAGGATCTGCAGTGTGGCTAAGAACAAGAAGCCCACGAAGAAGCAGAGCAGGTACGCCATGAGCACCAAGCCGGGAAGGTTGCGCAGTTCCGGCAGCCCCGCGTACACCACCACCGTCAGCAAGATGAAGAAACAGGAGACCAACATGCCTGCAAATAGTACACTTGACGCAAGTGGCAAACTGTGTCGTTGCAGCTGAGGTGGATTTGACGCCAGAGCCGAAAACGAGACTGTTATGGAGCCAAGAGACTGCATTGACAAAAGTCCACGCGTATCAAACGACATTTTCAATACACTTATTAGAAAAAACAATAAAAAAAATATGAACATTATTATTTAATCACAAATTATAGTGAGCAATGCCTTTATGGCTAGCAGTAGTTTTTTCGTTCGCCGTGTTCGAATTTTTAACGAGAGGCAAGCTGCCAGACAAGGTAATATTAAAGATATAAAAACGAAAAGTTTTTTATTTATTTATTGATAACAGTAAATAATTTGAATAGATGGACGCTGCCCGCCACCATATCCGCACCCGTTTCCGTTTACTTAAACACACTTGGCACCCCCAAACCGCAAACTACTCACATATATTTTTTAACTCACTTGAGTTAAAAAATATTTATGAGTAGTTTTAAGCTGAGGAAAATATTTTTCAATAGACGTGCGTCTTTCTGAATACGTTGACATTTACCGATCAGCAGATTCGCTTAAAATAGCCTTGTTATGAATGACATTTTTACCTATATGCTTATATAACAGTTCTAAAAAACATTTGCTGCAAAAAAATCCTAGATATAGATTGTAACTATGTGTGAAAAGTCCGTAAAGATCCCAAACGTGCATAATAAATATTGGCAGTCAAAGGTCCCGAAACGCTTAATTCTCGTAACGTTTTGCAATTTATCCTAGGACGAATTTATTAATAAATTGTGCATACAAAGTATAAAATTAAGATGCACTGGTCATTAGTTCTCGAGATACCAGGCAAAGAAAATCTGTTATTAGCTAGTGAGTATAGTATACTCACAAGTACTGCTCAGTACATAGTGATTCTTTTCAAGTTCCTGAATGTAGCAGATAAGAGCGTTCAGGTGGGGATTCTCGTTGTCCGAGACAAACATGTCGATGCAGTACTTGTCTGGTTCATAGATCATCACATTGGGGGGTTTGCTGGATGGGATGTCCACGTAGAGTTTACCATCCTGTAAAATAATTTTGAAAGTTATAAAGAAATACCATGGATGCGGAGTAGGGTAGTCAGTTCAGTATCGTACAATTTATTCTCAACCCGCTACAACAACTCAATATGTACTATAATTTACACACATCTTTGAGATTCTCGGGATCCTAGAGTTCTAGACCTTTGAAAGGCGTACCAGGGGCCGAAACCAACTCGAAGAGGCTTTGTAAGACATATAGGATGAAATGTGACAAGATAAATGATCATACTATGGCCGCAGATGACGTAGTAGCTAGCTGGGATGATACCGTTGAAAGATATGTATTGTGACGTCTAGGGATTCCAGAAATGAGGATTCTTGACGCAGTTATTGATGATAACAAACAATGGGGTTCTTGTCAGTGCTTCGTAATACAATGTTATCAAATATGAGATTGCAGTACTTATAGAATTTTTGCACACCAGCCTTATTGATATCTAATACATAGACGGAAATCCACATCGTGTCTTTCATCTCGCCATGTGATTGGTCGATTGTTCATACTCTTTGCCCTTGCCTTGCCGAATTCACTACGCAATAAAGTTGCAGATGACCACTAGTAGATGGCTCATATGAAAGTAAATTTATCCAGCAAGTTCCAAGTTTATTGTTTTACCGACGCCATTTTGATAGCCTAAAACGAATGAGCCAACAAAAAATTGCTTTTGGCTTACTGTTAATCCCCGACGGAAAAAGAGGGCTGTTATAAGTTTGACGTGTTTGCCTGTGTGTTTGTATATTTGTGTATCTGTCTGTGGAATCATAGCTCTTAAACGGCTGAACCAATTTTAATTGAGATATTTTTGTTTGAAAGGTTATATCGAGAGTGTTCTTAGTTATGTTTGATGAAAATCAGTTCTGCCGTTCAAAACTTATGGACCTTTTACAGTTTGTTTCGGGGGATTTTTATGCCAGATATCATGTCATAATTATGTGTTCGATAGATTGTTGATCGAAGCTTGTCTACTTCTAGATGAAATATGTAGTTTAAAAAGTGAGAAAAAAATATTGTATTGGTAATTTTTATTTTTACTTGTTTTCGCTACAATCTTATCAATCTGCCTAGCCTTTTTCCAACTATGTTAGGGTCGGCTTCCAGTCTGAGTACAAGTGTTTTACATACATATAGCCACTGCCTATCTGACCTCCACAACCCAGTTACAATCTTAAAAATAATCAAATTACTACTCCAATGTTGTGATTCGTAAAAAAGATGAACAACTCTTTTAATTATAAGAAGGTACGTTTAAATTCGCAGTAGTCGCAACGGTGCAACAGATTTTGATGGCGATTTGTTTTTATTTATCTACTTGCAGTTAATAGCTATAAAAAAAAAACCAAAAACATAATAGCAAAACACGTTTGGGAAGAATTTATTATAATGATATCGAATAAAGAAACCGTTGAACATTGTGTATTTTTTTTGTTAGCCTTCAACTTTTTTGTACTATTGTGGCCAATATTAATAATTCGAATGAAGCACGATAAGTTTTCGTTTTATTATTTCATCAGAACAGGTTTAATATAAATGTTATACAGTATCTTGTTGTAAAATAAAATTCGTTAAAATACAAAACCCAATCGTTCGATTTCTGACATTGAGAGTTAGTACAGTAGGTACAGTTAGTACATATTTAAGCAAATTTTATTTAGTAACTAATATCTAGCTCTAGAATAGTACTGACCCAGTGATCACGGCCCCGATTTACGTGCCGTGGGTCATGGGTTCGAACCCAGGCAGGTGTTTACTTTGTGTAAATTATTTCATTACCACTCCTCTAAAACGGTGCAGGAAAACATGAGGAAACTGGCATGTCGTAGAACCAAAAATTCGAAGACATATGACATCCACCAATGCACACCGGGCCCGCGTGGTGGATTATGACCCACTAGCTGCCACCCGCGGTTCCGTCCACGTAGTATTAGTATTTCACCCAATATATATGCTATAGCAAGTAAAGTTAGCTTATGCGTTTATTATACCATTTATTCATTTTATATACATATTTTTTTTTTTTTAATATTATTCTATAAAAAGTAAAATAAAAAAACATTTAAAAATACAAAAATAGTAGCCCACCGGTATCGGGAACAGGGTCCAAGCTACCGGTGGTCAGGGCTCCGGAGAGAGGAACCTCCTAACGATACGCGCCGTGTCCAGGAGTACCGCTTTCTGGATCAAGCCCTTGATCCAGCTGCCCAACGAGAGCCTTCTCAGATGTTCGTCGAGGCTCTTGGCTATTATGCCATTGGCCGTCACGACTATCGGCGCAATGACTGCTGTATTCACATCCCACATGTCGACCACCTCGCGAGCCAGATCAAGATACTTTTCTTATGTCTCTCAGCCTTCACGAGGTTCTCGTCATGGGGGACCGCTATATCAACAATCATTGCGCGACGCTCTAGTCGGTCTATCACCACTATGTCAGGCTTATTGACAACAATAGTCCTGTCAGTGATGATAGACCGATCCCAATACAATGTGACATTGCCATTTTCGAGAACTGGGTCGGGCACATACTTATAGTAAGGCACTTCCGATTCCACAAGATTGTATTTAAGAGCAAGTTGCTGATGGATAATCCTGGCTACAAGGTTGTGTCTATGCTAGTAGTCTCCGTTAGCCAGACTAGAACAACCGGAGATAAAGTGACGGATAGATTCCCCCGGACGGTGACATGCCCGACAGATGTCAACCGTGCCATCCTTCACAATAAATCTCCGGTAGTTATTCGTCATGATAACTTCGTCCATAATTGCAAAGACAAAACCTTCGGTTTCCCCGAAAAGGTCACGAAATCGCAGCCAGGCCATGGACGCTAAAAGATCTACATCGAGCCCATGTAGGACCCGGTAGAAGCGTCCGTGAAGCTCCTTGCTCTGCCATACCTCCCTGCGGTCATTATTATCTAATACTATAGGTTTGCGCCAGTTCTCGTTAGCCAAGGAGAACGGGGTAAGGCCCTTGTCCACCGCTACCACATCTCGATGCATACCCACGTCGACGGCCTGGAAGTACGCGGTTGTGCAGGGTCTTAGCATTTAAAAAGCCACGACCACCGCACTTCCGCGGGATATACAGTCTCATAACCGATGATCGTGCGTGATGCATACGATTTGCGGTAAGCAATGTGCTGACTCTCCTATCCAGGGCGTCAAGTTCTGTCTGAGTCCATTTGAGTATGCCGAAAGAATACATCAAGACCGGCATGACCCAGCCGTTGAAGGCGCGCACCTAGTTCCCGCCTGATAAAAGACTATTTAGTACTTTTTTCAGGCGGCCAAAGAAGCGCTCCTTCAACGACTGTTTCACGTCAGTAGCATTGATGCCTAGTGCTTCCGACATACCCAAATACTTGTAAGTTTCGGTTGAGGAAAGGGATCGAAGGTGTATGGAATCCGAGAGTGGTATTCCCACGGATTCCATAATCTCCCCTCGCTTTACATGCATGACTGCACATTTGTCCACACCAAATTTCATCCTGATGGCGTCACTAAAGGTTTCTGTAACCTTCAGTAGCTTCATCAGTTGCAAGTTGTTGGAGGCAAAGAGCTTCAGATCATCCATGTAAAGGAGGTGAGATATGACCTGACCTCCTCTTCTCAACCGATAGCCCAGGTCTGAACCCTCCAGCAGTGTACTAAGAGGGTTCAGGGCTAAACAAAACTACTGTGATTACGTCCACTGTGGTTATAGTCTTATATACCGCCCTGAAATATTCCACTCTCGATCCTTATAGGTTCGCTGTCCTCTTGAATCTGTTGACATCCTGGATAGTAAAGGACCGTCCTCCACTGCCCCATACACGACATCAGGAAAGTGCGCAGAGTTGCATCAATTTTATACAACTCCAGCATCCTCATGAGCCATGTATGTGGCACTGAGTCATAGGCCTTCTTGTAGTCTATCCAACATGTCACCAGATCCCTTCGGGAACGGCGAACCTGCTGGCTAATGGCAATGTCTATAAGGAGCAGCTCCTTAGTACCGCGGGTCCCGTTCCTACATCCATTCTGAGAAGCAGACATGATTGAATTCGTATCAATATGTTGATTAATTTTAGCTCTCAGAATGGATGTAAAAACTTTATAGACCGTCGGTAAACATGTTATCGGTCTATAATTTTTAGGCTCCGCAGTACTACCTGATTTGTGGAGCAGGTGGGTTATTCCTGTCGTTAGGAACTGGGGCAGCGATCCTGACTCTAAGGCAGACTGGAACTGAGTTGCCAAACAAGCGTGCGACCTTTGGAACCATTTAATCCAAAAGTTGTGCAGTCCGTCCGGCCCTGGAGATTTCCAGTTAGGCAAAGGACGGACTGCACGAGCTACATCTTGGGGGCTGATGGTAATTGCCCCCATTTGTGGTATCGGATCGCACGCTTGTTCGACCTCCCGAGTCCAGTCACCCTCGGTGTGACTGACAGGCACCGACCAGATATTGCGCCAGAACGAATACATGGCGTCCTTGGATGGGTCGCTCCCAAACCTTTCGTTGTTCTGGAATGTACGATTCTGCGTGTATCGCTCCACTCGCCGCTTGTACCGACGAATATGGTTGGCCCATGCATAGATTTTCTGCTTCAGGAAGTCGATACGCTCTGTGACGCGGGACAGATAATAAATTATTGTATACCTTAAAATACTATTATAAAAATAAACTTAAAATTTATACAAATACAATGGGCGGCCGTATCGCGTTCCGCTGTCGACACCATAAAGTACATTAAAAAGGAAACTAAAACATCGTTTTCATTGTTGTCATACAAACTTTTCCTCTTGACATACCCAGATATGCATCATCATCATCATCAGCCTTTTAAAGTCCCCTTTGCAAGATGTGAGGATCCATCCAGGATTGATGGATGTTTGTTACTTTTTGATGCAAAAATTACTGAACGGATTTTGATGGAGCTTCACAGAAATTTGGCTTATATATCAGAATAACTGTAACGTTACGTTTAGCTACAGAGAGCTAAACGTAAGCCACGTTAATAAAAATAATTAAATATAAACAAAAAAATAAGAAAAGGATATAGATATATAAACTATGGGCCGGCTGCGCACGACGTGGGCAGCTTACCAGGAGCAGGTCGGACAGAAAGGCGAGGAATGCCCGAGGTAGGCAGGTGAGCAGGACCACGGGTAGATGGTCAAGGCAGGCAATCGGGTAAGTTAGTAGACAGCAAGAGGTGTGGCGGCCGGGCTATGGCTAAATGCGCCAAACAGTGAGCCCTTTGATACGTTGCGATGACTGGCGAGGATTATGTTCCAGTAAAGATGTACATATTTATAAGTACCACACTCAACGATTTATATTTATTGTACTTCAAAGATTAGATAACATTTACAGGCCGTTTATTATAAAGAGTTTTCAGATACAATCGTACAATTGGTTGTCTTAAGTAGTCCAACGTTCAGTGCAGATTCAAAACTAAAAAAGCTGACGCCCGTTTTCACTCGTTCTGCCATCCCTTCTAAATTTCAAATTCAAATCTCTATAATAAAGACCAGAACGAATAAAGCTGGGAACAAATTATCGGACGCGGCTGACGGACGCGACTTACAGCCGCGGATGATATGTGTGCAGCTTTTTTGTTTCCAGCTCGGGTCAGTCTGCGCTGCCCTTACAATAATATACAACTAGCTTAAGGATAGATCTAGGTACTCCATGGTAACTATGTTGAACATGACAGATGTCATGTCCATAGACTAATATATAATTGGTCATGTCTGGTCATGTCAGATGATTTTGGTCCATTCATTGAGGCGAAAGCTCAGTTGACTGCAAAAAAGTTGGAGATTCTTGCAAAGGTGAGACGGTACTTCACACCTGAACAGCTGCTCAACTTGTATAAAGCGCAAGTTCGGTCGTGCATGGAGTACTGCTCTCACCTCTGGGACGGATCTGCCAAATATCAGCTTGATGCATGAGTCAATTGACAGGCGGGCCAAGGGGCTTATTGGCAACGATGCACTGGTCGCGTCAAAGCTCTAGAGCCTCGAACATCGACGCCGAGTTGCCAGCCTGTCGGTTTTTTATCGGTTACATTTCGGGGAGTGTGCGACGGAACTGCACAATTTGATTCCGCCTAGCCCTTTCCATCATCGGACTACAAGACGTACGGCCATGCGCCATCGGTACATGGTGGACATCCCACCCACACGCACAAAGCGTTTTGCTAATACTTTCATTGTGCGCACAGCTAAGGAGTGGAATTCCCTTCCGGAGTCTTTGTTCCCTGATAGCTACAACCTTGGGGTCTTTAAGTCAAGAGTGAATAGGTTACTTCTAGGCAAGCGTGCTTCATCGTAGGCCACATCATCGCTTACCATCAGGCGAGGTAGTGGTTAAACGCGAGCCTATCGATAATAAAAATAAAAAAAACCGGCCAAGTGCGAGTCGGACTCGCGCACGAAGGGTTCCGTACTTGGTAAATTACGGTTTACGATTTATGACGTATTTAAAAAAAACTACTTACTAGATCTCGTTCAAACCAATTTTCGGTGGAATTTAACATGGTAATGTACATCATATATTTTTTTTTGTTTTGTCATTCTCTTATTTTAGAAGTTACAGGGGGGGGACACACATTTTACCACTTTGGAAGTGTCTCTCGCGCAAACTATTTAGTTTAGAAAAAAAAAAAATAAGAAACCTCAATATCATTTTTGAAGACCTATCCATAGATACCCCACACGTATGGGTTTGATGAAAAAATTTTTTTTTAGTTTCAATTTGCAAGTATGGGAACCCCCAAAATTTATTGTTTTTTTTTCTATTTTTGTGTGAAAATCTTAATACGGTTCACAGAATACATCTACTTACCAAGTTTCAACAACATAGTTCTTATAGTTTCGGAAAAAAGTGGCTGTGACATACGGACGGACAGACAGACATGACGAATCTATAAGGGTTCCGTTTTTTGCCATGCAATTGCAAGAATTACAAATTAATATAATTTAAGTTTCAGATAAAAACAATCAGAGATAACTAAAATATGCTTTCCAGGTGTTATAATACCCCCCCCGGTGGGTTCCCGCTTTGTCGATGCGGGGCGGCTCAGTAACCGTGGCTTGGTCACCCACGGTGAAGCGAAGAGGAACCCGAGGAGGGGCCGCTCGTCAGGGCTTTTGCCGTTAAGCCGACGACGTAGCGGCCAACATGTAGGTTGCGGTGTTGCCTAGGCGACATCGCAACTGAGGCGGGCCGCGATGTCGTATGGGGTCTCCCATTACCATACGATATCGCGGCTGAGGGTTGGAGGCCGCGGCAGGAGAGGAGTGCCGGTATTGCGGTGCGCCGCTCTCCCTACCTTCCGCGGCCTAGACGGGGTCGCCACCGTCTGATGGCGGATGCGGTGGGGCCGCAGGGGAAGAGGAGTGCCGGTATAGCGTTGGCCGCTCTCCCTATCCCCTGCGGCCGAAAAATGGTAGGTGGCGGGGCCATTGACCCTGACCCGTCACAAGGGGACCAAGAGTGCCATACACGGGGTCGTCTGGCACCCACGTGCTAGTTTGGTCCCTGGGGTGGTCACGGCGCACAGTGTGTTCTGGTGCGCCGGTGATGGGGGGTACTCCCCAGAGGAGGGTTCGGTGACGGACAGCCGCGGCGGGTTCGCGGTGAGTGCTAACGCGTACCCGTGTTCCCGCCATAAGCGGCACAGGAGGACACCGTGGAGTTTTAGTGGGTTAGAGTCCCACATAACTGCGCTATCTCCCCGTGGTAGCGCAGTATGCATGAGCATTTCTCCACGTTAAAAAAAAAAAAAAAAAAGGTGTTATAATACAAAGAATACATAAAAATGAGTTACAAGTATTGATACAATATCAAAAGATATGAAGATGGTTTGTATCTTCTATATATATAACAATCAATGCCACTTTTCGTTGTTATTTTATAACTCAAGAACGGGCTCGTCTATCCTAACCAAATTTTTAGGCTTTATTCGGACTATTTAGTTGATGGTTTATGTGAAGAAAAAAATAATAAAAAATAATTGAAAACTAAAGGTAGGGTAGGGTAGGGTAGTGTAGGGTAGGGTATTGTAGCTACCCTACGGTAGGGTAGGGTAGAGAAGGTAGTGTAGGGTAGGGTAGTGTAGGGTAGGGTAGTGTAGGGTAGGGTAGTGTAGGATCGGGTAGGGCAGAGTAGTGTAGGGTAGGGTAGGTAGTGTGATGTAGGGTAGGTAGGGTAGATATATGTTTGGTGTTTTTATGGCAAAACAAAGTTTGCCGGGTCAGCTAGTAGTGTTATAAAATCGTAACTAGATGTGGAATAAATACCACATAACACACAGCCAGACAGACAACGAAGTGATCCTGTAAGGGGTTCCCTCTATCTGGCAGAATCTTGATACTCCGAAATTTATTTGCCATAACACACTTGGCCTAATCTTCTTAAACGAATATTCTTAAGGCATATTTTTTTTTAAAACAGTTATTGTTTGGCCGAATGTTTCTATGTCCGAATTTGCAATGGCTTACTTTTAAGATAGCAAAATTTTATTTGGCATAATTTCACTTGGCATATTCAGAAGATGGCAGAAATTCATTTGGAATAATTTTACTAGGCATTATTATAAAATAGCATTTTTAACCTTAAATTAAAATTGAAATACTGTCTTAAAAAGTCAATAGGTTGTGTTACAAAAGTTAGTGACAGAAATGTATCGCTGCAAAACCGACTCCACGTAGTCTTGTTTGCCCTTAGAGTGTAATTTAAGCCCGCGTAGGTACATAGGTGAGAGGCGGCTTGCGAGCTGAGGAGCAGGTGGTTTAACAACAGTGAGCGTTAAAACCATCTGCGACGATAAGCTCGCGTGGGACCGCCGGAGCCCCGCAGCGCCGGAGCCGTGACAGAAACCATGCCTGCTGCATGCTGCATGCTCGCTTGCATTCTTGTTTGCATGTTGCATGCTTGCTGCATGCTCACTTGCATGCTTGCTGCATGCTCACTTGCATGCTTGCTGCATGCTCACTTGCATGCTTGCTAGGATGTTGCATGCTTGCTGCATGCATGGTGTATGCTTGTTTGAATGCTGCATGCATGGTGTATGCTTGTTTGCATGCTGCATGCTTGCTGCATGCATCGTGTATGCTTGTTTGCATGCTGCATGGTTGCTGCATGCATGGCAAGCCTTCATGCAGCTAATTAAAACACAAAAAAAATGTGTTCAATCAATCTCACCCCCCATTTCTCCCCCTTCGTGTTTTAAGAAAAAAAGTAGCCTATTTCCTTTCCCGGATCTCAAACTATCTCTTCACCAATTTTCATGTAAATCGGTACAGCGGTTTAAACGTGAAAAGGTAACAGACAAACAGAGTTACTTATTAGTATGGATGTAGATAATAAGAAAATAATAGTATATTATGCAACTAGTGAATAAAAGACGGATTTAAAGCGAGGGCCATAGATGAATCACGAGCAAGTGAAGGATTTTAACGACTGAATCACGACCGTAGGGAGTGATTCATTATGATTGAATCACGAGCATAGCGAGTGATTCAAGTGTTAGAATCATGAGCGACGCAAGTGATTCATGGCCCTCGACATAAATCCGTTTTATTCAAGAGTTGCATACTATATTTTATACCATGACTACGAAAAAAAGGTAAAAATTAAGCACAAGGAATATAACAAGAGAAAATAAATAAAAAATAAATGGTTCATTTCCTTCAAAAATTACAAAAAATGTGAAACTCTGACTCCTGAGCTAGGAGCTGCACCTGTGTTTCAGGGGCCGGTGACCACCTCCGTTACGTTACATAATTATAATTAATTAAACACCATTGCAATTAATATTAGAATTACAATCCAAATAAGTAATCAATAAATATCCTAGACTTAAATCAAAATCATTATTAAAATCCTAAATATATACAAACTCAAAATTAAAATCGAAGAAGGAGTTTGACAGTCGAGTATGCACAAGAAGTTTGTATCGAATATTTTTTGCGCAAGGAGGCGCAAGGAGGTTATATTGTAAGGTCGAATAGATTGGTGTGTTCCAAATTCAAACACCAAAACAGTGATTAAAAGTGCTTTTTATTCACTGTTTTCAGTGAATAAAATAAACTTTTTAGAGGGGGAATGGTATAAATGAATAAAGAATATAATAATGTGTGCAAATTATTGTAAATATTGAGTTATTGTAGATGGTTGTTAGTAAATTGTACGATACCAATACCAGTCAAGCAGGTAATTAAAGGTTCTACTTCAGCCCGTGGACTACAGGAACTACTTACAAAGAACAATAACTTAACGTCACACCTGTATGCCCCGAAGGGTTAGGCAGAGGCACCTATACATTCATTTAGAAAGAAAATAGAACTAACTCATGCTGAGCAAAAAAAAACAAGTTTGTTTAAACACAAGCAAATATACTTGCAGATTTCTGCAGTGGGATCTCTGGCTATAAAAATCAGAATCTTATATCAAAGCATATTATGAAATTGGTTCTTGTCTCACCGTAATTAAATTGAAGTTTTCCGAGCCTGGATACACTGGCACTCTTTTCTCTCCAGCTTTCCTATCACAAGTCATTTTGCCAGTCATGAAAATAAACTCCTTTATGGCCTTTAATCCTGCCTTGACTTTAAATTCTATGTTTCGTTGCTCCGTCACAGGTGGATTGAATTCAATAGTTGTATCAATACACCTGTAAGAAGATGTATTGTAGGCCTGCCCAAATGGGCAACATTTCCTCGCACAAGTCCCCTTGAGGCACACGCATCCTCTTTCCTGCTGAGTCTTGGGATCCACGAATGTTTCATTGCTGCTGAATGTAATACCCGCATACGTACGACTTGTTAGTTCTACACTTTTTTGCAAATCGCAAAGTTGAGATTCAGACGTAGTTCCACAAACAATAACGAGTAAAATATTCAATAAGGTCCACATTTCCATATATTTCAGTCACTTATATTTTGGACACTCGTATCGTTCGGCGATTAAATAATAAAAAAAATGCGGATATCCTTGAACACAAGCGCAATTTGGCTATGATCGAAACCAACTATGTATTTAATCAAGTCTGTCTGAGAGATTCTCGTTTGAAAAAGGTGTACTACCAAAACCAGATTCTTGTCCGCTTTATCTTTAGTATTGATTATGGATGTTCGAAGCGTTTGGAATAGTTATTTCTTATGCAAGGCTATAAAGTTCTATAGTCTGGCAAACGTAAGTAGAGACTGAAAAAGCGCGGCAAATTTAAAAAAAAATATCAACATAGCAACCCCAAAACTAGTATGAAATACCTGGAATAACCAAATTTAATACTTTAGAATTATTAATTTTACTTCGTCTGATTAAAAATACTATAGGTACCTACTTCAGGTAGGCAATACTTTAGATACTATGTATCTATCAATCCGAATAAAAAAAAACAACAGTATTCTGTAATAATTTTGGTTTATTCACTACCATAATCAAAATCTGAATCTAAGACTTCCATGTAAGAAGATCCATTAGAGTCACTGGAATCACTGTGTCGTACATTAATAATGAAACTTTATAAATTATTTTCTGTAAATCTGTCCCTTTCATTATATTTATTTACAACACGTATGAAGTGATCAGTCATTTTCTTCCACACCTCTGCCAGCTATTTCACCCAAGTAGGTACTGGTTCTGGGTTCTTATCCTATCTTTCTGCTCTAAATCCGTAAGTTGTCTCTATCTCATTAACCCCTGCTACATAATCCAGATCTTCCGTAAACAAAAAAAAAAAAATTTGATAAACAATGCAACTTTTACTATGGTATGATAAAACACCAAAATGCAATATTATGAAGGTGTTTAACTTATTATAAAATTAATGTGAATAATAAAAGAGAAATAGTTTTTGCATCAATAGTAATCAAAACATATAATAAATCTGTAGAAAAGTCGTTTTTGTACAACGAAAAAAAAAAAAAAAAAATGCTGTGGTGTAAAAGGATAACCTACAGAATCCATTTCCAGTATTTTTGAAATTTTTGTCTGTTTGTGTGTTTATCTGTTTGTCTGTTTGTCTGTTTATTTGTGCACGCATCACGTAAAATGTAAGAAACCAAAACAGGTAACTTATATACATAAAAATTATGCGTAACTTGAAGTATAACTTAGTTTTTGTTTCATCGCAATCGGTTCACTCTATCAAAAGTTAGATGAATTTAGAGTGTTCAAGAAGTAAAATATCAGAACTCACGCCATGTCTCTGAACTCTGACACACGCAATTCAGATACTAGGACAGTTGAACTCCGTATTCGATAAGTGGCGTTGTTCATTTGATGTCATTTTCTGAATGGTGGTGATAATGTTCTCGGCGGCAGAATGACACTTGAAAAAAATTGGTAGGATGGAAGGATTGGTGGTAGCAAATCAATTATGGTAGGCAGATAGGCAGGGGGTGTCAACTCTATACTTTGAATCAACGACTTACCTTCAAGGGCTATTTTAGTTGTGGCTAGAGTAAAAATAATAATTCGGGGACCTAATGAACGAGACAAAAAAATACGTCTGTACAATGTGGTTCGTAATACTGCCGCCCAAGGTTCCGGGTTGGAATCCCAGCTATGGATAGGTATTTTTTATGTTTTCGTTTCGGTGTAGTATTCTGGAGTGCTACTAGATGGCACGCAGCAGAACTGTCTTTACTTTTGAAGGGTTCCGTACCCAAAGGGTAAAAACGAGATCCTATTACTAAGACTCCGCGGTCCGTCTGTCTGTCTGTCACCAGGCTGTATCTCATGAACCCTGATAGCTAGACAGTTGAAATTTTTACCGATGATGTATTTATGCTGCGCTGTAACAACAAATACTAAAAACAGAATAAAATATATATATATAAGTGGGGCTCCCATACAGCAAACGTGATTTTTTTGCCGTTTTTTGCGATAATGGTACGGAACCCTTAGTGCGCGAGTCCGACTCGCACTTAGCCAGTTTTTGTATGAAGTCGATATTCTTCTCTCTAGATTAAATAACATTCTGTGCAGGTAGGTAAGTTGGGTTGTAAGGTAGGTAAGGCGTAGGTTGGGTAGGTAGGGTAGGTAAGGCGTAGGTTGGGTAAGTAGGGTAAGTATGGCGTAGGTTGGGTAAGTAGAGTAGGTAGGTAGGGTAGGTAAGGCGTAGGTTGGGTAAGTAGGGTAGGTTGGTAGGGTAGGTAAGGCGTAGGTTGGGTAAGTAGGATAGGTAGGTAAGGTGTAGGTAGGGTAGGTAAGGCGTAGGTTGGGTAATAGGGTAGGTAGGTATGGTAGGTAAGGCTAAGGTTGGTAGGTAGGGTACGTAAGGCGTAGGTAGGTAGGTAAGTAGGGTAGGCAGTTGACGGGAGCGAAGCCGCGGGCACAGCTAGTTACGAAATAAAACAAAGAATCAAATTATTAGCGTCCTACTAACTTATGAAATCTAACACCACACGTATACAATCTTGTTTTTGTTTGAATTCGGCGTCTATCTCCTATTGTTTTTCTTTAGATTTAGACATCATGGAAAACAACATCTCCTGTAAACCACTTTAAATAGTTTTATTCATTTTTCACTGAATTAACAAGACCACAACAAATCAAAACAACACGCCATCTTGTTTTAGAAAATTGAGGTTGACATGCCATATAAAAAGTTTGCAAACAATTCGAGTGTCTACTTTCGTTTGCCAGACTCTATTCTATTCTTTATTTTTATATGGCAAGTAAAGCCGATGTCGACTATTCTGCGAATGTCCAAAGTAATTTGGAATACAAGAGTGTCTCAGATTGGTAATTTTATGAGGAAATTGTTTTTTGGCGAGAATACTTGTATTGAAACCTGAGCGTAGGAGCAATAACCTTGCTGCCGACCGCAACACACAACTTTTCACCTCTCTACAACGAGGCAAAAACTGTTATACAAAAAAATCAAACCGACTTTCAAAACAAAACACTACAAAGCGAGAAATAACTTTACAATGCATGTCCTCGAAAAGAGCGTTTTCCAAGCATCCAAACTGTGCGGAAAGTGTCACTTTTTTCCACTAGTGCTTTTTACTTTTCTGTGTTTTTTTAAATTTTTAACTCCGTCGTCAGCCTGAGCATAGAGCGTCGTCGCATAGAGTTTTTATTATTTGAGAAAAGTTTTACAAATTAGTTAAGTACAGATTATCATTCATATAAAAGGTTTTATCTTTAATAGGCTTGCGCTTGACCACTATCTCACCTGATGGAAAGCGATGATGTGGTCGACGGTGAAGCACGCTTGCCTAGAAAAAACCTATTCACTCTTGACTTAAAGATCCCAAGATTGTAGCTATCGGGAAACACAGACTCCGGCAGGGAATTCCACTCCTTAGCTGTACGCATAATGAAAGTGTCCCCAAAACGTTTTGTGCGTATGGGTGGGATATCCACCATGTACCGATGACGCATCGCCGTGCGTCTGGTAGTCCGATGATGGAACGGGCTGGGCGGAATCAGATCATGCAATTCCATCGCACACTCCCCGAAATGCAACCGACAAAAAACCGACAAGCTGGCAACTCGGCGACGATGTTCAAGGCTTTGGAGCTTTGACTTGACCAGTGCCTCATTGCCGATGAGTCTCTTGGCCCGCTTTTCGATCGATTCGAGTGCATCAAGCTGGTATTTGACAGATCCGTCCCAGAGATGAGAACAGTACTCCATGCATGATCGAACTTGCGCTTGATACAAGTTGAGCAGCTGTTCCGGCATGAAGTACCGTCTCACCTTCGCAAGGATCCCCAACTTTTTGGCAGCCAGCTGAGCCTTTCCCAAAATTGAGAGTCGATGTCAACGAAACACCAAGAAGCTCAAGATGGTCCGTTATCGGCACGGTCATACCACGGAAAGTGAAAAGTGAGTGAATTTAGCGGAAAAAGACACGCCTGGGTTTTAGCAGCATTAAACCTGACCAGATTGGCATCGCCCCATTCGGAGACTGCCTGCAAGGACAGGTTCAAACGCTCCACCATGGCCTCACGGAGAGACCGGATCTACGGCCTGGTAGCCTGTGCGTTGGACAAGTATCTCTCAGCAACAGTGCTGTCGTCAGCATACCCAAAGGTGCCGGGTTTTAGCAGATCGTTAATGTGCAACAAGAACAATGTTGCTGAGAGTACTGACCCCTGAGGGACCTCGGCATCAATATCCAATTGGTCCGAAGAGCAGCCATCGATAACCACTCGAATGGACCGATCTCTCAGGAAGTCTGCAATCCAATCACACAGACCACCGGGCAAACCGAATGAAGGAAGCTTACCAATGAGGCTTTCGTGCCAGACCCTATTGAAAGCCTTCGATATGTCGAGGGAGAAAGCAAGCGCTTCCTCGTGTCTCTCGATGGCCTCACTCCATATGTGAATGGCATACGCTAGAAGATCCCCAGTAGACCGATTTCGGCGGAAGCCGTATTGGCGGTCACTAAGGATATCGTTAGATTCTAGGTATGCCAGGAGCTTTTTGTTAAGTACTGTTCTGTAGTTGGCCGGGTCAGCTCGACTGCCCTTCTTGGGCACAGGCTGTACGTTGGCTTGCTTCCAAGCATTCGGTACTTTTCCAGTCTCATTTGAAAATATTAAAAAAATAATATATATTATTAAAAATTCAAGTATTTTTTTTTTTTTTTTTTTTTATTATTTCATGGTGACTGTGATGAATGAAGCTTTTAAGTTAAAAGGGATGAGTATAAATGTGAACAAAACTAAGGTAATGGTTTTTGAAAGAGAAGACGATGTATCGAAGTGTGAAGTGAAAATAAATGATAAGAGTGTGGATCAAGTGAACGAGTTTGTATATCTGGGAAGTATGTTCACAAGGGATGGAAAGATTGAAGAGGATGTGGAAAGGAGAGTGAATGCAGGGAATAAAGTGAATGGTGCTATACATGCAGTTGTGACCAGCAAGTCGATGTCTCCGGAAGCTCGACTCGCCGTTCACAACAGCGTGCTGGTGCCTACACTTATGTATGGAAGTGAAGGTTGGGTATGGCTAAAAAGACATGAAAGTAGGATTAATGCAGTAGAAATGCGCTCCTTGCGGAGTATGTGTGGTGTAACTTTAAATGATAGATTGAGGAATGAGGTAATAAGACAACGTTGTGGTTTAAAAGAAGATGTAGTGACTAAAATTGAAAAGAGTATGCTAAGATGGTTTGGCCATGTTGAGAGGATGAATGAAAGGCGATTATCGAAAGGTATTTACAAGGCAGACGTGAAAGGAAACGCCGGGAGGGGACGCCCTAGAAAGACATATTTAGACCTTATAGGTGATGTTCTTCAGAAAGGCCAAGTGCGCAGTACCCATAACCGACGTGTGTGTATGACTAGATGTATGAATGTGTGTGAAGCAAAAGAAGTATGTAGGGATCGTAGCAGGTGGCGTTCTGTAGTTTCTGCCTACCCCCATGGGAAAAAGGGGTGAGTTTATGTATGTATGTATTAAAAATTATTAGTACATTTTAATTTACTAATAATTTAATAGAATGTTAGTTAAAATCAACCTTACACGATTAACATATAGTTTATTTTGGATTGAACGTATTCACTATTTCGTTCTCGAAAGTTCTTCGCTACTCAATTAGGGTTGTAGTCGTGTCGGGTATTGATTTCATAGATAGATATCGATAATAGAAAAAAGGAACCTAGATTTTGTTTTATATTAGGTGGATTAAATATTTCCAAAAAAAAAAAGTATGCTGTATTGCATGCATAATTATTATTGCAATGATTATACCGGCGATTATACCGGCGTACCGTATGGTGACGGACGTAAAGAATTTCACCATCCCATATCTTCCCGTGGGTGCCGTAAGAGGCGATTAAGGGACACACCAGAGAATGGGCAGCAGCGTTCTCTGTGCACTTAAACAACAAACTGCGATCGCCAACCCGCCTGCCAAGCGTGGCGATCATGGCAAACCCCCCCAAACCTAATGAACAGCACACCGAAAAAACGGCCCCGAGTGCCCGGCAGCCCGTCTACCCTCGGCTACGGTAGCGGTCGAGGCGATGGCGTGGCAAGGGGTGCTAAGAATCCCCGGAGTGGACCCGGCTACCCCTACAAACACCGATGACTGGACCTGGGAACATATAACACGCGAACACTCCGCACCGACGAGAAGATAGCCGAACTTGAGGAAGAATTGAGCAGGTTACGATGGAGTATTATAGGGTTATCTGAAGTCCGAAGAGAGGGGGTGGCCTCGATAATCCTCAAATCCGGTAACCTGCTCTATTTCCGAGAGGGACACCGGCAGTCCCAGGGTGGTGTTGGGTTTATCGTCCACAAGTCTCTTGTGAACAACGTGGTGAAGATCGAGAGTGTATCGACCAGGGTGGCGTACCTTATACTCAGAATATCCGCAAGATATTCGCTGAAGGTCATACAGGTCTACGCCCCGACCTCGGCACACCCCGACGACGAGGTAGAGGCCATGTATGAGGATATCTCTATAGCCATGCATGGTTTCAAAACTCACTTCACCGTTGTCATGGGGGACTTCAACGCGAAACTGGGCAAACGAGACGAGGATGAGCTGCAAGTGGGGCAATTTGGAGTAGGACGTCGGAACCACCGGGGTCACCTACTGGCCAGTTTTATGGAGAAGGAGGGCCTCTACATGATGAACTCCTTCTTCAGAAAGCGTGAGCACAGGAAGTGGACCTGGCAAAGCCCCGATGGTGCAACTAAAAACGAGATCGACTTCATCATGTCAACCAAGAAGCAAATGTTCAATGATGTCTCAGTGATCAATTCGGTGAAAACCGGGAGTGATCACCGCATGGTAAGAGGCACATTGAACATTAATGTTAAGCTTGAAAGGTCTCGACTGATGAAGTCCACGCTCCGTCCAGCACAAATCCAGGTCCAAAACCCCGAGAGCTTTCAGCTCGAACTCCAGAATCGTTTCGAGTGCCTAGGGAGCTCCGTGGACGAATACAGCGATGGGTTCGTGGAAGCTGTCCATACGGTCGGGTCTAAGTTTTTCAAGACCCGCCGTACAGATAGAAACAAAAAGCTCTCTGATCATACTCTCAAGCTCATGAAGGAGAGGCGTGAAATGATCCTGCAGTCTTCAGACGATTCGTTGAAATACCGGCAGCTAAATAGACGGATCTCAAAGTCCTTGAAAAGCGAGCTCCGCCGCTTTAATACTGAAAGTATTAAAGACGCGATTGAGCGGAACAAAGGCTCCAAGGTCTTTGCAAGAGATCTGTCTATTGGGCAGAGCCAGCTCACGAAACTGAAGACCGATGATGGCAGGATCGTGTCCGCCAAACCGGAGCTTCTGAGGGAGATCGAGAGATTCTATGGACAGTTGTACACGTCAAAAAGTAAACCCGTCGCGAATCTAGCGAATGACCCAAGAGCTAGATTGACCCGACACTATACCGAAGACATTCCGGAGGTCAGCCTGTATGAGATTAGGATGGCTCTGAAACAACTTAAAAACAACAAGGCACCGGGTGATGACGGAATTACGGCCGAACTCCTGAAGGCGGGTGGAAAACCAGTACTTAAGGCCCTTCAGAAGCTTTTTGATTTCGTCATACTCGAGGGGAAAACGCCACAGGCATGGTGCAGGGGTGTGGTGGTACTCTTCTTCAAGAAGGGTGACAATGCCCTACTGAAGAACTATAGGCCCATCACACTCCTTAGCCATGTCTACAAGCTGTTTTCAAGAGTCATCACGAATCGTCTCGCACGCAGGTTTGACGATTTCCAGCCTCCCGAACAAGCCGGATTCCGTAAAGGCTTCAGCACCGTAGACCACATACATACGCTGCGGCAGGTTATACAGAAGACCGAAGAGTACAACCTGCCTCTCTGTTTAGCGTTTGTGGACTACGAGAAAGCCTTCGATTCGATCGAGACTTGGGCTGTACTGCAGTCTCTCCAACGGTGCCAAATTGACTACCGGTACATCGAAGTGTTGAAGTGTTTATACAAAAACGCCACAATGTCAGTTCGACTTCAGGATCAGACCTCGGAACCCGTCCTTCTGCAGCGAGGTGTGAGACAGGGAGACGTAATATCTCCGAAGCTCTTTACCGCTGCACTGGAAGATGTCTTCAAGGTTCTGGACTGGAGAGGGCTAGGCATTAACGTCAATGGCGAGTACATCACTCACCTTCGGTTTGCCGACGATATAGTGGTTATGGCTGAGACCATGGAGGACCTCAGTACAATGCTCGATGATCTCAGTAGAGCTTCCGAAAGAGTGGGTCTTAGGATGAACATGGACAAAACTAAGTTGATGTTGAATGCCCATGTTGCACCCGCTCCTATCAAGATTGGAGACTCTACACTCGAAGTTGTGGGCGACTATGTGTACTTGGGACAAACGATCCAATTGGGTAGGGCCAACTACGAGAAAGAGGTAAACCGTCGAATCCGACTCGGCTGGGCAGCGTTTGGGAAGTTGCGCGGTATCTTCTCGTTCAACTTACCGCAGTGTCTCAAGACGAAAGTCTATGACCAGTGTGTGTTGCCAGTGATGACATATGGCTCTGAGACGTGGTCGCTTACAATGGGCCTTATCAGAAAGCTTACAGTCACTCAAAGGGCAATGGAGAGGGCTATGCTCGGAGTTTCCTTGCGTGATCGAATCAGAAACGTAGAGATCCGCAAGAGAACCAGGGTTACCGACATAGCCCGAAGAATTGCCAAACTTAAGTGGCAGTGGGCAGGGCACATTGCTCGCAGAACGGATGGCCGATGGGGCAGAAAGGTTCTGGAATGGCGACCGCGAACCGAAAGACGTTGCGTTGGAAGGCCTCCCACCAGGTGGACCGATGACCTGGTGAAGGTTGCGGGGATCCGCTGGTTACGAGATGCACGGGACCGGTCAATGTGGCGACGCTTGGGGGAGGCCTATGTCCAGCAGTGGACGTCTTTCGGCTGATATGATGATGATACCGGCTACTTACCTACCATATCTACCCTACTACCTACCTACCCATTAGGGTAGGGACAGTAGTTGATTTTTTATACATGTAATATTTTAATTTTAAATAAAACTACGTCATTCGTCCTACAGTTTTACTGATCTAAAAATAGTTTTTATGGTTTAAGACATTTATTTCTCAAAAACAGAATAAATACATTCACTTACAATGAGAAACAATAGTTACGCTAAAAATTTAAAAAACGGGTAGCGGAAACAGTCCGTTATCAATTATTATGTACAAAATAATACAGCAAACAAACAATGTTAGCTAAATACTATGTTAGTAACACAAGACTATCTCGGAAGGATAACAAGTTTAGTACATTACTCGTATTTAAATTAATTAATTTTGTGATGTGGGTAAGCCAAAATAAATTAAGTGAGACAAGTACCCGTGGTGTGCACCCAATTAAGTGTCGAAACACAGTTTCTATCACAGCTGCTATTAAAGGCATTTGTTGTTAAACTTTTTGTTGCTTGTTATTTTGCTTAGTTTATTAAAACATTGATCGTAAGTTTATTTTTTATGAATTGAAATAGATATAATTATATTTTTTTATGAGCTTAAACATTTTTTTTTTACTTCTTTTGATTAACTTGGTAACTAGTACATGAACTAAAATAATTGAAAATTTTTTTGAATAAGGAATTTTAATTTCTTTTTAAATAGAGGAAAAGACTGTATTTCTTTGATATCTCTTGGAAGATTGTTATACATATCGGCACCTTCATATCTAATATTTCGTATACCATAATTTGTCCGTGGTTTTCCAAATAGACAGATATCGTTAGCGCTACGCAGCAGTCGGGTTTGGATATGCAACTTCTTTGTAAATACAATTTGAGAATGGGTATCTTTTGTCAATATTTTCCTTACAAGGATACATGTATGGAATTTATATAGTTGTGCGAGTGTCATTAATTTGGTTTTTTGGAAGACGGTTTTTGTTGGCGTTAGGTAGTTCATATTAAAGAGTAATTTGATTATTTTATTTTGAGTTGTTTGTATATTTTTTAAGTTGGTTTTGTTTGCAGAACCCCATACTTCGATTAAATAGGTCAGATGTGATTTAATAAGGGAATTGTAGATAACATATCTTACAGCTTTAGGAAAACAGCGCACGGAGCCTCTCAATATCCCCATCAGTGATGATAATTTAGAACGTAATTTGTCTAAGTGGGGTTTCCAGGTGAGGTTTTTATCTAGGATGAGGCCAAGATATTTTTCAGATTCTGCTTTAGTCAGTGGTTCGTTATTTACATGGAGTGGCTGAAAATTTGGAATTGTTTTATTTTTTGCACTAAATATCATAAAGTTAGTCTTGGACACATTTATGGTAAGCAAATTATATTGAAACCAGGTGAATAATATATTGAGGTCTTCTTGGGCTCGGCTCATGACTGTTTGTACTTCCTTTCCAAAGTAGAAGAGGCAAGTATCATCGGCATAAAGTGTAACGTCTGCAGCTAGGTCTAGATCTTTTATATTATTAATGTAAATTAAGAAGAGCAAAGGTCCAAGGAGGGAACCTTGTGGAACGCCGAAAGTAATAAGTTCAGGAGTACTTTTGGTCTCACCAATTTTCACTATCTGATATCTATTGGCGAGATATGACTCAATTATTTTGTATGCTGATCCCTTAATGCCGATATCTCGTAGTTTTTGAAGGAGTAGTTTGTGGCTTATCGTGTCGAAAGCTTTTTTGAAATCTATAAATATACCGAGGGCGATATGTTTTTGGTCAATTTTACATTTTAAGTTCGTTATTAGGTCTATAGTAGCAGATAAAGAATTTGACTTAGAGCGAAAGCCATATTGTTTATGATAGAGCAAGTTGTTTGAGCTTAGATATGTCTCGAAACGTCGGTAGATTACTTTTTCGAAGATTTTTGATATGACCGGTAGAACCGATATAGGACGATAATTGCCCGGGTCGGTTTTTTTGCCTGATTTAAAGATTGGGCTAACTTTAGCTATCTTGAGAGAGTCAGGGAAATATCCAACTCTTAAGCAGTCGTTAATACAGATTGTTAGTTTCTCAAGTATTATTTCTTTAACAGCTTTCTGGGTCTTGCAAGAGATACCGTCTAGTCCAGTTGTTGTGTTTGAATTTAGGCTGTCAATAATCTTGCTAACTTCCTGTAACGAGGCAGGGGCCATTTCTAGGCGTTCGGTAGATATATCGTCAGTATTTTTGTTGTATAGGTGCTTGCATGCTTCACTATCGTGAAATTTTATTGGGATTTGCTTTGCTAGAACAGAGCCTATATTGACAAAGAAGGAGTTGAAACAGTTACATACATCAGATATTTCAGTAAGACAGGCTGACTGTGTTTCAAGTTTGTTAAGGGAAATACAATTTTTTGCTGTTCTGTTGGCGCTGAGAGCGTTAATTAGTTGCCACATTTTTCGTGGTTTATGGTTGCAGTTTTTGAAAGCTTTATAGTAATATTTGCTTTTAGCATCTTGGATTTTTGTTTTGACATCCTTTCTTGCTTCTACTAGTGCTATCTCGGTGAATTCATCCGGTTCATTCCTTTTTTCAGGTGAAGTTCTATTGCGGGCACAGAGTATTTGGTTTCTTCGTGTTATCGCATCGATGATACTTTTGTTGATCCAGTCAGATTTAGGTGGATTTTGTATTTTTATTTTGGAAACCGTGCTTTGCTTAATGGCTTCTATCAGTTTTTTCTCAATTTGTTCATATTTCATGTCTCTTTCGTGGGAGAAGTTTTGCTCAAGTGTCTTGTAAAGTTTGGTGTAGTCCATAGAAGTGTATGCAATCTTTTTCTTTTTTTCGGGCTTATATTTGTGAACTTCAAGGTATAAATGTTTGTGATCTGACAGAGCTGAATTTACCACGGCAAGGTGAAATTTATTATTCCTGAGGTTTGAGCTGACATGGTCAAGGATTGTTTTGGTACTCGGTGTCTCTCTAGTACAGAAAGTTGGGTCTATTTTGTTTAGAATGTTAAATCCATATTCTTGTAATGTTATTTTGTAGTTCTTGGTAGCATGGGTCTTTTTTAGTAAATTGTAGTTGAAGTCACCAAATATGACAGCCCGTTTTCGTTTCTGTAGCTGGTGTGCGAAGGTTTCGAGAAATTTTTCGTGATTTGTCCTTTCCGGTTTGTAGATACCGCCAATGTCTATGGAAAACTTACTTAGATGAATCCATAGGCAATGGTTGTCCTCTTCATATAAATCTTCGATAAAACTGTGCTGAAGGCTAGTGTGTACATAGATTGACACACCACCTCCTCTTCCTTTGCTTCGGTAATTATAGTAGTGTGTGTAATTCGATAGGATTAGGCTCTCAGCTTCGGCATCACTTTTTATCCACGTTTCCGTTAATATAAGGAGATGCAGCGTATCTGGTATAGATTGAATTATGCATTTCAGTTCGTCCAGTTTTCCAGGACAGACTAAACTACGTATGTTAGCTTATAGGCATTTTAAAGATTTAGTATTGTTGATAATATTTTCGTGAGTATTTGATAATTGATACGTAAGGCTATTTGGGGAATCATCACTGGAATCGGTAGCTGATGGTGTTAGTTTTTTGGAAGAGATTTGATGATTTTGGGAACGCCTCTTATGTATTTAATGAAGAGGTTTACTTCGCCTTCATCTGTTCTTTTGTTCAGTTCGGCACGTAGTTTTAGCATTTCTTCATTCTGTAGTGGTGTTTGGTCCGAGTAAAGTTTGAGATTGTGCTCTTTAGGAATACAATTTTTGTTGCGAAGTATTGCCTTTGCCGTGTCTGCGGAGGCAAAGCAGACTTTTATTGAACGTGATTTGTTGCTGTTGTGTTTACCCAATCGAAAACATTTTATGGGTTCGGCACAGTTTGGGACAGCTAACTTTACAATTTTGTTAATTTCTTGTGAATCATACTTGGTCCTTTCAGCTGAATCTCTAGAGTTTATTTCCTGTACGCCACTCACGATTATGTTTTTTTCCCTTTGGAAGCGCTCATGTATCTCGGAGATCATATTTTCATGTGTTAAGGTCACTTAAGTCTGTGACTCGCGAGAAGTGGAGGCTTTGAAATTATTAAAATCATTTGTAAGAACAGTCATTTTATTCTCCAAAACTATATTTGATGCTCCCATCTTAGTTAATGCTTCTTTTATTCTATTTTGTTCCAAAGAAAGTTGGTCTGAAGCACTCTTAATTTGGGAAATTTGGTCTGTAATTTGTTGAGACATTTTGTCCAATTTTTCTGCTTGTGTTTTTGAAAAATTATTTAATATCGACATAATTTTTATCTCAAATTGATCGAATCTGTCTGAGTGGTCCTCTTCACGATCCTTTCTTTTGCCCGACTGCTTAAGATCAGGCTTTGGCTGTGTTTGAGATTCGGAACGAGTTGCTATCGACCGATTGCTATCACCACCCGTAATTGATCCTTTAGGCGGTGAGCGACGTGCTGCCATATTATTTGTCCGTCGTTTTCCGTCAACAAAAGTATAAGTGCGAATTAATAGGTACTTAGCTGAATCTTCGCTTCACGCAGGTATGGGGAAGCCAGATGGATTATCGAAGCTAGTGAACTCTTGACTTGAAACTTGATTTTACTGTGCACTTTTTATGATTTTCGAAATAAAGTTTAACTGAGTGAGCGACACGTCCGTTCCGCTTGCCCGCTCGTCGCGTCATCTCTTTAAAAATAGTTTTTTTTTTTCGAATTAAGATATCGGGTATCTATCGATATCGATAATGTAATTAAAAATGTAATGTCTCTTCTTCCTTGATCGAGTAGCAGTTGATATCGATCTATCACACGAATGTCCAACCTTATATCAAACGCAATAAAGTTTATAATTGCAACCACTGAGAATAACGCCATCTATGGGTGGGTAGCGGAATTTACTTGGCAAACGAATCTAGTTTGACTTTAAATTACAAAACGTCGTAAATATAGTTCTCGCCAAACTTCTTGGCCGCCCTGAAGTTGACTACAATGGCTGCGCAGTAGGAAATCTCATACAAAAACAGCACCGTTTCGTGCCTCGCCCATCCGGTAAACCAACTTCAGGGCGGCCATTAAGTTTGGCAAGGGCTATACTTTCTACACTAACGCAAAATAAAGTGTGAAGATTGTTTTCCAGATGTAGGATCTCTGACTTATGCTAGTTTTAACTAAAATTATAACGCCAAATCAAACGATAAGCTTATTTGTAGTGCAATATATGATTATCAGTTTATTTGTGTGAGTTTTGCGACAACGGTTCCCATAGTAATTTTGCTGCATTGCACTTCCACTGTTTTTTCTGTTCCGTGATTTTGCTTGTGTTTGTCACTTGTGTACTATTTATTACAAGGTAAATTATTTAGTAAATTTGCAAAAGTTGACAATGAGGAACAGACGAGGACGCCTGTTCTGCAGGATAGCTGTGTCGGGTTTAGTCAATAGTACGGACGTCAGAACAAATCACAAGCACGCCCCTGGTGGCAAATCAAGAACAACTACGCATTGGTGTGCTTTTTGTAACCACTTGCGTGTTAGGGACAGCAGAATATGGCAGTTAAGTACTGACCGCCTCAAAGCTTCGTCGTAGAATCACTGTCGATCCGTAGTATTTGTAAGCAAAGTTTGTAACTGTGACTATTTGAATAAACCCAGTGTATCGAATAATTTGTGAGATACCATTTTCAGGATTGTACCCACTGACCTGCCCACACACGATGTCTTAACCCCTTAGGTTATCATCATGACTTCCAGATGGTTTGCATTTATCGGCCACCTTTGAGGCGACATGGTGTTTTAATTACACATATAAGATTAGGAAATATATACACATTCATAACTTTAGCATTGCATCCAGCAATTTCAAAATTATAAATGTGTATAAATTAAAACAGTTTGTGTAAGAATATCTTTATTAATAATGTCGAATTAAGTCAATGAGATTTAATAACACTTGCAATGTTTTGCACTTTTACTTTATTTTGGTACCTAAAATAACACTGCTGTATCATGCACAGGTACAAAGTGTTACAAGCAATAGCAGTTAAATTTTTTCATTTAATAAATAAGAACTCTATACACATATACTTACAACATCTGCGATTTTTTCGCCTGTAGGCAAAACCCACGACCCATTTGCATACAGACAATAAACCGCGACTTATTCACAACTTCATTAGTTTTACTATTTATTCTTCTGTTGGCAACTCCTTGATTTATTCGCACACAGACTTGCAAAAATTAACAAACTAACCAAATTAATTCTAACATTGAAATTGGACCACTTCGTCTGTACGTGAGTACCTTCTGAAGTATATTGCGCTGCTGTACTAAGTATGGGTACAAAGTATTACAAGCAATAATAGTTAAATTCAATCATTTGATAAATAGGAACATGGTACTCACATACTTAAAACATCGGTTATTTATTCGCCTGTTGGCAAACCCGCGACTTATTCGCATATTAGACAAGCCCGCAACTTACTCGCTTAAAGCGATTCATTTGGCTGTAGTCAAGTCCTGCAATTTATTTGCCTGTGGGTAAGCCCGCGACTTATTCGCAAATTTAATAGTACTTCGAATTATTCACCTGTAGGCAAACCTGCGACTTATTGGCATATAGACAAGCCCGTGACTTATTCGCATATAGCGATTTATTCGCCTGTTAGCAAGTCCTGCGATTTATTCACCTGTATGTAAGCCCACAACTTGTTCCTAAATCTAATAGTAATGAGATTTATTCGCCTGAGAGCATTTCCTGCGATTTATTTGCCTATAGTCAAGCCCTGCCACTTAATTACACGTACATATGAAAAAAATAACAAACAAGCCAAATCGATTCCAACATTTAACTTTTACAACTTATTTATTTAAACTTCATGCACAAAGGTACAATGGCGGCTTAATGCCTTAGGCAATCTGTACCAGTCATCCAGGGGTGGTGAAGAAATAATTCAGTAAAGGGTTACTATCGCAATTCATACTTGTTTCAAATGTGACCTCCACCAACGACACTAAAACCGAAAAGTCATATAGGCATAGTTCTTTCAACGTTAATTTACTATTATCAAAACAAAACATATAGAGCTAAAAACAGTGCTACAAAACATTACCCATGACAAACTGGGTTTGATTGAAGTCCATCTACTAAATGAAGATATTATCAAAGACGATGATTACACGTATTACATAGGCAAAAAAAATATACCTTTATGCGTGATTTCAATGCACAGATCGGTGTATCAGTAAGGAACATGAGCATTTAGTTGCTGGAAACTATGTTTATAGAACCATCAGCACTCGTGGAGTGAGACTCATTCAATACGAATACGAATAAAACCTAAAAATCATAAACAAGATGTTCATGTTCACAATTATTCGATCTCTCCAGATGAACATACAAGAAAACAGAGTTTGAACATATTATAAGAATAAGAATAATTTATTAAAAAGTAAGTACGTTCACAAAAGTGTACATTAGGTGCAGTAGTTTAATTTCTAAAACAATTATATAAATAGAGCTTATATGTAAACTATTTCAAAAATATTTTATTACAACTACAATCTTATTAAAAAAGAGAATGTCAAATTTTTGGTAGGGGATTATGACTACAATATCACAATTACTTTCAAAGCACGAAGTATCGTCGTCAGTTTCGTAAACGGATAAGACCACACAAGAATCCATGATAAAAAGCAGGCGTAACTTCTCTAACACGCCATTAACAATTAAAACCTTGAACGAGCAAGAAATTTATAAACTGTACTAAAAATAATGTACCAGGACTCATAGTGCCACGTGAAAAGTATGACACGTAGAATCTGATGAATATTACCATAAAAATCATGAACTCTATACTGGAGTGCTTAAAAGGTACTAAAAGATAAATATAGAATTTTTCAGAACAACCGCACAGTAAATGAGAGATATCAACGACATAATATGACAAAACTGAACAAAAACTACAAAGAAAACTTCACGAAACACCAATAAAGAAATAAGGAGGTGCTACCTATAGAACAACTGTGGGAGACTACCCTGCAGAGTGCATGTGTGCAAGGAAACTCAAGAGATAATTAAAATAGCATACTAGATTTATTCTGAGTACTTATAAAAAGTAACACGTATAAAACACACCGAAAAATATTCTGTCAACAAGACAAGCTTCAACAGAACGTTGAATCTTCATATTTTAATTAAATATAGACTAGGCTCTAGCAGCCAGCTATATTATGTACATTAAAACCTAATACGCCCCCTTAATGTGCATATGTATTACAAGAGAGACGCAAAACAAAGTATTTACAAACAATATACGCTAACTATAAACATAAACCTAATCCAGTCATGCACATATAGTGCTTGGCTTTCGGCAAGGCCTTGGTTAATACGTCAGCTAACATAAGGTTGGTCGACAAGTATACCAACTGAATGTTATTGTTCTCCTTCAAGACACTCCGTATAAAATGGTGTCTTATATCTATGTGTTTGCTCCGGGAATGGAATACCGAGTCGTTTGCTAATTTAATTGCCCCAGTATTATCTACATGTAAGGTAATTGATGCAAACTTACGTAATCCGATTTCAGTCAACAAGCTGTTCAGGTATAAAGCTTCCTTCATCGCTGATGATAAACTGACGTACTCGGATTCACACGTCGAGGTACTGACACACTTCTGCTTCTGGGACTTCCATGACATACATGCACCACCTAATACAAAGGCATATCCCGAATATGAACGCCTATCTAGCAAACAACCACCCCAATCCGAATCAGAATAGCCTCGAACTGCTTTACCTGTTTTACTGAACACTAGTCCGTACTCTTTTGTTCGCTTCAGATAACGTAATATTCGTTTCGCAGCGATCCAGGACTCTTTGCTAGGACAGTTAACTACCTGCGCCAATTTCGAAACACTATTCGAGATATCTGGTCTCGTCCCCACGGATAAATACATCAAACTCCCAATTAGTTCGCGATACGGGTATCGCTCTTCTTCGAGTTTTGTATGGGGCTCAGGTAATTTAAGCTTTAAATTTACCTCCATTGGGGTTGAAACCGTTTCTTTACACATATTCAGACCATATTTAAATAATAAATCTTCAATGTATTTTTGTTGTGACAGTTTGATTTTATCACTGTCAACTCGCTCAATGTCAATTCCTAACATATATTTCGCGATGCCATAATCCTTAAGGTCGAATTCACTGGCCAGTTCCTTTTTAAAATTTTCAATGCATACTCTTTTCTGCGATGCCACTAAAATATCGTCGACATAGACTGCAACAAAAAGTTTTGTACCATCACCTATGTCTCGGAAGTATAGACATGGCTCATTTAATGATGATCGCATCCCCATTTTTTGCAGTTGTGTATCGAGCCTTGCATTCCACTGGCGTCCAGCTTGCTTCAAGCCGTAAAGTGATCTCTTAAGTCTACATGCATCACCACCTGCCTGCATGTCTGCTAGCATTTTCTTAGCTCGTTCATATATATTAGAACCTTTTTGTTCCACCTGAAGTAGCTTCTGCAGACATTCTCTTAATATGTCGGGGATTTCCATGTAAATTTCTTCATTTAATGTACCGTTCAAATAAGCGGTATTAATGTCTAACTGATGAATTTCCATACCAAGTTCAACCGCAAGTGCAGTCAGCAATCTGATGGTGTCTAGTCTGACAACAGGGCTGAATGTCTGGTGATAATCAATCCCGTACCGTTGGCTATATCCTTTGGCAACAAGTCTAGCCTTTTTCTTTACGGTTTTATCAACATTTAGCTTCGTTGCTAAGATGTAACGACAACCAACGACAGCGCGTCCCATGGGTCTCTTCGCTATATCCCAGGTATCATTTTTAATCATGCTTCGTATCTCCGAGAGAATGGCTGCCTCCCATTCATCTTTTTCTGAACCAGATAAAGCTTGCCTCAATGATACCTCTGCATTACCCACAAAGTCTTGGCAATCTGAGAACTCTTCTTGTAGTTCAGGTTCCACTTCAACCATACGATAAATTTTCTTTGGGCGTCCCACATGTCCTCTGTCTAGTCGTGGTCTTCCTGGGGCTCGTTTTAAGGTCTTTTCTTCATTATTTTGTTGGACTTCATCTGAGCTAACATGACGAGGTGAACCAGCTTCTGACTCCATATTATCCTGGACATTTTGTACATTCCTCTCAGGTTCAGGAACAAATCTACGTGAACTCGTCACTACCTCTCTTGTGTTGTCAACTGCCCTTCCTGCATGGAAATCTATCTCTACATAATTTGGTTCTGGTCTTTGGCAGATATCAGCTTGTAGCTCTTCATTCCCAAATTCCAGTGGATCAGTTATAGAAGAATTATTCTCATCGCATCGAGTCTCGTTTATGTGAAATTTTACATCTCGCGATACGACATACTTTCGTTCTTGTGGCAACCAAATCTTGTAGCCTTTTCGGTCTCTTGGATAGCCTACAAAGATTCCTTCTTTACTGCGAGGTGCAAATTTATCTTTTCCTTCCTCCTTATCCAAAACATGTATCTTGTTTCCAAAAACATGCATATAGTTTATGTTCACAGGCCGCTCGTACCATTTTTCATACGGCGTTCCACCTTCAAGACTACTTGTTGGACATCGATTTCGAACGTGACATGCCGTCATAACGGCGTCACCCCAAAAACCAGGTGAAAGGTTGGATGAAATTATCATGCACCTTGCCATCTCTACAAGAGTTCTGTTCATCCTTTCTGCGACCCCGTTCTGTTGAGGAGTGTTAGGAATAGTTAATCTTCTCCCTATTCCTTCAGTCTGTAAATATTCATCAAAATCTTTATTACAAAATTCTCCTCCATTATCCGTCTGCATATATTTTATTCGTTTGCCAGTCATATTTTCAACATAACTTTTGTATATCTTGAAATATTTAAGGGCTTCACTTTTCTTGGATAGCAGATATACTTCACACCACCTCGATGAGTCATCTATAAACGTAATAAAGTACTTCGCTCCACCTATGGCTTCATGCCGCATCGGGCCTACGATATCGGAATAAATAATCCGTAATTTTTCATCACATGGCCCATCCGTCCTCGAAAATGATGATGCATTCATTTTCCCACTAGCACAGATACCACAATTATGCAATGTACTCACATCCGTCATCTTTATATTCATTCCGGATTTGTTCAAGAGTTTGACAAGATCTCTTCCATTCAGATGACCCAATCGTTCATGCCACAGTCTTACCTTATCAACTGCTTCTGAAATAATGGAAACTGTTCCCATTTGTTCCTCAACGTAATATAGATTACCCCTACGATTTGCTACAAGCATAGTGTTACCATAGCTGTCCCTAACACAAGCTATATTCTTATCGAATTTAACACTATACCCTTTATTCGTAATTCTTGCGACCGAAATCAGATTACATCGCAAGTTTGGAACAAATAAGGTATCTGGCAACTCCACGATTGTTTTGGAATTATTTTTACATGTAATTAATCTAACGGTACCCTTACCTTTAACATCTGTGCTCGAGTTTATCGCTAGATTTAGCTTACCCGACAAAGGTATCAATGAATTGCCAAATTTACTAGGATCGTTGCATAAATGTGATGTACAACCGCTGTCAATGACCCAGCCTCCATTCCCGTTGCAAGCAGCATTATCACCTGCAATACAATTAAAGGTTACAAGGCTGAAATTATCTTTTTGCAAATCACATTCCAAAACATACTTTGCACTATCACGACACTGATCCTTGTCTTTCTTCATATCACATTCAGAAGCTTTGTGGCCATGTTTGTGACATTTAAAACACTTGTATTTAAAATTCGTCTTGTTAGCATCACTCTTTGATTTGAAAGGTTTCTTAATTTTGGACTTTGCAAGGAGAGCTTTTTCTTCGCTTCCTTTCTGACGTCTCGAACATACCTCTTCGATTATTTTAACCTTCAAAGTCTCAGGGTCTGGTAACGTGTCTCTGGATTCGATCGCGCATCGAAAATTCTCGAAGCTTGATGGTAAGCTATAAAGAAGCATTATGGATACTAAATCATCATGCATCTGAATATCCATATCAGCTAGTTTACTTTTTACTTCGAAGAAATGCATGACATGTTCACGAACGTCACCACCTTCCTCCAACTTGTGTAGCAACAACTCCTTCAGCAGCGTTGCCTTCTTGGCAGGTCCCTTAGATGCGTGTATGCTCTCAAGTTTTTGCCAAACATTTCGTGACGTTTTACATCCGCGAATGTGTCTCAGTTCACTTGGACTAATAGCTAGGATTAGATCAGACTTAGCTTTTGCGTCTCCGATTTCCCATTTCTTGGCTTCTTCCGGCTCTGTAGGCTTGCTTACGCTTCCGTCTACATAGCTCCAAGCGTCGTTCTTTATAAGAACCGCTTCAGCCTGAATCCTCCAAGTTTCGTAATTTTCTTGAGTAAGTGGTTCTATTTTAACAGTACTCATATCGTTGACTCTTTTACGTCAACCTTGTTTATTTCATCAGCTGTTCGTACTTAATCAAACGTACCTTAAATATTTGCTGATATTCAATAAATAAGCACGAAATTTTAATATCTCGTTCCTGGGCCCATAACCACTGTGGGAGACTACCCTGCAGAGTGCATGTGTGCAAGGAAACTCAAGAGATAATTAAAATAGCATACTAGATTTATTCTGAGTACTTATAAAAAGTAACACGTATAAAACACACCGAAAAATATTCTGTCAACAAGACAAGCTTCAACAGAACGTTGAATCTTCATATTTTAATTAAATATAGACTAGGCTCTAGCAGCCAGCTATATTATGTACATTAAAACCTAATAACAACCACTATACGTACAAATATATCTATAAAAAATGTTGTTTAAATTAAATAATTAAAATTTAATATTTGTTTTAATTTTAATGTTTATTTTTGTATTGTCTTATCTTGGTGTACAATAAAGTATATATAAATAAATAAACAAATATGGGCCGGTTTCTGAGTTAAGTAAAGCAGCAATAATCAGTTGAGTATTGTCAAATAATTTAGGAAGCGTTTGAGTATTTTACGTTTCTCAATTGAGAATCTACCTAGCTCAGTTAAGTAACTACTTAAGTATGGACCCGTCAAAGTTAGAGATGTGCAACTCGAGTTAACTTGAGTTGCGGCTAACTCGAGTTGACTTGAGTGGTATTCTTCCGAACTCGAGTTGTTATTACCAAAATCTAAAATAAAATATAATAAAGAACAACCAAATACACACATGTCAAACATTTAAATCATTATTTCTTAAATGTGTTCGTACAACAATATCAATATTATTAAAGTTTGAATAATAAAAAGGTAGAAGCAAAACCAATAACCAACAATAAAAAGCATCACGATAGCCAGGATTTTGGAACTATTATGATAACAAATTAAAGAATACTACAAAACTAACCATTTTGCGATCAAGGTTGTATTTTTTAAATTAGTCGGATTATAACCGTTTGACGTGAAAAAAAGTTGTCCCCAACGAATAGGGTATAAGTTTAAAATGGTTTTTTTTTGGCCAGTGGTGTCCCACTCCTGGGCTAAGGCTTCCCCCATTCCTTCCATTTACCTCGGTGTTGTGCCTCATCTCGTACATTCTCGGGGAAGATATCCAATTTGTCTGTCAAATATGTGTATATTTAATGTAAAAAGTGTTTTTTAACAAATAAACGAAATAAATAATTAATTCTAACTAACGAGTTATGTGCATTTCAACTCGAGTTAACTCGAGTCGTGTTTATCCCGAGTTGGCACATCACTAGTCAAAGTTCCACTCTCTTTTTCTTTCACTCTTACGTTCCATTTTACAAAAGGAATCCGAGATATCACAAGATTGCATAAAATTTACTATTATAAATTTTATACAGCTATAAAAAGTACGTTCTTATTATATTAAAGAAAAATATTCACAAATAAATATTTTTCTTTCTTTCTTTCTTTATTATCTACTTCATTCAAGATTAAAAAAATCAAGTTATTAAAGATGTTGTAATCTTTAATAACTTGATTTTTCATATTAAAGCAATTTAATAGATACCTATTTGAAATGTATACAACCTTATTATTAAACTATGAAATGGATCGTAGGCACTAGTCAATTACTTCAAGATTGTCATGGCACCCGTTTTTATTTTGTCAATGATGTCTTACCGAAAGAAAATAATATCTAATATAATTTGTTATTGCTAAAATCAAAAATTGAAGCTTATAATTACTAGAAGTGAATGTGTTCAGGCGAGCAGTTGCTAGTTCTTGTGATACCTCATAGAACTACAGAATATTTTACTCAGAACGTCACAAGATCTCTCAAGGTGGAACAGAACCAGAACAGAACCGACACACACAGAAATCGTGCATATGCATCGGAATCTGATTGCAATTGTGATTTACCAACAAATGTGGACTGTTGTGATAAAAAATTTAATGAGTGACCTGGGTTTTCATGACCAAAGACTTTGCTAGCCATCTAAGAGCCTCCGAAGATAAAAAATATTAGCCAGGGTCGGTGCCATTGGATATGTGTTGCTATTATGAAGGAGGACTGTGTTCTACCTACTTATTTTGTAAAATAATAAATAAATGAGACTTGACATGTTGTTTTTACTAACTTTTATTGTTCTGATACCAAAATCGTATCATACTAAAGTCAAATTCTGTACACAATTTCATCGTTGTAACCCCTTCTTGTATTGTGGATCCTAATAATAATACCTATTCTATATAGGTATGAAAGTCTGTATGTTTGGATATTTTTTAATCACACCTTAATGGTTAAACGTATTTGGAAGTACATATATACTTTGAAAAACACACAATGACCAGAATTAGTGTTGAGGTATTCATAATAATATATTGACAGAAAGTAAACAAATCAAAATGACACATCAAATTAAATAGAAAACATATAAAGCCAGTACTATTGAGTTTGGAGTTTGCTAAAACCTTTTCTAACATCCTCCCTTTTTGTAAAACTCTATAAAGTTAACCCAATCAGCCCACAAATAAATGCTAATCTAGGCTTTAAAACAGGCTTAGTCAGAATATCGGCACATTGGTATTCAGTAGGAACATATTTGACTAGTAATTCTTTATCAGTAACTAATTCTCTGACATAGAAATGTCTAATCGCAATGTGCTTCGTCCTTCTGTGCAATTCTGGGTTTTGCGCAAGCTTTATAACTGCATCATTATCAATTTGTAAAATTGGGATATCATTCAGTGTCGTTTTCTCATTGAAAAGTCTTCTCAGCCAAACTATCTCTCGTGCTGCTTCGCTTGCTGCGACTATTTCGGCTTCTGTGCTCGAGATCGCTACAGATGTCTGTCTGCGACTTGCCCAAGAGATCACTCCTCCTGCATAGATGCACATAATTCCAGAAGTCGAACGTCCTGTACTTTGATCTCCACCGTGATCAGAGTCGCTGTAGCATTCTAACTCTCCGGGTTTGTGCCCCTTTTTGTAAACGATTGCTGAATCTAGTGTTCCTTTAAGGTAACGAAATATACGTTTCACCTTACGAACATCTTCATTCGTTGGACTGTCAAGTGTTCTAGATACCACGCTTACGGCATATGAAATGTCTGGTCTGGTTCCTGTCATTAGGTATGCCAGTGCACCGACAACCTCTCTGTACGGAAACTTGGCTTGTTCATTGTCCGTCTCCGTATCTGACTGTCCTTCTTTAATTATTGGGGTGCTGATTGCCTTACAGTCACTCATACCAAATCTTTCCAAAATCTTCTTGGTATACAATTTTTGAGAGACCTTGATGGAACCATCTTTGTGGTTGTTAATTTCTAGCCCAAGAAAGTAGGAAGCTGGCTTCGTGGTAATCTTGAACCTTCTCTTTAGTTCAGCCAAAAACTTTAAGGATTCCTTTGGATTAGTGGAGGCAATCAAACCATCATCAACATACAGTCCTATGATAGTTTTACTCTCAATTTTTTGTTGTTTATTTACAACCAATCGAATAAATAGACAAGGATCAGTGGCTGACTGTTTAAATCCGATTGTCTTGAGATAGTCAACTATGCATTTATTCCAACAACGTGGGGCTTGTTTGAGTCCATACAGACTTCTCTTCAATTTGCAAACTTTGTTTGTGCCATCGCTAAATCCCTTTGGTTGATTTATAAAGATATCTTCATCAAGTGAGCCATTCAGAAATGCAGTGGCAACATCAAACTGCATGAGAGTTAGCCCTTCGTTTGCGGCGATACTTAGAATTGATCTGATTGTCGCCAATCTAGCTACAGGGCTGAATGTTTCATCATAATCAATTCCTTTCTCTTGCGTGTAGCCTCTTGCCACAAGTCGTGCTTTATACTTGTCAAGGCTTCCGTCGGCATTTATCTTCTTCTTGAAGACCCATTTACAAGATATTAGTTTTCTATCTTTTGGCCGATCTACCAAAATCCAAGTTTTGTTGGCATTTAAAGATTTAACTTCGCTTTTCATAGCCTCCCTCGCATGAGGGATCGCGGGGGCGCTGGTGTCCTGTTGTTTACATCGACTGTGGTTATAAATTGAGTTTAAATATATAATGAAGTGTTGAAATAGTGATTAGTCGTTAAAATCGAGTGCTAAACACTGTAATGAACCTGTGTAAATGAAGGACAAAAGAAACATTGCGTGAAAACAGTGAAAAAGTGACTAGTAACATTACCGACTAAAAGTGTTGAGAACTCCTTAATTACGATAAAAATCGATTTGTGCGTCCAAAAAACAAACAGTGCAATTAAAGTGAAAAACAATTAATTAATTTTGAGAACATTGTGCGAACTTTGTGAAGAAAAATATCATCTAAATAACCTCAAATCATTCAAAGTGCATTATCATTCCGAGTCCAAAGTTCATTAAAATCAAAATTCAGCGACATCTAACGGATTATACGAGAACCTTTATGACACCAAAAATAAGAACCATAAATCGATAAACAAGTGGAGGAAATTTCGCTACTCGACCACAGAGGGCACTAATAATTAAATTTCAACTAACTACCGCTAGAGGACGCCACCTAACCAAAGCAATAGTTCCAGAACATAAAAATAGAGGGCGCTAGCAGTTTGTTATTTATTTAAACTGAAAAGAAAAAGAAAAAAATAAAGAAAAAAAAAAATGGAAGAAATGAGAGCACTGCTGTTAGAAATAAGGGAAGAACAAAAAACACAAAAAATAGCTGTCCAAGAATTAAGAGAAGAAATTTTACAGAAAATAGACTCTACAGTCAATGCAAAGCTTCAGGAAATGTCTGAAAAACAAACAGAATTAGAAGAAAAAATACAAAAACAAGAAAGAACTATAGATTACATGGAAAAAGGCTTAAGAAAGAGAAACTTAGTATTTTTCGGAATAGAAGAAGGCGAAAGCTTTGAATTACAGAAAAAAGTACTAGATATTATAAATGATGAATTTCAGGTCAGGTGTGAAGATATGGAGATACAGGATATATACAGAATTGGAAAAAATAATAAACGAAAACCCACGTCCTGTGGTGGTTACTCTGACTACATTTGGCAAGAAATTAACTATTCTGAGAGAGTCCAGAATTAACAAAACTACACATTATGTTAAAGAAGACTATCCTCCAAACATACTTTCGAAAAGAAAAGAACTTCAAAAAATTGCTAAATCAGAAAGAGAGAAGGGAAGAAAAGTAGCTATCAGATATGACAAACTGGTATACCTAGACGGAAAAATAGGTGAGACTTCTGTTCCGACACCTGTAAATAACCCAAGTTCATCTAGAAGCCTACAAGACAGTGGAAATACCATAAACCAGAAACGCAACATGTCCACCTCACCTGAAATTTCAATTTCAAAAAATGATAACGGAGAATACAACAAGAACAACCCAAAAAAGAAACTAAACATGAAAGATTACGTTACTCACACAAAAAAGTAGCAATCAGCTGCCCCCCCGGCACGTCTTCCAAAACGGCTTGTCACCGAGGAAGAGTATGACAACAACCCTCCAGGAATAAACCCTCTAAAAAAATTAGTTACAACAAACCACGCTTCAAATACTAAACAAAAAATTTACATATGTACCTATAATGTGAGATCACTTAAAAAAGAAAAAAGAATGTTACAACTAGAATATGCCCTTGAAAGGGTCAAATGGGACGTGATAGGACTGTCCGAAGTGAAGAGAAAATGTTTAAAAATTGAAGAACTAAATTGGTGCATATTTTATCACTATGGAGAGTCCGAAGGACACAGAGGTGTGGGCTTCTTAGTTAAAAAAGAACACAAATTAAATATAATTGGTTTCTATGGAATATCTGAAAGAGTCGCAGTTTTGAACATAAAATTTTGATGTATCCAAATTTCAATCATACAAAGCTATGCCCCGATGGAGAAGTCCAGTGAAATAGAAATAGATCAATTTTATGAAGATTTAGGTAGAGCGAAAGAAAAGTCAACGGAAAATATAATTATATTAGGAGATTTCAATGCGAAGATCGGTATTTCACCCGTACAAATAGGTTCAGTAATAGGAAGATATGGATCAGGCGCCTCAAATGAACGTGGTGAAAAACTGTAACAATTCGCTATAGACCAAGAGTTGACAATACTAAATACAATGTACAAAAAGAAAGAAAATCAAAGATGGACCTGGCTTTCGCCAGATGGATACACTAAGAATGAAATTGACTACATCCTGTCAAATAAAAAACACTACTTCACAAATATAGAGGTGATAAGGAAATTAACGTTCCCTTCCGACCATAGATTACTAAGAGGAACAATAATAATAAATGAAAAACGAAAAAATAGAAAGAAATATACACAACCAAGATCAAATTTACAGTCAATAAGAGAACAAAAAAGATATAAGAATATTTTGGAAGAGAAACTTTACCAGCGTGAATCAACCGACATAGAAAAATTAACAATATAACAACTCTATGATATTTTAGAAAAATCATTAACAGAAAGCATAACTGAATCACAAGTATCAAAACCGAAAGAAACCTTTACACTATCCGATAACATCAAGTCACTCATATCGAGAAGGCACACTCTACAACAAAAATCAGATAGAACAACAGAAGAAAAAACAGAGTTAAAAAAATTATATGGAATAATACCAAGAACAATACAGGATGACTATGACAATTACAAGCTAAAACGATATGAGAAATGTATAGAGCAAACTAGTGGAATAAAAAGAATTCATAAAAAAATTGCATAATAATAAATCATGGATACCGAATTTGAAAACATTACAAGCAACTACAGAAGATAGAATAGATTTAGTACAAATGGCCACTGATTTCTACAAACACCTATATAGACAAAAACAAGAAACAAACGAAAGAATAATTATTACAGGATATAAAAAACATCAAACTGAAAACGAGAAACCACAATACTTTACTGGAAAAGAAATACAGTTATAATAAGGAACTAGTGCGAAGTACGTGCACGCCATCTAGCTGCTCTTAGCCGAACCGCGTTGCGACATGGCTAAGTGCGCATCATCCGGAAAGTTTCTGTCGACGAAAGGGGGCGCCACGTGTGGCAACATTGCTTTCCAAAACAAGTTTCACATTGCTTGTTTACCCGCTGGAACACAAACAGGCGGTGACTGGCAGTGCCCTGACTGCAAAAAATAAATTGCCAAAGGATGACAGTAGTGCCCCAACTACTAAAACTGCTGCTGCACCTGAACAGGGTAGGAAGGCGGCCCGGGTTCAGGCCAATATTGTTGGACCTCTAGTTGCAGTGCCCGAAGTGATTTCTCGGGCAGGGAGTGAGCTGGGAACCGATGGAGAACCTTCTCCTGACACCCAGTTGACCTTGCGGGAAGAAATTAGGCTATTCAGGTCCGAGCTGCGGGAAGTGAGGGACGAGATGCGGGAGTTTCGTCGTGAGATGGCCGGCCTGCACTCTTCGGTGGGAGTCTGCACTGAGCGGGTGGACAGCTTGGAAGCCAGAATAGAGGCTCTTGAGAGCAGGGCCAGTGAGGCACCGCCTGACACCAGGGTCAACCAACTCGAGCACAGTGTCGCGCGGCTTCAACTGGAGCTCAACGACCGCGAACAGGATCTGCTTGGCTCAGATCTTGAAGTAGCGAACATCCCGGAGATCCCTGGTGAGAACGTGGTTCACACTGTGGGACTGATGGCGGCAAAACTTGGGGTGACTCTGGAGGCGCGCGACATAGTTTTCGCGCAGCGTGTGGGCCTGCGGGTCGAACGAGAGGGGCGCGCGGCTGCCGCGGGCGAGGCGAGCCCGGCGGGAGAGGCGGCGGCGACGGCGCGCGGGCGTCGCATCGTGGTGCGCCTGGCGCGCCGCGCACTGCGCGACGAGCTGCTGCAGGGTGCGCGTGTCCGCCGGGGGGCTACGACCGCGGACCTGGGTCTCCCTGCGCCCCCGCGGCGCTTCTATGTGAACGAGAGGCTTACCAGAACTAACAAACATTTATTTTACCGTGTGCGTGAGGCTGGCAGTCGTCTTGGGTGGAGATATTCCTGGACGAAGAACGGCCGCATTCTGGTTAAGCAGGGTGACGGCAAGCCTACCCATTGTATCCGCACAGAAGAGGACTTGGCTCGTGTTTTTGGCCGGGAGATGTCTGTCGAGAAGGTTGTTTAGCTCGCTGGGCTTCTGCAATTTTTATTGTGTTATGTTAAATTTAAGATCTACGGTCATACTGTCTATGTTAGGTGTACTTATGTTTTCAAGTCTGCCCTGTGCGCGGCCAGCACTGTTCCTCTCTCTGTATATAATGGTCTCTTTCTGTGGCCCTGCTGCCCGAGCACTAAATATTTATCATTCATATTACATATTTATAAAACGTCGGCTTGTCGGTTATATCTCTATAGTGTTTACAATTCAAATTATTTATCTACATACTTCTTTTAAATTTGACATTTATTACATTTCTAATACATACACCTATACACTAATCATGCACGTCCAAGAATTGTCAACATGATTAAGTCTAAGTATTTAAAAGTTGGATTGTTTAACGCGGGTTCGCTAGGTACGCGCCAGGATGAGTTTATTGTGGCTATGGCAAATTGTGCGGTGGACATCATGGCGATAAACGAGACTTGGCTTAGGTGGGGCGAGGAGGGTCGAGCGCCGACTGTCCCGGGCTACCGGCTGCGTCACGTGCCGCGCCCGACCACGGTGCGCGGCGGGCGCGGGGGCGGCGTGGGTTTCTATGTGCGGCGCGGAGTGCGCGCGTGCCTCATGCCGCACCCGACTGCGCCACAGGTCGAGCAGATGTGGCTCCGACTGACCGTCAACTCGCACTCGGTTATCGTCGGTACTGCTTATAGACCGCCATGGCTTGATGTGAACATCTTCCTTGACGCGATTACCGACTCTCTTTTCTCCTTTGCTTGCGCTGACAGGATTGTTTTGTTGGGTGACTTTAATATAAACATGCTAAACCTCTCGGACAATAAAGCAAAGTTACTGAACAATTTCTTAACATGCTGTAAATTGCAACAAATTGTTACTGAACCGACACATTTCACTGATCATAGTGAATCACTTATTGACGTCGTGTGCACCGACGCCCGTATACGTGAGGTCTCTGTATCTCATGTACCTGAGCTCGGTCAACACGCCGTTGTGTCGGTTGAGCTAAACTTCAAAGTAGAGAAACCTGCCCCCCATTGGGTCACGTACAGACCTCTCAGGGATATTCTAATTGACCAGTTTAACGAGGACCTGAATAAGATGGACTGGGAATGCATTGAAAGATTAGAGGATGTGAATTGCATGGTTGAAACATTTAATAATTTTATTCGGAACTTGTTTGATTTGCATGCACCACTTAAAAAAGTATTAATAAAACAAAAGTCTTGCCCCTGGATAACACCCACTATCAAACAAATGATGAAATTGCGGGACAAGAGCCACATAAAGTCCAAGTCCACTAAATCCTTGCGTCATGTCAACTCATATAAAGAGCTCAAATATATTGTTAGGGCTGCCGTTGAGAGTGAGAAACGTGCATATTTTAAAACATACATAAATAAAAACATTAAACAACCTAAGAAGTTATGGAAGCACATCAAATCTACCATAGCCACTAGTATCTCTAATAAACCAGATCACGGATTACCTCATTTTTGTAATAACCCAGAAAAAATCAATGAACATTTTTTGGACGTGCCTGGCACCGGTAGGGTTTCTTCTGCTGACCTGAAGTACTTTGAGCACCACAGATTCAGTAACAGTCACTTCCAGCTTGAGCCTGTTCATGAGGATATGGTGCTAAGGCTGTTGCATAGTCTCAAGTCCAATGCACAGGGTTGTGACCATATCTCTCTTGAGATGCTGATGATGACCCTTCCTCGGACTCTTGCAGCTATAACGGCCATCATTAACCGTTCCATCACCACCTCATCTTTCCCGGATCTGTGGAAATTGGCAATAGTTAGACCCATCCCTAAAGTTTCTAATCCTACCAGTGTAAAAGAACTTCGCCCGATCAGTTTATTGACATGCCTCTCCAAGGTCCTGGAGAAGGTTGTCTCTAACCAGCTTCGGTCTTACCTTGAGGAACACAGCATATTGCCGCTTGTTCAATCGGGTTTTCGCAAGGGGCACAGCACAGCCACAGCTCTTCTTGATGTGGTTGGGAATATTCTTGAAGCTAGAGATAAGGGCATGGGTACCCTGCTGGTCTTACTAGATTTTTCGCGTGCTTTTGACTCTATTAATACCTCGCTCCTCCTATCGAAGTTGACTTATTATGGATGTCAGCCTGAGACAGTAAAGTGGTTTGAGAGTTACTTGACTCACCGTTCTCAGTTTGTCCAGGTAACGAGCGACAGTGATGGAGCTGTTAAATCCTCTGGTCCTAAGTGCGTGAATAGGGGTGTACCGCAGGGATCGATCCTGGGCCCGCTACTCTTCATTCTTTACAGTGCTGGCATCATTAACTGCCTGCTCAACACCAAGTTCCACTTATATGCTGATGACCTGCAGATGTACCTATCTTTTCATCCCCAGCAGGCTGTTGACACTGTAAAAAGTTTGAATGAGGATCTTGATAGGATCTCGGCTTGGTCTATGAGAAACGCCTTAGTTTTGAACCCAGCTAAGTCAAAATTTATTATAATGGGATCAAGAGATTTTTTAAATAAAATGGGTAATGGGAATTTGGACTTGAAGATCGACGGGTGTTCCATTGAAAGGGTCCGGGAAGCCCGTAATCTTGGGTTACTGTTTGACGAGCACCTGCACTTTGAGACACACATCATGGAGGCTGTGCGCAACTGCTTTTACAGGCTTAAGCTTCTGTATCGTGTGCGTCCCTACATAAGTGTGGATATGCGCATTCTGCTTTGTGAAACACTAGTTTTATCTAAGCTGAACTACGCTGACACTGTGTACGGGGCGTGCATTCTAGGTAGAAGTGAAAGGTTAATTCAGCGAGTACAGAATGCTTGTGCGAGATTTTGTTTTACCATCCCTCCTAGATGTCACGTAACTCCTTTTTTAAATAAGGGTAATTTGATGAGAATGTCAGATCGTAGAAAGCTGCATCTGGCTACCCTGCTCTTTGGCACAATTCTCACAAAAAAACCAGACTATCTGTTCGGTAAATTGACCTGGTCGCGCGATGTAAATAGGGTCAAAACGAGAGCTTCTGCCTACCTGTTGTTGGCGTCACACAGAACTGCAGCATTCCGTGGAAGTTTCAAATTCGCTGCCTCTCGTATCTGGAATGATCTTCCTCCGCCGTTTCGTGCTATAAAAACGATTGGAACATTTAGTACTAAATTCAAGCAGTACTTATTACTTCAGCACGCGGTTAGGTTTACCGCCTTTAACCCATTTTCTTTATTATGAACTTTCTTGCAAACACCACACCACACATATCAAATCCACACCACTCTGATTTATCCAATTAGCAATTCTTTTCGCCAGGTTTATTTACACTTATTCATTTACACTATTTCATAACATGTCAACATGATAACATAACTTACTTACATAATATTTTTCTTTTGACAGCCGACCATAGATTCTTTCCGTATTTTTTAATAAACCACTATTTGGCAAAGACCTTATACGTATTTCTTACTACTAGACTGTGTACCAAAAATTTTTGTTTAGCTAAAATGAAATCTATTTTCATACACCTAGGTTAGCTATTTCCATAGAATCGGTAGCTATCCAAAAGCGGTCCTGGTGAGAGGGTTCCCGCTGGTAGTGTGTCCTTGTCTGACATCTGCCCAGCTCAACTAATCATTGGGTTTGGTAGAAATGGTAGAAAATTTTATATTTTCTTTTTTATGTTATACCAAAACGAACAAATAAAAAACAATATTTAAATGCGTTTCAAAGTCTATGAAACTTTGAAATGTTTTTAAATATTTTTACAGTTCCTATAAATAATCAATTCATTGTATTTAAAAAATAATGATTTAATACTGAGTAAGAGTAGTACTTTTAAATGTTTGGGCCTGGTAATACTAAAAGTAGGATCACCAGGTTTGCGGAGTTTTTGGCGGGATATTTTCGAGTGTAGTACAGCGGATGTTAATATTATTTGCAAATTGATTCCTAGTGGATATTGTGATATAAAATTGTTGTAGTTTTGTGTCTCAACTGTCTACACAACTGGACATTATGTGAAATCATTGACAGATGCGATCTCGGGATAGTGGAGCGAAGAATTTTATTGTAGTATCAACTAAGCTTACTGGGAAGGCTGACTCAATATAATTTGCAGCCAATTACTCCAAAAAACATTAGAATCTGTTACATCCGCATTCTAATGAATAATAAAGAATGTTAAAACCCATATAAGTTTCCGACTGAAATACTTGTATCTATGGTCATGAATAATCATAATAATTTAAAAAAAAGATGTGCTTGCGATGTGGTTTGCGGAGTTTTTGGCGGGTTTTGTTTGAGTGAAATTCAGCGGCTGTTAATATTATTCGCAAATTGATTCCTATTATAGTAGAATAAAATTTGTATAGTTTTGATTCTCAACTGTATAAGCAACTGCACAATATGTGAAATCATTGAGATCCTTTGTGGTATTTCAAAGCATCGTCTGGAGACTGCAGGATCATCTCACGCCTCTCCTTCATGAGCTTGAGAATAGGATCAGAGAGTTTTTTTCCTATCTATACGATGGGTCTTGAAGAATAAGACTTATGCAGACTTGGGATTTGAGGATTATCGAGCCCTCCCCGAATACACCATCGTAAACTGCTCAATTCCTCTTCGAGTTCGGTCATCTTATCGTCGGTCCGGAGTCCGGAGTGTGCGCGTGTTGTACGTTGCCAGTTCCTGTCGTCGGTATTTGTTGGGGTAGCCGGATCTCGTCCGGGATTTTGTGCACCTCTTGCTATACCGTAACCTAGACCGCTACCGTAGTCAAGGTTAGGCAGGCTGCCGGGCTATGTTTTATTTGTGCTATTCATGGGGAGTGCTTTGCAGGGGGTTTGGCGATCCCAGTACGGTTGTTACAAATGCACAGAGAACGCTGCTTATCATTCTCTGGTTTGTCCCTTAGTCGCCAATGGAAAAACATGGAATGTTGAAATTCTTTACGCCCGATACCATACGGTAAGTGACGTAGATTCCAAAAAATATACACATTTTTTTTTCAATTAATTTGGTAGGTTTAGGTAGCGTAGTTAGTTAGCATAAATACATATATTGGGATACTTACACTATTGTTTTCACAATCAATTTGTCCCGTGTTATGTTTGGTCATGGTCACCTCATTAGAAAGAGACACACTACCAACGGGAGCCCTCTCGCTCGGACCGGTTTTTGCTCCATAGTGCACAGTCTAGTAGTAAGAAGTATAAGGTCTTTGCTATTTGGTCTGCGCGCTCTGTCGTTTGTCTATGGTTTCGACAAATGATCATTGAGCATCGCGTTTATATATTTGTATTATACTTACACTTACTTTGACCCACCTTCAGTGTTTTATTCTATTTTGTTTGTTATTTATATATTCTTCTATTTTATTTTATTTTATAAGTCCTGTTTCCGTAAGTGTGTCCGTGGCATCAACAGTAGGCCCTATCAGAATATCAGCGCAGCGTTATTACCTTTTTGGATATTGCTGCACATGCTGAGATAGGAGCCTTTTTGGTCTCGCACAGGGTTTTTTATTTTTTATTATTGTTTAAGTGTGTGCTTATTTTCTCGTGTCTCCTGTGCGGGTCACAAATAAATATTTTTCTTTCTTTCTTTCTTTCTTATTAGAAATCTAAAAAATAACAAAAGCCCCGGACCCGACTATATTACAAATGAAGCGTTAAAATTAGGACTAGAACAAATATTAGGACTAATAAATAGATTATTTAATGAAATACTAAGAGAGGAGACGGTTCCAACTCAATGGAGTGAATCGGAAATAATTCTACTCTACAAGAAAGGAGACCCTACTTGTGTATCAAACTATAGACCAATAAGCTTAATGTCGAATCTCTACAAACTATTTTCGCAGTGTCTCCTGAAAAGGATCGGTCCACAAATTGACGTCAAACAACCAATAGAGCAGGCTGGCTTCAGACCAGCATTCTCCACCATTGATCACATCCATGTGCTATGCCAGGTAGTAGAGAAATACCAAGAATTCAATATGCCTCTATACCTGGCCTTCATTGATTATAAAAAAGCTTTCGACTCTATCTCCCACAGCGCTATAGTAAAGGCACTTAGGTATCATGATATCGACGACACATACATCAATATAATAATGAATATTTATAGTAAGTGCAGAAGTAGAATAAGGTTAGACAGAAAGGGCCCACTGTTCGCAATTCAAAGAGGAACCAGACAAGGAGACCCACTGTCGCCAAAAATATTCATTGCAGTACTTGAGCTTATACTACACGATATAAACTGGAATAGGGAAGGCATCAATATCAGAAATAAAAGGCTAACCCATTTAAAATTCGCAGACGACCTGGTTCTTCTAAGTAATACCGCTAGAGACCTACAGGACATGCTGACAGCACTACATCAGCACAGCGAGAATGTCGGTCTCGAAATAAATTTTGACAAGACCAAAATCATTACAAACCATACTAAACCTACTCTCAGCGTCGAAGGCGAAGAAATAGAGTACGTTGAAGAGTATATATATTTGGGCAAACTGGTTTCGTTCAGAGAGATTGACTCGGAGGAAATAGACAGACGAATGGCGCTGGCATGGAAACGATACTGGTCTCTGAAAAATCTTCTTAAATCTAAGCTACCTATTGTTCACAAACGGAGACTCATGGACTCTATCATTCTACCAACACTAACCTATGGCAGCCAGACCTGGTCTTTAACACAAGCTAATGCAAATAGACTGTCGGTATGCCAAAGAGCGATGGAGAGAAGTCTCCTAGGGATAAAACTTAAAGACAGGGTCAGAAATGAAGAAATTCGGAAACGTACCAAGGTTAGAGATGCTATACAACATATCAGGAGACTAAAATGGAAGTGGGCCGGTCATGTAGCGAGACTTGAGGATGGGCGTTGGACGAAAGTGGTCACAGTGTGGAGGGGACCAGGAAGTGGAAAGCGCAAACAAGGTCGTCCGCTCAAACGCTGGTCAGATGACATACGCGAGACCGCAGGCAAACACTGGCTCGGATTGGCACAAGATAGGGATAAATGGCACAACCTGGAGGAGGCCTTCACCCGCACGGGGGTTCCTATGGAATAAATCAAATAAATATTAACTTAACTAATAAATACTAACAAAAATACTTTATTTCATTATAACTACTAATCCACTAAACAAAATGTTACTTAGTTCATAGGAGCAAATAAAAAGGCTTTTTGTTTTTATTTATTTTATTTTCATAGCCTCGAGCCATTCAGTCTTCTGTGGACTTTTTATAGCGTCTTCGTACGTCGTGGGCTCATCATTGATCAAAGCAGAGACAATAAAGTCATCATATCTGCTTGGAGCATGCAGTTTAGACCTGTCACGAAGTGTTCTAGTATCAGGGATATCATCATGATCTTCGTCTGAATAATTTATTCGACACCCATCTGGTTCAGGAGACGACTCGTCCAGATGTTCCTCTTCTAGACTTAAATAATTAGATGTTTGAGGCAATACTTCCGTATTTTGTGGTATATCCTCCCTTGCTTCAAACATTGGTTGATTTTGTGGAGCCTTTGGAAATTTGAGTTCGATTTCTGTCGTAGTGCGTTCATCCTCTTCCTCTGATACATCTGATTCCAATCCAACTGATTCTATTAGAGTTTCTTTAAATGTAACATCTCTCGAGCGGATCAATGACGGTTCGTTTTTATTATTAAATCCCAGTAATCGATAGCCATCATCACCATCGTATCCAATTAAAATACATTTTTGAGCTTTCTTTGACTTCTTTGTTCGCTTCTGTTTGGGAACATGTGCAAAACATTCTGTTCCAATGACTCTCAAATGTTTTATGGACGGCTTCTTTGCAAACCACAGTTCAAATGGTGACTTTCCTTCATGAGAAGTTGGCCCAGTTCTGTTCAGGATGTACGCAGCCGTGTTAACAAGCTCTGACCAACAGGCAAGTGGAAGTTCTTTGTGAGCGTGCATCATAGTGCGAGCGGCTTCTACGAGGGTTCGATTTTCTCGTTCACTGGACCCGTTTTGCTCTGGTGTATATGGCATTGTAAACCGGTGCTGTATACCATGCGAGTGGAGTATCTTCTCAATGGCTTCGTTTTTGTATTCTCCTCCATTGTCGCTGATTATTGTTTTAATAACATGACCAGCTGTCTTCGTTTCATTGATCATCTGCACGAGCTTGTCTTTGACTTCAGACTTATGCTTGATGAAGTAAACATGACGAAAATTACTGTAGTCATCGTTAAACAATACGAAATACCGAAACTTCATGAATGAATTTGGAATAGGACCACATACATCTGTGTGTATCGTGTCTCCTGGTTCTTTAGCTCTTTCTCTTCTTCCAAATTTATGTCTGTGTGTCTTTCCATATACACATCCTGTGCATAATTCAGAATCAAGTTTGACTTTGATACCAAGTTCCTTTTCAATCAATTGTTTAACGTGTCTTTTGTTCTGATGAGCGAATCTTTCATGATAAAGTTGCAAAGTGTCTTCTGTTGACAAAGTGCTCACTTCTGGGGTTGGATTTCTAATAGTCTGAACTTTCAGCTTATAGAGACCTCCATTCTTGACACGTGTGCCAATCAAGTTCACTTTTCCATTGTTCATCAGCTGGCAGGATTCTCTCTTAGATGTGAATACACTATTTTGTAGCTTGTCTTGAGCAGCGAGTACAGAGAACAAGTTGCGTCTTATTGCGGGAACGTACCAAACATCGCATAATGTGATATGCTCTTGTCGATCATAAACATCAGCAATCAATTCGACTGTTCCTTTTCCAATGGCTTCAGTTGTAGATCCATTTGCAATGGTAACCGTCTGATTCTTAGTGAAGTGTTGAAAACTGGAGAATATGTCAGGTTGACAGGTGACATGGCTTGTTGCGCCATTATCGACATACCAATTGTCAAGATCTTCTAGGTTGGTTACTGCTTCATTGGTCTCAACTTGCATAAGAGTCAGGTTTAAGTTGATATTGTTACCTTGTTTAGTAGATTGTTGTTGTTCTTTGGAAGGTTTTCCATCAGCAATCCATTTTCGACATTGTTTGACGTTATGCCCAATAAGTTTACAATACCCGCATTTCTTCTTCGTTTTGCGAAAAGACTTCTGTATAATTAGCGCTTGAGCCTCAGAATCTTCTTCTATAATAGTCAGAGATCTTTCGTAACTGCAAAGGAGATGTTCGATTTTGGGCCATCTATATGTACACTACATAGATAAATAGGAAAAAAATAGAGGAATACCATAAAAATACTAATAAATTAATTTGAAAAAGGGTACAGGCGTAAAAAATGATCATTTGATCAATTTTTTACTAAGATAACCCTATTTTTAGGGCAGCCATGACGGTTGTTTTTGACATGACGTTCGACGACTTTGACAGTTTTAAGAAGTGACGTATTTGAGTCATTCTTTGCTTTGGCTTTGAATTGGATATGTTTCGGCGTTTTTAGTGGTAGTTTTAGATTTGCAACCCAGTTTGCTACTACGGATATTGATTAATTGATTCTTTGTTGCAATTGAACTCGTGTTATTTTTAACCGACTTACCAAAAAGTTTATAACGCAGATTTTACAATGACACGTCAATCAAATGTCATTGTCAAAATGACATTATTGTGTGGCTGACTCTGGCTTGGCCACCATCAGGGATTTTAATTTTGATAACACAAATATTTAGTCGCTAATTAGTCGAAATTAGTCGCCAAATATCAGATTTAGTCGGTCACTGGTTCAAAAGTTAGAAGGGTTGTTTGGTGGCCGATCTGGAGTCACTCCCCCCGGCATGGCCACATTTATATCTCAAAAACTAGGGCACCTAGCAAAGATCTGTTTTCTCCTAGATTTAGTCGCCAATTAGTCGAAATTAGTCGCCAAATATTAGAATTAGTCGATCACTGGTTCAAAAGTTAGAAGGGTTTATAGGTGGCCGATCTGGAGTCACTCCCCCCGGCTTGGCCACATTTATATCTCAAAAACTAGGGCACCTAGCGAAGATCTGTTTCCGCCCAGATTTAGTCGTTAATTAATCGAAATTAGTCGCCAAGTCACAGATTTAGTCGGTGTGTAAATAAAAAGATTTTAAAGTAATAAATTTCTCGATACATTGGTAGAAGCAAGTACAAAATACTTTAAGTAGTTTCTAAACAATACCTATACCTATGATGTCTTAAGATGGAATGTTTGTTTCGAAATGTAAACCTAAATATAAAGTTATTCTATGTTATTAGATTCCAAAAAAGGAAAGCAGTATGCATTACCTAGAAACATATCTACAATAAATATAATGTAATTATTTATCGAACAAAATGTGGCAGTTGCTGGCAGATAGATTGCTGCGCTCCTGTGCGCTCCGGTACATTTATATATGGTATGGTAAGTAAGAAAGAGATAGATGCGCGTGTACAGATGAACTACATAGAGCGAGTTGCCCGTGACGTAAATTAAAGTCAGCCAGTTTACAGTGGAACTTGTTAAGAATGGTTAAGAACTCGAGTAATATCGGTTTTGTAATAAATTTGTGTGCGTTTTATAAATTTTATATACTCTCATATCGTAATCGAATTATAAACTTCAAAACGAGTTTATATTGACATACTTTATAATAGTAGATTAGTAGCCAAGGGCTGTAAGGCATCAATTGCAGCCCGAGATATTTAGGCGCACGAGCGCAGCGAGGCTTCTGTCAATGATTTCACATATTGTCCAGTTGCGTAGACAGTTGAGACACAAAATTGCACCAATTTTATATCACAATATCCACTAGGAATCAATTTGCAAATAATATTAACAACCGCTGAACTTCACTCGAAAAAAGCCCGCCAAAAACTCCTTGATGACTATTATACTCACACGAAGACAAGGCTGAATTTGAATAGCAAAGCGACCTCTTTGGTCATTGGGCTGAATGCATGATGTCTATTGCCAGTATGATGGTTAGATGTACGCGAACTTTTTGAAAGAAAGAAGTGTTTTTTTTTAATTACTTACCGCCCTAGGGCTTTTCTAGCTACATTATTACCCTAGAGCGCTAATTAATCACCTACAAGCCCCATTTGGAGGTAATAAGAACCTACTTACCGAACATGAGAGATGTAAACACAATATAGTTCTCGCCACAGTAGAATCAACTTTTATTCCATGTAAATTTTAATTGTGACATTCAAAAGTGCCGCTTGGTGGCCTAGTTGAAATAACATATCTTTGTCTTTTGTCTTGTCTTTGTCCAAACTTCTTGGCCGCCCTGATGTTGGCTTTCCGATGCTCAAGGTACGGATCGGTGCTGTTTTTGTATGAGATTTACTACTGCGCAGCCATTGTAGCCAACTTCAGGGCGGCCAAGAAGTTTGGCGAGATCTATACCGAAATTTAAAAATAGAATCTTTTTATATCACTTTTTCTCTAACAAAATAATGATATAAAACATAAACGTATGGTAAGTATATTTTTCGTACCACTTGCTCAAAAAAGTGACATTCTATGCCACAAAAAGCGAACATAACAATAGTCATTTTTAATCTGTTAAAAACAGGGAAAGAAAATTGTACTGAATTTCATTCATCCTCTAGGGGGAGAATGTGATTTAAATTTGGAATACTTACCGAAATTTATACTGAACTACATGTGTGTTTACACCATTGAGTTTGTATATAAAGCATTATTAGCATTATCGCGAATCGCGATAAGGCCGCCTGTTGTATGTTGGTTTTAGATATAAGATGTCTTTTTGTAATATTTTTTTCTCTTGGTGTACAATAAAGTGTAAATAAATAAATAAATAAATATACATCTTTTTGAAAAAGGAATACGCATTTATTATGCAGTTATGATTATTAAATAAAATTACGAAAACCGACGAGGCCGTATGAGCTTGATGCCTTTGCTTTTCCGACAAAAAAATATTAGTCTAGGAATTTATTGCGTTTTTGTTTTCTTCAAATACATAAACGTTAAGTTTATTTTACTTTTAATTGTCATTATTTTTAATAAATGCTTATCTCATACTATTATTGTGTTAATTTTTTCGCAAATGGTACGAAAAGTAGAGTATTTTCCTCGGTGATAAAGCTGTCTTAGTCTTGGGTGAACTTAAATCCCTCGCTACTCTCAGGACTCGTCTTAAAGCCCTCGCTTCGCTCGTGATTTAAGTTTTTAACACCCTCGCTACGCTCGGGAGTAAACCTCGAGTCCTTCGTTACGCTCGCGATTTAAATCGCCACCCGCGACAGAAGACACTGCTTTATCCCCTTGGTTAATAATCTACTAATACGCAATAGGTCGATACTTACATACTTACAATACGTTTTCAACGTATAATTATTTTTTTAATTTTACTAATAGTACGATATTTTTAACGTATTAGCATAGATAATATAAATACTAGCATAGGTACAGGTGCCTCATCCCATACAAAGAAACCGTGCAGACTTACCTAGCGTTTTTATTCTGATTAAACTAATTATTTTTGGACATAGATTGCGTGCAGTTCCGTTCCACAGCGATAGTTAGCAGCGACTTGCTGATAAAAAGGTTTAGTCGGTTCGTGAATATTTTTTTCATTGTGACGATTTGTTTTGTAGTATTTTTTGCACATTTTTACAGTTTCATTGCACCAAAATGTGTTACAACACAAATTTAAACAATCGAGTGGAATTCCTCCACAAACTTTAAAACCACGCCATCTATTTATTTATTTATATATGCTTTATTGTAGGTACACCAAGTTTAAACACAGAAAAGGAAACTTAAAACTAAAATACATACAACGGGCGGCTGACCGCGATCTCTTCCAGGCAACCTGGGATGGAAAGTGATAGCCTGGACATGAAATGGGGTTGACATTGGTGTAACACATAACATTACGAATATTTTCCTTAAATATACAATCATATTAAAATAGATACACAAATACATACATATGTTATATATTATATACATAAAAACATACATACTCAATATATATATAAATAGGCAATGAAAGCAAATGTTGACTAACGACAATCACAGTGACAGGTAATGGTCCTTTACGAGTCTTTTAAATACAGGCAATGACTGGGCGCGTTTTATAGGGTCGGGCAGTGCATTCCACAGACGAGCAGCTTGGACAGTAAAAGATTTATCCAAGAAAGTGGTGGAATGCATTGGCATCCTAAGTCGCAAGCTATCCGATGACCTAAGTGATTTCGTTTCATCTATTAGCATCAATTTTAAATGATCCGTTCAAATAATATTTGAAATGTGAATTAAGAGCAAAATAATATCCATAATTTTGTGCTGAGGAGAGTTGATTAATCAAGAACATACAGTTTTTATGTTCAATTCCAGAAAATGATAATTTTACACACAATTCAATAACCATCTAGTAATATTTATTTGAACCAAATTTTCTTTCTTAGCGCTGGGTCCCCGTGCTAGCATAGTTTTAGCATAGTAGATACATCATATATTTGACAACAGAAATTTTATTATTCTAACGTAATTTAGACCTAACATTATAATTTGGTAACACAGTTGTATGCGACTGTACATCTTGACATCAAATAGACCAAGAGCAAGGTTTAATGTTTTCAAAGAAGATTAAGCTACTCTAACCTAGTAATATACAACATAAAAATATATATTTAATTAAGAATTTATATCTCTCTGACATTTCTAAGGACTTTAGACCGATAAAACTAGAAGTATATTACACAGTCATATTGATAGAAATATTTTTTCTAGGCTCATTTTCGTAAACTTTTCGATCTAGCTCTTGGACTATACCTTAAAAGTTGAACTTATTTTATCTTCTAAACTAAGTCCCGACTAAATCTGTGACTTGGCGACTAATTTCGATTAATTAGCTACTAAATCTGGGAGAAATCAGATCTTCGCTAGGTGCCCTAGTTTTTAAGATATAAATGTGGCCAAGCCGGGGGGAGTGACTCCAGATCGGCCACCTATAAACCCTTCAAACTTTTGAACCAGTAATCGAATAATTCTGATATTTGGCGACTAATTTCGATTAATTGGCGACTAAATCTGGGAGAAAACAGATCTTCAATATGTGCCCTAGTTTTTGAGATATAAATGTGGCCAAGCCGGGGGGAGTGACTCCAGATCGGCCACCAAACAACCCTTCTAACTTTTGAACCAGTGACCGACTAAATCTGATATTTGGCGACTAATTTCGACTAATTAGCGACTAAATATTTGTGTTATCAAAACTAAAATCCCTGATGGTGGCCAAGCCAGAGTCAGCCACACTAATGAAAAGATGGAACTGTCGAACAGTCAACAAAAAAAAAAAAGTTTTTGTTTTTTGTTTTTTTTTTCTGTCAACAGTCAAAAAACTTGCGAACAGTCTTCTTCAACGCATCGGTCTTCATGGAGGCATCTCCAAGGAAGACAAGGTCTTCTTCGTCACTCATTTTATAAGTTCATTTATTGGATCTGACGCAGAATGTCCCATTCGCAAAAAGTCCCGTTGTCGCAGAAGGTCCCATTCGCAGAATGTCCCATTCGCAAAAAGTCCCATTCGCACAAAGTCCCATTCGCACAATGTCCCAATCGCACAATGTCCCATTCGCACAATGTCCCATTCGCACAATGTCCCATTCGCAAAATGTTCCATTCGCAGAATGTCCCTTTCACACAATGTCCTAGGAGCACCAGACATAAAAAAGGAAATCGGCTGTTCCATTCAATGATTTCGTTTTATACCTACGAGACCGAAGGAGGATAATGTGTTTATCAATCAAAAAGATACGTTAAAAAAGAAAGCGACTGCCGAAATTGAAGTTATTTTTCACTTTGCATTGTTTTTATTAAGAGTTCGGTTGTATTTTTATTGTTTTTTTTTTTTCACATTTTAGTTGTGGCACTAATGGCAAGTTCTATAGTAAGGTCTTCATGTAAAGTCTTCTTCTTTTCGTGCCGAGAAACTCAAATTTTTACTCAACTATTCTCAAATTTTGTCTGACCAGTATGTAACCACCTGGACCGCTCTGTCATTTGCCACGTTCAGGTCCTGAAAGATACAGGTGGCTGGGCACGAAGGGCAGACAAGGAGGAGGGGCATATCCTGCGACAGGGCCCCACACTGGCACTGTGTTTGAGACTCCATTTCGCCAGATGTTATCTGCAGCGACCAACCTGTACCCGCAATCGGTTTAGGGATTTCCAGATTGGCCACTGCAGTTCGTGTCCAGGAGGCAGATTCTCTGCCGGAGTGATGGAGTATGGAGGGGTAGGATGTGCGTTTTTTCACAGTGTAGATCTCTCGTCTGTTGCGCTGGCTTCCAAGGAGGACGTATGTCTGAAAAAGCTTTTGTGGCTTTTTAGGCGTACGTTCTCATATCACTATGATATTATTCTTAAAAAAACCTAAGTAGTATCAACGATAGTTTGTACATACTTGAAATTTTAATTTGAATTTTGATTGCCACATCTAGGCACTGCAAAAATCTGTATGTCTGTGTTGGTGATGTTGAGTTTAATTTTGATTTGCTATTATCTTTGAAAGTATCGCATGTTTCTGTGATATAATTACATTTTTGTGGAGCGCTAAATGAGAACATTTATTTCAGGTAAAAAAATCTCAACAAAATGCCTTTTTTCTGGGTCCAAAATTTTTAGGTTATTTTTTTACGATTTTCAATTTAATATTGTGGCAGTTTGGTGGGCGCTGTAGAGTCAATATTCAGTATTCGTAGGTTTATATTCGGGAACATTTATTTGATTTATACTGTGCATCTCTAACTCTAACAGAAAAAAAATTACGTACGGGGCGTATACGCCCTGTACGTCATTTTTTGTTTGCCATTTTTTAGCGAAACCCGCGAGGTACACTTTTTTTCATTGAAGGTACTGAATAGAACAATTTGAGAACAATATCCTCAAAAAGTTTCAACAAAATCGGAGACTAGTGACGTACAGGGCGTGTGACGCCATCTGGGTTGTATCGTGCATTGGTATTGTACACATAATATACGAATTTATGCAATTGGGACCTTTTGAGAATGGGACCTTTTGAGAATGGGACTTTTCGAGAATGGGACCTTTTGAGAATGGGACTTTTTGAGAATGGGACCTTTTGAGAATGGGACTTTTTGCGAATAGGACGTTTCGCGAATAGGACATTCTTTTTCACCGTGACATTTTGCGAATGGGACATTCTGCGTCAGATCCCATTTATTTTGTATTTATTTCGCTTGATCACCGTTTAAGCACAGACTTGTCAACTATCAACTGCCAAATGTAACCAGTGTAGCCAGATTCGACGAGCCCTAAGTCGCCGAAAATTTAGTTTTTCCATTTATAAAAAACTCAAGACGACCATTATTCACCAATACCACGAAACATTCTTCGAAACTTAAATGCATTAGCCACAATAATCATTATTGGTTCCACATAAGACATATTTCTGCATTTCCTTATTTCCCTGTGTTGTTGCGACTGAAGTATAATGAAAAATAGTGGAAAAAGCATTTTGTTTTCCAGTTATTTACATCATTCCTCAGATAATGTTGTATTAGACAGTCTCATTCCGAAATCGCCTAAAATCGCCTTATTTTTTTTGGAGGTAACCTAATTGGCGCCGCTCGTAAAAATTGGTCGCCCCGGCACCCTTCCAAGTAGCCTAAATGGCAAAAAGGCGCCCAATCTGGCTACACTGATGATGTAACGTTGACAACGGTTTGAGAATTCGAGAATGATCAAATGTGTTTTTCTCAGTTGTGAAACCCAATTGATCGTCAATGAAGGTTTTTTGTATAACATAAGGCATACTTTGGCATGACTTGACTACGTATACTCAAACCTTGCTCAGCATCGCAGAAAACTTAAAGTGGCAGATGATCAAGAGTGACAGATGCTTAAATCGAGATCAGCACGTACTTAGCGTCGAATGCTCTAAGCGTCGAATACTTAATTCAGAAATCGGCCATATATGTGATCGTGACGATAGGTCCTGGTGAAGGAAATAATAGAGAGTGGACTGTATAACAAGGTGATAAAGTATATTGAAGAAGAAAAGAAGAAATAAAATGACAACGGTCGGTTAAAAGTAAACAAAGGAAATTATAATAAGCGCGAGCGCAGCCGAGCGCAGCCGAGCGCAGCCGAGCGTGGAGGTGTGCAACAACTGAATCACAGTAAAAATATATGAACAGTATGGAAACTACCTACTGTGGTATTTATTCAAGATCTACTTACTTTTCATAACACTCCACAATCCATCTTCACATCTTTTGATATCGCATCAATTTGTGTAACTCATTTTTATATATATTCTTTGTATTATTACATCTGGAAAGCATATTTAGTTATCTCTGATATGTTTTAAGTGCGGTCGTAAAGGTGTTAAAATTACTAATTGTCTTAATTGTAACCCAAAAATACAACAAAAAGTTTCAAAATCTCAAAATAATAATTTTGATCCTAATGATTGGAAACTATGGCTAAATTTTATAAAAAAAATTATGTATTGCTATAAAACAACCTCTGTATATTATGACACAGAAAAAGATTATAATAGACCTTTTATTGAAGTGTCTATTAATAACTTGCCATTTTCTGGTCTATTAGACAGCGGGAGTTGTATAACTATCCTAGGAAATAATTCTCATAAAGATATCCAAAAACTAGGATTTAAGTTATTCAAGTCGTCTACTCAAGTTATGGTTGCTAACAAACAGAAAACTATGTCCTCTGGTTATTTTCATTTACCAATTGAATTTAATAATCAAATACATATTATTAAAGCTTATGTTTTAACTGATATTTATCCCTCATTGATTTTTGGTTGGGATTTCTGGAAAGAGTTTAATTTAACTCCTAAATCGCATTTATCTGAACTAAAACCAATTAATAAAAATATTACGGTGAGTTCAGTTGACAATAAAGTACACACCTTTCGTTTAATGAGAAGAACATTGCAACAGACTTGATTGATCGTTTTAAAACAATTTCTTTTGAGGAACGAGGCATTTTGGGTCGTACCAGTTTAGTTTCTCATTGTATTGACACCGGTAACGCACTGCCAATTAAACAACGTTGTTACAGACTTTCGCCTGAAAAACAAAAGGCATTAATTAATGAGGTTGATCAAATGATTAATCTAGATGTAATTGAAAAATGTGAGAGCCCTTGGTTATCTCCAGTGCTTATCACTCCGAAAAAGAACGGAGACGGCGTTTCTGAAATCCTAGATAATCTTAAAAACGCTAAATATCTGTCTAGCATAGACATTGCTAAAGCTTTCTGGGAGATTCCATTAAATAAGGACGATAAAGATAAAACTGCTTTTTATGTCCCTGGAAAAGGCATGTTTCGCTTTAAAGTTATGCCATTTGGCTTAACCAATGCTCCCGCGACACAACAAAGACTCATGGATAGCTTATTTACACCAGATTTTGATAATAAAGTCTTTTGCTACTTAGATGACATAATAATAATAAGTGAAACATTTGAAGAACATATCTCACTTGTACTTAAAGTTCTTCAAAAAATTTCTTACGCAGGTCTCACAATTAACTTCAAGAAAAGTAAATTTTTTCGTAAAGAATTAAAATATCTCGGTTACATAGTTGACGATCAAGGTCTGCGTGCTGACCCTAATAAAATTGAAGCTATTTTAGCTTACCCCGCTCCTACCTCTAAAAAAGAAGTGAGGCAATTCTTAGGCACATGCAGTTGGTTTCGTCTCTTCATACCTAACTTCAGTTCTATCGCTTCACCCCTTTGTAAACTAACTTCTTCTGGGAAAACTCTCCTAAGAACTTCGTCTGGAACGATGAAGCAGATTAAGCCTTTTCTAAACTAAAAGAATGCTTAATTTCAACCCCAATTTTAGCTTGCCCTGACTTTGACTTTCCATTTTCTGTACATTGTGACGCATCTAATTTTGGAATTGGTGCTATGTTGACTCAGGAACAAGGTAATAAAGAAGTAGTGATCGCATACATGAGCAAATCTCTTAATAAGCATGAGCAAAACTATTCAACTACTGAACGGGAAACAGTAGCTGTTATTACAGCACTTGAACATTGGCGTTGTTATATTGTCAATGGTAAACAGTTTACAGTTTATACCGATCATGCGGCATTAAAGTGGTTCCAAAATTTGTCTAATCCTTCTGGAAGATTAGCTCGATAGACCCTCCGTCTATCTTGTTTTAATTTTGATCTGAAACACAAAAAAGGTAAAGATAATGTCGTTCCAGAGTCTGGTCTGAACGCGAAGAGGGGGTGATACTGTGTACTAGAATACGAAGTGTATTTTTCTATTCTGAAACTCTTGAAACGGTGAATTATCAGCTTATGTAAGACTGTTATTATTTGAAGTGCCCCAATTAAATATATATTTTGTGTGGTTCCCGAGAGCGTTATTTCCTGGATACTTACCCTCAACGGCCATCTCGTGGCATCAAAGGCCTCGCTGTTTGGCGTATTGAGCCATAGCCGGCCTCCATACCACTCGGAGCCTACGTATGCTTACCCGTTTGCCTGTCTATCCATCCTGCTATCTATTCTACTGCCTACCTGCCTGATTGCCTGCCTTGACCACCTACCCGTGGTGTCTGCTGACCTGCCTACCTGCCCGATTGCCTGCATGTCCGTCGTTGCTGCCTGATCACCTGCTTACCTCGGACATTCCACGACTTCTTGTCCGAGCTGCTGTCTGGATAGCTGCCCACGTCGTGCGAAGCTGCCCATAGTTACTATACTCTATATCTTTTTTTAAATTTTCATAGCTTTAATTTAATTTTTAACCTTTTATCTTAATTTTAATAACGTGGCTTACGTATAGCTCTCCAGCGCTATACGTAACGCTACACTACAAACGCTCGAAACGGCACACTCACACAAACGTACGCACCGACGAGATAGCTCGGGCGCGTCGCGTCGCGACGAGTGGTCACGTATGTTTGTGTTAGTGTGCCGTTTCAAGCGTTTGTAGGTAGTTTCCATACTGTTTGTATATTTTTACTGTGGCTGAATGTTGTGTCGGTGTGTCGCTCGATCGGCCCTCGACCTGCTGGTACCCCGCTGCGTCCCTCGTTTACTGCTGCCAGCGTGCGACGGTGTGGAGAGCAGCGTTGAAAATGCCGAAAATAACAATATTTTTTTTCACAAAAAATCGAAATAGGGTTTTTTCCCGTTTTTTTCGCATGTTACATAGAAAAATTTACAGAAGGAATCCTTCGGGAAAATAAACAGGATTCTTTTGAATGTTTCGTTTGATGTTTTGAAAAGTTGAAAAAAACAAGTTTTATTGAAATTGAAATATATTTTTCATCCCACCATCTCGGAAAGAGTATTTTTAATCTTCAATATCTGAGTGGAAAAGCCGTTTTTATTCACTAGAGGATAAAGTAAATTGAATTTAGAACATCGTGTGCACTAAGTTTGTGAATTAAAAAAAACATTAAACCTATTTACTGCTACCTCTATGGTGCCGAATATATCATACAACTTTTTTGTTAATTTGTTAAAAACTCAGACTCGGAACCTTCTTGGTGTTCTTTTTTTAATTTGCTTTGTACGCGGTTCTAACCATCTCCCTCTCTCTCAAACATTCACGCCAAGGGAATCCGATGAATCGGTACAACTATTAAGTATGACAGATAGTTTACCGAAAAACAGTACACAAGTGACTAACACCAATATTACAGTACCAAACAAAAATATTACACTCAATTTAAATAACTGTAGCAACGTTACTTTGAAATTTTCTTAATTATACCTTAGTATTATTTTGTTATAATTTAAAGATTATTCTGTAATACTTACCTGTCATAATGTAGTAATTAATACCTAAACTGAAATAAAAGTGTACCTATCTTGTGAATGTAAACGTATTTTTTTTTGCATAATAGTCATTTCCTCGCTGAGGTGGAATGAAAAGTTACGTGTTGCACTCGAGTGCAAAGATTTTTCACCTCGTGCTCTTTTGATTCCCTCGCTAACGCTCAGGATTCTAATTTTGAATCACTCGCTGCGCTCGTGATTCAATTTTAGATTCCTTCGCTTGCTCGGTCATCAAAATTGAACACGCGGTTAAAAAGCAACTTTGCACTCTTGTATAACAAATAACTATTTCATCCCACCATCTCGGAAAGAGTATTTTTAATCTTCAATATCTGAGTGGTAAAGCCGTTTTTATTCACTAGAGGATAAAGTAAATTGAATTTAGAACATCGTGTGCACTAAGTTTGTGAATTAAAAAAAACATTAAACCTATTTACTGCTACCTCTATGGTGCCGAATATATCATACAACTTTTTTTTAATTTGTTGAAAACTCAGACTCGGAACCTTCTTGGTGTTCTTTTTTCAATTTGCTTTGTACGCGGTTCTTTACGCGGCATTTTTTCACGTCATTGTTAAAACTTATATTAAAAACAAGAAACTTGAAAACAAGTGAAAAATCTAAAATGAGTGATTCTAGCGACGAGGAAGTTTGTTTGACGCCAACAGAATTGACTGAAACTGTTAATAATGCACAAATGAGCTTTCTCCCTCAACAATAACTGTAGCAACGTTACTTTAAAATTTTCTTAATTATACCTTAGTATTATTTTGTTATAATTTAAAGATTATTCTGTAATACTTACCTGTCATAATGTAGTAATTAATACCTAAACTGAAATAAAAGTGTACCTATCTTGTGATTGTAAACGTTTTTTTTTTTGCATTTAGTCATTTCCTCGCTGAGGTGGAATGAAAAGTTACGTGTTGCACTCGAGTGCAAAGATTTTTCACCTCGTGCTCTTTTGATTCCCTCGCTAACGCTCAGGATTCTAATTTTGAATCACGAGCGCAGCGAGTAGTATATGTATATGTATGTGTAATTTCGTTTTATCTGCAGTTCGAGTTTTGTTAAACATTTAGTTTATTTGTAGTGAAGTAAGTTATTAGATGTAAATAAGAATATAAATGATGAGTATGTATTGATAGGCGATTATTTATTTGATATGCAATTTATAATATCCCATACTCAACTCGCCAACGCACTACCGCACAGGCCGACAGTCTGATAACAACTGATCGCCCCACCACTCCGACCGGTATTTATAACCGAGCGGCATATGCGCACGAGGTAACACTACAATACTGTTATCGGCTTGTAGCGCGATCTATTGATATCTACATACACTACAGTAGGTACCTACCTACTATTAATGAATTATTTAAGTCACTTTTGTAAACGGTATACACTCATTTAAACTTTAAACCTGTGTAGGTACTGTATAAGGCAATGGAAACTATTTTAACAAGTTGATAGGCTGAACATTATAGATAGACTGAATTTTAATGGAATTGTAACTATTAAATAAGTTCAAATTAGGAAAAATAATTATATGACGATTTCGACGATAGGCGACAGACGACGATCTTTTCTTGCGCAGCCTGTTGGAAGTCGATGAAGACGGCTGTTGCCGTATCAACGTTCACAATGTCCAAATGCACACGATGACACGCGAAGAATGAAGATCTCTTGAACCCGAAGATGAAGTCCTTTGTTCTTCAACCGACGAACCGATGAATTTTTGAATTTGAAAATTTCGTTTTCGTCTTCGTTTGGCTTAAACGTTAACAGTAGAAGGACCAATGATGGCAATGATAGGTCGTGGTGCAGGAAATAAAAGAGAGTGGAATGTATTACAAGGTGATGAAGTATATTGAAGAAGAAAAGAATAAATAAAACGACAACGGTAAAAGTAAACAAAGGAAATTATAATATGCGCGACCGCAGCCGTGCGTGTAGGTGTGCAACAGCTGACTGTTATGGCGGTGTGTCGTTCAATTGGCCGTCGGCCGGCTGGCATCCCGCCACAACAGTCAGCTATGATCGTGACGACAGGTCGTGGTAGAGGAAAAAAAGAGAGTGGACTGTATAACAAGAGATGAAATATATTGAAGAAGAAAAGAAAAAAAAAAAAATTGTAACAACGGTCGGTTGAAAGGTTAACAAAGGAAAAATAATGATACTATGCGCGAGCGCAGCCATGCGTGGAGGTGTGCAACAGCTGAATGTTGTGGCGGTGCGTCGCTCGCTCGGCCGTCGGCCGGCTGGCACCCCGCTGCCCCGCGTCCCTCGTTCACTGCTGCTGGCGCGCGACGGTGTTGAGAGTGTACGTTACCCCAACAGGAAAGTGACTCCTAGAGAGATATGAGTGGAACGTATAATTCGTGCGTAATCTGCTGTGAATGTGCGCCACTTCAAAAATAAGTGCGTGTCGTCGTTTTTGAAAAAAGCGGAAAAATAGGTTCCTGCTAGGGTAACGTTGTTCCAGCAGGAAAATTCTAAACGAATGATCGGAATGAGAAATATTGTGCATGGACAGAGAGCTTATATTTGTGCGAAAATGTGCGCCAAAAATAAAACTTGTGCGTCATTAGGTTTTCGAGATATTGCATTTCCTGCTGGGGTAATGTTTTGCAGAAACGTGTATCTCTAAAACCATTGTACGTGCGCATGTAGAATAAACATACACGACTAGCTCTTGATTTGTGCGTATTTGTGCCGGCATTAGATTTAAGGATCAAAATATCAGAATCTATTGTGTACTGGTAGATATAACACTGCTTTGCTTAAAAAAAACATTATTGGTATGGCACCTGTTATATTTAACAAATTGCCAAGCTGTATTAAGGATCAGCCCTTAGTAAAATTCAAGAAACTGCTATCATCGTTGCTGACAGAGAAATGTTATTACTCTGTTACCGATTTTATAAATGATCAATTGTAAAATTTGCTTCACTTTATCTCACTTACAAAGTGAATTATTATGTAAATAAGTTTAAGAATTAGGTGATTAATGATCTCATTTTGAATCTAAGTACCTAATCTCTAAAATATCTGTATGTTAACCACCATATTTTTGCATGCCAACAGGCAGAATGTACTGGGAATATATCTAATCTAAACTAACACCATTATTGTAATACCTGCATTCTATACAAATAAATAAATTTATTTATTTATTTATAATTTTCAAGTAATTGCGCTTTTTCGAAAACCCGAAAAAAAATCACAGCGCCTAAATGAGAAAACGTATAAGCTCGCTGAAAAAAAGGTCATCGATATGTATGAATCCGTCGCTTTTTCGTAGTCATTTGAATTTGGTCGGATAACCAGCCATTGTTTATTTATTACTTTCGCTTACGCTTTCTGAAGAAGGACTTCATCATATAGAGGCTCTCCTTTTCCATAAAACTGGCAAGTAGGTGACCCCGGTGGTTCCGTCGTCCAACAGCAGGGTTGAAGTCCCCCATGACAACGGTGAAGTGAGTTTTGAAATGGTTTCAAAATGGCATGGCTCTAGAAATATCCTCATACATGGTATCCACCTCGTCGTCGGAGTGTGCCGAGGTCGGTGCGTAGACCTATATGACCTTCAGCGAATATCTCGAGGATATTCTGAGTATAAGGTACGCCACCCTGGTTGAAACACTCCCGATCTTCACCACGCTATTCACAAGGGACTTGATGTGGACGATAAACCCGATACCATCGTGGGACTGCCGGTCACCATCTCGGATATAGAGCAAGTTACCGGATTCAAGGATTATCAAGTCCACCCCCTCTTCAGACTTCAGATAACCATAAAATACTCCATAGCAACCTGCTTCATTTCTCTTCGAGTTCGGTGATCTTCTTGTCGGTCCAAAGTGTGCGCGTGTTGTTCGTTGCCAGGTCCAGTCGTCGGTGTTTTTTGGGGTAGGCGGATCTCGTCTGGAGATTCTTAGCACCGCTTGCCATGCCGTAACCTCGACAGCTACCGTAGTCAATGGTAGGCAGGCTGCCGGGCACTAGGTGCCGTTTTTTATTTGAGCTATTCATGCCATAATCGGAACGCTTGGCAGGTGGATTGGCGATCGCATAGAGAACGCTGCTGCCCATTCTCTGGTTTGTCCCTTAATGGTGGTCCCCTTGGAATGGTGAAATTCTTTACGTACGGCACTATACGGAACCAATATAACAACTGAACAACCAGATAATCAATTTAACAATAAACATGGCTGTTTTAGATTTTATTAATAATTGTATGGCTAGCGTAGATAAAAGGACGCCGGTATGTTCCATTTACTGCGACATGACCCAGGCTTTCGATTATGTTGACCATGACATTCTCCTTCGTAAGCTGGAAGCGTATGGAATTCGAGGCAACATACTTAATCTCATAGAGTCGTATCTAAAACAACCGGCAACAATATACAGAAATTTCTAAAGTAAACATTCATACTAAAAAAGAAGAAACGTATTCATCAAAGAAACAAATAGTTAAATATGGAGTCCCACAAGGAAGTGTATTAGGTCCATTGCTATTTATAAACATAAATAGTAAAAAGTAACGAAATATTCACACTCTTTGCCGATGACAGCACGGTCACAATAAATTGCAAAAATAATGACACCTATGATAATGAAATTAATAATACATTGAAATCATTGGTTAACGGGCTAAATAACAATAATTTAATAGTCAACCTTGAAAAGACAAAAGTTATGTTCTTCAGTCAACGTTTGGCAACACCGAACTTAATGTTACTCACCAAGGGATAGTAATACAAAAGGTAGACACAACTAAATTCTTAGGTGTACCTATTGACAAACGTCTAAACTGGAAAGAACATACAGAAGAATTAAATAAGAAAGTCTGTTCTTCTGCCTACGCACTCTCTAAACTAAAACCCATCATAAGTACTACTGTGCTTATTACTGCTTATCACGACATTTTCGGCTCAATATTAAGGTTCGGCGTTATATTTTGGGGAAATTCCACTACTAAGGAAATAATTTTTAAGTCACAAAAAAGGTGCATTAGGGCTATGTTCGGCTTACAAAAAACGGATAGTTGCAAACCGATTTCAAATATTATATTTTATTGAATATAATATTTTAAATCTGCCTTCTTTGTTTATTTTTGATGTGGCTAATTTCGTACAAACCAATCCCAAACTATTTAAAAAACTATTAGATGTTTCAATCCGCAATCGACGGGATGACAATGAATTATGGGGAGTAAGATCAACCACGGCACTCATGCGTAAAAGTATTTTCTCTTTAGCACCAGATATTTATAATAAAATCCCTAAACCTATTAGACAAATGCTCACAACTCAATTTAAACTACATCTAAAAAAATACCTGATAGCTAAATGTTATTATAGCTTAACAGAATTTTTAAATGATCGTACTTAAGTGCGTATCATTACGACATTTCCTCAATCTCAAAACTGTACCTTTTTTAGTTTTAAAGTTTTTCTATAAATTGTTTACAAAAGACTGCATGTAGTAGATTATATAATTGTTTTTTTTTTAATTATATAAATTCAAACGGTTTATATTACCAATTTTTTTTTTTTTTGTGTGGTCTGAACGGCAAGACATGTAGATCCTTTTACCAAATGTTATTTTAAGACCATGCAATTCTATTGTATACTCATGTTTTACAATAATAAATATCTTATCTTATATATCTTATCTATCTTATCTATCTTATCTATCTTATCTATCTTATCTATCTTATCTATCTTATCTATCTTATCTATCTTATCTATCTTATCTATCTTATCTATCTTATCTATCTTATCTATCTTATCTATCTTATCTATCTTATCTATCTTATCTATCTTATCTATCTTATCTATCTTATCTATCTTATCTATCTTATCTATCTTATCTATCTTATCTATCTTATCTATCTTATCTATCTTATCTATCTTATCTATCTTATCTATCTTATCTATCTTATCTATCTTATCTATCTTATCTATCTTATCTATCTTATCTTTCTTATCTATCTTATCTATCTTATCTTAACAACTATAAAATACTATCTCAGGAGATAAAAATAGAAATAGGTATCCGCCAAGGCGATCCTGTATCGCCTATTCTTTTAACAGTGGTCCTGGAAGAGATATTTCGCCGACTGGATTGGGAGAAGTGTGGAGTGATCGTCATCGGAGAGAATTTGTCGCACCTGCGATTCGCGGACGACTTGATAATCTTTTCGCCATCCAAAGATGGACTGCAGGTAATGCTAAATGAGCTAGATAGAGAAAGCCGCAAAGTTGGTCTAGTCATGAACACCCAAAAAACCAAAGCTATGACAAAAGGGAAGCAAGAGCCTATCTGCGTCAATAATAACACCATTGACTATGTCAATATCTTCTCCCTTTCGAGTAAAAAGTTTAATATTTTTTCTCTTATTTTTATAAACCTTGCCCCAAACTAGGAATTTCTTCCTGTATCGTGGGTGCGTTTACAAACATATAAACTCACATACACAACACCCAGAGCCGGAACAACTATCTGTAGGTCATACAAATATTTGTTCCGTGCGGGAATCGAACCCGCGACACGCAGCGCAGCAGTCAATCGCTCAACCACTGCGCCACACGGTTGGCGCCATGGATGCGCCATAAATGTCTGGCTATAAATATTTTTTCTCTATAATCCATAATCTAAGATAAATTAATGCGATGAACGATACTCTAACGTTTCCTATTTGTTCATAAAATATATTAATCCGTGGACAATGGTATGGGTTATATGTTTGCCAATTTTTGTATGTACTCATAGTTTTATTTAAACTTTAACATGTAACTGTTTTTTTGTCCTTAATAAATAAATAAATGAATATGTCTATTCAGGCCAAATCCAAGGTGCAGGGGTGTGGTGGTACTCTTCTTCAAGAAGGGCGACAATGCCCGGCTGAAGAACTATAGGCCCATCTCGCTTCTTAGCCATGTTTACAAGTTGTTTTCAAGAGTCATCGTGAATCGTCTAGCGCGCAGGTTTGACGATTTCCAGCCACCCGAACAAGCCGGATTCCGAAAAGGCTAGCACCGTAGACCACATACATACGCTGCGGCAGGTTATACAGAAGACCGAAGAGTATAACCTGCGTCTCTGTTTAGCGTTTGTGGACTACGAGAAAGCCTTCGATTCGATCGAGACTTGGGCTGTACTGCAGTCTCTCCAACGGTGCCAGATCGACTACCGGTACATTGAGGTGTTGAAGTCTGTACAAAAACGCCACCATGTCAGTCCGTCTTCAGGATCAGACCTCGAAACCAATCCTTCTCCAGCGCGGCGTAAGACAGGGAGACGTCATTTCTCCGAAACTGTTCACTGCTGCGCTGGAGGATGTCTTCAAGGTTCTGGTCCGGAAGGAGCTTGGCATCAACGTTAATGGCGAGTACATCACTCACCTTCGGTTTGCCGACGACATAGTGGTCATGGCTGAGACCATGGAGAGCCTCAGTAAAATGCTCGATGACCTAAGTAGAGCTTCCGAAAGAGTGGGTCTTAAAATGAACATGGACAAAACCAAGGTCATGGTGAACGCCCATGTAACACCCATTCCTATCAAGATCGGAGACTCTACACTCGAAGTTGTAGACGATTATGTTTACTTGGGACAAACGGTCCAGTTGGGTAGGTCCAACTTCGAGAAAGAGGTTAACCGTCGAATCCGACTCGGCTGGGCGGCGTTCGGGAAGTTGCGTGGTATTTTCTCGTACAATTTACCGCAGTGTCTCAAGATAAAAGTCTATGACCAGTGTGTGTTGCCAGTGATCACCTATGGGACCGAGACGTGGTCGCTCACAATGGGCCTTATCAGAAAGCTTAAAGTCACCCAAAGGGCAATGGAGAGGGCTATGCTCGGAATTTCCTTGCGTGATCACGTCAGAAATGATGATATCCACAGGAGAACCAAAGTAACCGACATAGCCCGAAGAATTGCCAAACTTAAGTGGCAGTGGGCAGGGCACATTGCTCGCAGAACGGATGGCCGATGGGGCTGAAAAGCTCTGGAATGGCGACCGCGAACAGGAAGACGATACGTTGGAAGGCCTCCCACTAGGTGGACCGATGACCTGGTTAAGGTTGCGGGAAGGCGCTGGATGCGAGACGCACGGGATCGGTCAATGTGGTGATGCCTGGGGGAGGCCTATGTCCAGCAGTGGACGTCTTTCGGCTGAAATGATGATGATGATGAGGCCAAATCAACTCACCAATAGACCTCACTTCAAAGGAAATTGATCGACTTATAGGAAACGCATGGAAACAATACTGGAGCCTTAAAGAGATAATGAAAAGTAGAGAAATGAATATGACCATTAAAAGGAAATTATTTGATACTTGTATTCTACCAGTACTAACTTACGGATGTCAAACCTGGGCAACGACTAAAGCCCATAACAGAAAACTAGAAATATGCCAAAATGCAATGGAAAAGAGTATGTTGGAAAAGAGACTATCCGATAAAATAAGAACTGCAGATATAAGGAAATACACAAGAACAAAGGACGTTGCTGTAATTATAAGAATGCTCAAATGCAAATGGACAGGACATACAATGAAAGGAAAAGAAAACTAGTCAAAAACATTTATGTACTGGTTTACAAGTCACAAGATACGAAAATGGGGTAGGCCATTCAAAAGATGGGCAGTTGAGATAAAGACGGTAGCAGGAGCTACATGGACAAGAATCGCTAAGGATAGGGAGAAATGGAACAATTTGGCAATTTGGAGGGCACACAGACGGCAATGTTGAAGAAATTAGAAAAATAAAATTATAAACTAACATAACTAAACTAAATTGTATACAAAATAACCAACCAATGTACTTATTTATACCAGTCTGAATAAAAGGCTTATATTATATTACTTAATACTATCTGATGTTAAAAATAAGTAATTTAAATTCTTAACAAATACCTAACACTAATAATCAGAAACATGTTATTTTTATATCTCCATTACGTTTAATTTGTATATTATTATGGTTTATTTATTTATTTGGAGATCCGTAACACAGGATTTCACTAGTACGGACTCCAGTGTCTCGTAAATGAGCTTAGCAAATGTTGTAATATAGTTTTAAGGCAAACTTTGTGGAGAGAAAACAATAAATGTATTTATTATTATGTGAAGATAAGTCATCCATCCACGGACCAACCTTGGCAAGCGTGACTTAACCTTTGAGATCGGCCCGTGCGGCTGTTATTATTAAGACCCTATATATTTGTTTAAGTCGTTGTAAAAGCCACGTAGCCTTAACCTTGACCATAGCTAGTATCTTTTCCTTGAAAACAGGTGACTCGTATTTATATAGAACTTCAATTTGATGACACGCAAACTTCACAAACAACCGAGTCAGATTGTGCAAAAATAATAGGTAAGTAAAGTGCCGTCCATGCAGTTGACGTCATTTTCCTCATAATTTCAGCCTATGACGCAATACTTATTACGAATATCACCACGTCTGGGGGCCAACACCCGATATTCTCCGCACAACTGGCATGTCTATTTGCTTGTCTGCTAGCGAGTTTGCGTGCCCAGTGTGGTACCGATCCACCCACACAAAGCAAGTAGATACCGCCCTAAATGAGACATGTCGGATAATATCGGGCTGCTTAGAACCAACTCCACTAAATAAGCTCTACCCACTTGCAGGCATAGCACCTCTTGCTGTACGAAGGGATGTCGCATGCACGATGGAAAAGAAGAATCAGGAATCCGATTCCCGACATCCCCTCTACGACCACTTAACAACTCGGGGTAGACTAAAATGTATGTAGCTTCCTTCGAACCACACAGGCGATCCAGAACAGGCCTTCTTGGGAGAGGAGCAAACTCAACCACCACCACCATCTTCATCTTCCCCTCGATCATGAACTGCAGTGGCATGTGCGGAAGGCACTGAATCGGTTGCGCACACAAGTAGGCCGCTGCAAATATAATTTGGCAAAATGGAGGATTATTAGTCCATTGCACATCGGGTGTGATTGCGATACTGCTGCACAGACTATGCCTCAGTGTCCCGACTGCCCATTCACTTGTACCTTGGATGACCTGTATAATGCTTTTGACGCTGCAATAAACGTGGCTACCTATTGGGCCCTAATCGTTTGATCAAATGTACCATCAAAACGAAAAAGAAGAAGACCACGCCTGTATTCCCTGCAGGGTTAGGCAAAGGGAGAACCAATAATACACTTGGGTTTGATTCCGAGTCGAGCAACGTGTAATTTGGTGTTTCCATCTGGAATGTGGCAGTAGCAGCCCGGAGTCTGGACTTAGACCTGGTTGATGAGAATAGGTTCGCCCCCGTTACATGGGACTTAAACATAACTGTTGAAATGTGGAATACAAGCGTAATGTTATCTTTTATGTTATTATTTTTTTATTGTTCACCAAGATACATCTATACAAAACAAAATTCATGTACAAAGGCGAGCTGAACTCCAAATGGAGTTTTCTTCCAGCAAACCTTTGAGTGATAGAAATCTTAATAGAGAGCCTTAATTCAGTGTACAATATCAGAGTAATATAAATTTTATTAAATAGTACGAGTAATACATATAATACCTAAGTTCATAAATACAAATATATATCGATGTCTAACGGCCAAAAAGGGATAAGAGACAGTTTTTGCAAAATCAACTTTTAAATAATATTTAGAATAGGCTTTTTTTCTGCGTATGGTGGTCTAAGTTTCGTGACTCTAGGACAAACTTATTTCTCTTCGGCAGTAAAAAATTAGGGTCCAGTTTTTCGTCATAAACGACTGTTATTTTGGTTATTTTTTCACTATGGTGGTTGTACAAAAATAATATTTTCAAAACTGAGAGTTGTGCAATGTTGGCTTTATATAATAATTTCTTGCTTGAACGCCATCTGGTTTCGGCTATAGATGCTTTTAGCAAAAAAACAACATTATTCAAATTTAGCTTGAATCTTGGTTTACTACCAGTTAGGATATTATGTCAGTTTTTTTGCACAAAATAATTGCCATTTATTTAATAAAAGGCAATTATTTTGTGAGAATGTATTTTAGGCCACATTTCTGAGACTTCATTTGGCGCTTATGCTATTTTCCCAAGTTACTATATCAATTATCGAAGGCGCTTAGGATGAATCGTCCAAACGAATGTCGCATAACATATTGTCGCTTATACTTTTTTATCTCCAAATTAATTTAACGGGTATGGTGATTAGATAAGAAGGTAAACCAAAGGTTTGGCGGTTCGCTTGCGCAATAATAACAAAAACATCGGTTACCTCACTCATTCGGTCGAAACAAATGACGTTGTCGTTGCATAAGCACCACGCGTGCTCGTGAGTCATTTTGGTTCGGAGTTTTGTGCCTACTTCGACGGAAAAAAAAGGTAAGTTTATAGACTATGACAATGTTATTAGTTATTTTAGGTGTTAAAATTAAAAAGTTATTTGTTTGCTATCTTGTTCAGACGATATGAGTGGTTAAATAATTATAGCTTAATTTTTGAGTCCTTTGTTTGTTTTTGGCTGAAGATCATGAGATCAAAGGTTTGAATTCCAGGTTGGGCCAGCAAGAAGTTATTAGAATTTTTGATGAATTCTCAGGAAAAGCCCTGAGTTAAGAATTTGGCAGTGTTTAATCGCAATGCTTCAGAAAGCACGTAAAGCCGTTGGTTCTGCGCCTGATCCTAAATTAAGTTTATTGTTCTTTTGTCTTAAGGTGCGAATGGCTGCACAATCATGATGTATAGTGCTTGACTTACTTATAATTTGTAACAATTATTTCGTGTAATTTTGAAAAATAAAGACTGTTCAAACAAAAAATTAAGTAATCCCTTTTTTATCCTGTCTCTGGATAAAGGGACTATGTATGAATGCATAATTTTATAAGAATTACTTAGTGCTTTCTCGTTGTTTACAATATATGTGCTAGATTGTTAACTTATTACAATTTCCTTGTTCGTCTGTCATTAACCAATAGCTGGTTGTATCATATTGGCTCCACTTGATGAACAGAAAACCCACAGGTATGCTATTTTTCTTCAATTGAAAGAAAACGAATGGTGCAGTTAAATCATTAAGATTGTAAATGAATCAGTGAGTTGTTTACATTTACGATGTTCTTTCCTGTTAAAAAATCAGGACCATTTAAGGGTAAAGAGAGTACGATCAGTAGAGGCATGTTTAAAAGCTATATGGGTAAATTTTCAACTTTTGGAACCTACAGTAAAATTTACATGATTTTTTTCACTTATTTTGAACTTTAAACTACTCTCTTGTAAAGTTTGTAAAGTGGCGGTTATCCCCTTTTAGCTGTGAGGCATGGATATATATAATTATTTATAATTCATTACATTGAAAGGAAATGCTCCTTCATTTTACTCTTAAAAACTTCGAAAGAAGGGCTATCGTGTAGTGAGTTTAGGAGAGAGTTCCAGAGATGCACTGCGGTAACAGAGAAAGAGCCATCGTTACGTGTGGAAGTGTGACGTGGAGTACGAAGGAGAAGCAATGTTGCAGTGCAACAAGGTTTAGCTATCGGGATGAGGTACCGCGAAGGTATTGGGGAGAAATAGGATTGTGCGGGATAATATAGAGAATGGATAGGATATCTGTATCTCATCGACACCGAATTGGCAGCCACTTAAAACAGGTCCGAAATTCCGACACATGGAGGCCAAAAATAAGGCGGATGCACTAGTTTTGCAGTCGCTTGAGTTTGTTTAGGAGTACCTTCGTTACATCTACAAAAGAGACATCCGCATAGTTTATAAGCGGTAGAAGAATAGCAAAGGAGAATTTTTGGTGACTTTTAAGAGATGAAAAGGGTAGCAGTAGACCTTCTTGTTCACATCAGTATTATAGAATATCATCATCATCAGCCTCATAATGTTCCCACTGCTGGGACACAGGCATCCTCTCTGTGAGAGAGGTACTGGGCCTACATCCACCACGCAGGCCCAGTGCGGGATGGTGGATGGTCAAATGTCTAAGAATTTTTGGTCTAGGACAAGCCAGTTTCCTCACGATTTTTTCCTTCATCGTTTTAAGAGCAGCGGTGTTGAACTAATTTACACAAAGTAAAGCGCCTGCCTGGGTTCGAACTCACGACCTACGACGCGTAAGTCGGGGCCATTACCACTGGGCCACCACGCTCTTAAAGCAGAGAATAGCATAGAATAGAATAATTTATTTAAAAAGTAAAATATTTCACATAAAAGTACACTAGGTGCAGTAGTACCCACAATTTCTAAAACAATGTTATAATAAGTGCTTATGTGTAAACTATATCTACAATATTTTATTACAACTGCGAGATAAACAGGAACAGGACTAATGTTTTGGGACCTACCCGATTTAGTTTGCTGATGTGAATCATCAGCAAACTAAATCGTCCACATCAATGTCAACGGGAAACATACCCAGAACGCTGGTAGCTGTCAGTTAAATTATTACATAAATTTATAGAAATGTATAAATTGCTATTTAAATATGTACAAGTAGATATAAGGGAATATCATTATCAAACAACAATTTCTGGAAGTTTTTCTGTATGACTTGAATTTTTTAAGATAAGCAATAGAAATCGAGTAACTTGTTGAGTCTATATACAGAAAAGGTCCTGAAAACACATAAAATCGATTAATAAATCATGTCTTGTTTGTGGCATTATGTGATGAATAAATAATTGCCGTACTGTAAGAACATTACATGCTTTATAAAGCTGCTGTGTCGCAAAACGAAAAGGGTGAAAGGTAGCACCTGTAGAATTGCTCTTTGAGCACGTTTTAAGGGGCTCTAGAAGAAATGAACATCCCAAGAGAGGTTAGTGACTATACGGACGCCCAAGTTTTTTGCGATTTTGGAGTAATTTAAGGGCACTGAATTATACATTACCAGCATTATTAGATTGAGCATGTATGGGTAGAGCAAACGGAGCAGTCGCTCTAGGCACCAAATGGCATGCAGCGCCACAAATCCGCATCAAACAATTAGAGCTGAAAGACAATCTCGCTCTACCCTGATCTAGCTAGGGCCGGTGCTGTTTCAGGGTCATCATTGATGGCAGTCGATATATTCCGTCCAGCCTTTAATTTTATTGTATATTTTAGTACTCTTTCTTTGATAGCGCTTATTGCAGTAGTTAAATGTATTAGCGGTGTTGTATGATCAATTAAATGGTATATAAAAACCCAGGCCAGGCCTGAAGTATTTTTTGCTAAAATAGCGCCCAATTTCATGTTCTTTCTAATAACGTGGAAAAATAATAGTGGACGTAGAGGTCATTTTCAACCTACAAAGTAATATCATCAAGTCGTTACGGTGGATCTTTTACTGTTCGTGCTGTCCGCCTCTGGAATAATCTTCCTCACACCATACGAGGTAGTCCTTCGTTAGAGATCTTCAGGAGAAGAACTAGGGAACATTTCCTGTCAACATGACTCCTAAATATGTATGTTTTTTAGTTTTATATTATAAAGTATGTATTATGTTTATGCATTGTGTGCTGTTCACGTATTTGTGTAGTGTATTTAGTTGGTAAGTTTTTTTTAAGTTTCATTTTATTTTTTTATTGTGCGCTTTTGTTAACTCTCCTAATTGTGTAAATGTTGCTATAACACTGAGGTTTGCTGTAAGAGAACCCAATTGTGGGTTAAGCTCGCTTTTGTACATAAGTTGTTCTTCTATATGTTTGTTTTGTGTACAATAAAGAATATGAATAATATTTAAAGTACCAAATGTCACAAGTGTGCTCTAGAATAAATATTTGTTTGTATGTTGTCACAGAAATTACAATGGATGATTATATAATTAGTAGGTGACAATAAACGTTAATTATAATGAAAAAAAATTTATAGTGCATATTTTGTGCATAATGCGCCCTTTTTACCCGACCGCCGAAGGAGGGTACTGTATGTTTGTTCCTATGTGGCGTTCTAGAGACCAAACGCGTTGGCTGAATTTTATGATTCTTACGTCAATCGATTCGTCTTAACCTTGCGAGTGTCACTGGCTAGATTAAAATTAGAAAATAGAAAAATAGCGGCCTTTGGGTGCCATATTGTGGAAGCCTAATTTGTTTTCTTCCTTACCCATCGTGGGGGTATCAAATTAAAGGATTTTAAGAGGAGATTACAAAAATATACAGCACTTTTATGTTTAAATGTAGGTACATAATTCGAAAATAAATGTTAAGTAAAAAATTATAAATAAATAAATTTAAATCACAAAAAATAAAAAACCCGACTCCTTAAGAAGCGAACTAAAAAGACGTAAACAAGAAGAAAATCATTCTGTGCAGTCGGAGGATACATCTAGTTTTGGTCAGCCAGTTCGCGAATATGTTATTAATAATTATGTAAGTATTATGTTTTTTTGCATTTTGATAGTACATATAATCCGATGTCTAAACATAAGCATGCCTATGAAGTTTCATAATTATTAACAAACAACCATAGAAAATAAAATGTAATACTTCATTTATAGTATTACGTTATATAAATTACGACAACATTGATTAAATATAATGATTCACGTCAATTAAACGGAATATTACTTAGCAGGAAAAATAACAAAATAAACAGTACCTACGTACAGATACGCATCCGAATGCCGAAATTTAAAATATCTAAAATACAGGTCTCACGGGGCACCTAACAGCTTGGGACGAAGTTCCTTTCGCTATACATGCTGAGTTTTTCAAGTGGACCTGGATGGCCAAATCCGAAGTATTAGGATTAGCGTTAACAGTCAAATGAGGCCCGGGGCCGATTTTGATAAAATTTATAACTGCATCATTGGAAAAAAAAACAATATTCCTAGCCAGGAATAAAACCCGTTGAACTTGAAAAAAAACACGCTAAGTACACACTATCCAATGGTGTTGCTAATAAGGATCAAATTCTGGGCTATTATTTAATATGGCAAACTTAAGAAAATACCTAATTTTGAACAAAATATAAAATTTTCTTACGATTAAACCTTTACAGTGACAGTTGATAGGGCTAACTTAGCCCTATCAACTGTGGACATCTTTCGGCTGAAATGATGATGTTGATTACTTTAGACATTATATTTTTCCTCATTACGTACGTAATAAGTAGGTACCTGTACTAACCAATTGAGTATTTGAATTTCCCTATAAATATAACGATGTCAAATATCACCGCGCTTATTTGAGTGTTCAAGTGTCGGGGGTCAGTAACAACAACGTTTACTTATTTTTGAGACAATGAATTCCATTACTTTTGCCGTAGTGTGCATTTTGGCAGTTCTGATGGTTTCTAGTGCTGATTATAAGCTTTTAAGTAAGTAATAAATCAATAGCCCAACTATGTAGTGTCGCTTACCAGAGGCAGTTTATAACAGTATTCAAATCAAAGCAAATCAAATCGTTGAGTTCGTCTCGGTGCTTGCATTCGGTCAGATTTGAAGTAGATTTTGTCTGTTCAGGAGCTTACGCTTGTCTGTTCAGGGGACGTGTTAAAACGATCATGGTTCCACTGTGAGGGAACGAGAGACGGAGCTATACAATACGAATAATTTCACAGCAGAATCATGCTGGCCTAAAAAAGGATGTTTTTGTTTTATTAATATTTTTATTGGCCATTTCCAGGTGAAAAAAAAGTGACTCTTAATAGTCCATACAATTTTAGTTTTTTAGATTTCAATGGTTTCCTGCTTATGGAAATAACTCTCAAGAATATATCAAAGAGTGTGACTGCCGTTTATTTAGTCTCCACTGTGAAATCTTCTCTTAACACAACAGGTAAGTTATATTTTTATTCTTGAGGTATACGTTGAGGTTTACAGGTCCCACAAATTTTAACTCAGTATCTACTTAATAGTCCCTTAGTCCTTAATCTACTTAATAATGCCTTTTTGATTGATTGAAATATGAATTGATTGATTGATTAATGTAAAAGATTTCATCCCCTAAATGTGATACTTGTGGAGTAATAGATGATTTATATCATTTGTTGATGGAATGTGATCGATTTCATGCAGAGACAGAGGAATTATTGGAAAAATGTTATCTGGACAAATTGCAGGTCGGAATCATACTTTCAAACCTATCAGAGAAGGAGCTTGTCTTTGGTTTTAAACTATAATCAACTTAACTTAAACTAGAGATGTAATAACTAGTGAATAATAATAAGATTGACCGGACTGGCATATACATGTATAAAGTCCAAGAAAAGTCCAGTGGCTTACACCTCGCCTCTCGTGCTTAAGGTCGTAGTTCCAAATCAGAGAAACACCAAAGAGATTTAAAAAAAAAGTACTTTGTAAGTTTATCTTGGACATCACTGACAACGACCAACGACCCAGTATTAACGGCCTCGACTTACGCGCCGTAGCTCGTGGGTTCGTGCCCAGGCAGGCACTTCTAGTTGTGTAAATTATTTCATCACCACTGCTCTAAAAACGGTGAAGGAAAACATCGTGAGGAATCCGGCATGTCCTAGAACTAAAAAATCGAAGCCATGTGACATCCACCCGCGTTCACAGAAAAGAGGCTTGTGTCCCAGCAGTGGGCACATTAAAAAGCCGATGATGATGATCACTGTCAACGATAAAGGAAAACATCATGAGGATACCAGCTTAGATAATATAAATTTGAAATCGCCAAGCCGTCTTGAGCAAGCGTTGTGATCAATGCTCGTGCCTTCTCTGTATGAGAAGAGGTTTTTGCCCTGCAGTGGAACAATAATAAGCTAGTGTTATTATTTTTCCATTTATTCATTTTTATCATAAATTCTTCACATTTTTAAATAGTATCCTATACTGGTGACCCGATCCGGCTTCATCCGTGACAAATTTAGATACAAAAACCTTCTTCTTTTCTCACTCTTTCAAATGGTTAAACCGCATGAAAATATGTTCAGTAGTTTTTGAGTTTATCGCGTACAAACGCGGCGGGGGGCTTTTTTAATAATGTGTGGTGATAAAAAGAACATTAAAAAATATAAAAAATAGTAGCTCACCGCTAACGCGAACAGGGTCCAAACTACCGATGGTCAGGGTTAGCGGTGGTCATGGCTCCTGAGAGAGGAACTTCCTAATTATACGCGCCGTGTCCAGGAGTATCGGTTTCTGGATGATGCATTTGATCCAACTGCCCAACGAAAACCTCCTCAGGTGTTCGTCGAGGCTCTTGGCTGTTATATCTTTGGCCATCACGACTATCGGCACAATTATTGCTGTATTCATGTTCCACATGTCGATAACCTCGCGAGCCAGATCAATACTTAGTTTTCTTACCTTTCTCAGTCTTCAAGTGGTTCTCGTCATGCAATAAAGGAACCGCTATATCAACAAAAATTGCGCGACTGTCTAGTCGGTCTATCATCATTATGTCAGGTTTATTGGCAACAATAGTCCTCACAGTGATGATAGATCGATCTCAATACTACGTGACATTGCCATTTTCGAGAACTGGGTCGGGCACAAATCTACTTATAGTAAAGTAAAACACGATCTTGCTAGATAATGACTACTTTATTCTCAGTGTAGCGTATGCAAAAAACCTAAAACTTGCAGTTATAATACCCACATTACACTGTAATGTTAAATAATTATACTACATGTTCCCTTTTTGAAAAAAAAAATAATTTAAGCATAATACCCGCCACCAAAAACACAATATTTTAATACATAAAGATGGCTTATCTATACAGGCACAATATTATCCCAGTACTAAACAAAGTTGAACACAACTGAAATCCTATTCTCTCTCTTTGATTTAACTAAAATTAAACCCTGCTAAACTAATACACATGTACACATTATTTTATTTTACTTTTTGTTAAAAAAACAGTGCAAGTTTTTCACGTGCCCGTCGGGGCGCAGCTCGGGTTTGCTGCCCTACAACTAATTCTAGAGAAGAGATAGTGGGCCCAGTCACAGCTATGTCATTGTCGCTCAAACCTTCATCTTAATTCCTCCGCATCACAGTACGTGCTGGCGCGCTCATTTTCATCACTTTCACTATCCTGCTTCTCTTGCAAGAAAGCAGAATGTGCCGTAGTATATCCTGGCCTCGTACCTTTCATGATGTGCCGTCTGTTGCGGTCTGCGGATGTATCCATGCCAGTGCCTGCATTCGCATGTGTCGCCGGCGCATGTCGCGATCCACTACTATTACATTTCACCTGATTTTAATACAGGCTACACTCGGGAATGCATGTCATAATAAATTTTTTTAAGTTCTCTTTTTGAATGTATATTTTTGCAGTCATCAATGTTGTTACGTTCTGGTCGTAATCTTTCTTTATATACTGCTAAACGAGTGTTCAGGCGTCGACCCATCAATAATTGCAACGGTGCACTTATTCCATCCCTTGGTGTTGTTCTAAAATTTAGTTAGCCCAGATAATAATCCATATCTGTTCTTAGTGACTTTTTATTATGCTTTTGACTATCCTCACAGCTCTCTCGCTCAAACCGTTTGACTGCGCGTAATTGGGTGATGATGTTGTATGCTTGCAGCACCATTGTTTAGTAAATTTGTTAAATTCCCTGGAACTAAATGCTGGACCATTGTCTGTTATATGTTGCGTTGGAATACTGTGTCTCGCAAACTGATCTTTCATCGCCGCTATGACTACTCTAGATCCAATATTTGTTAAAGCATGTAATACGGTACTTCCAATTTCTTTTTTTTTCTACCTTTGCTTTATTTTGTTTCTTGTGATCCTTTTTTTTCTTTCTATTTTTTACCTACAGCCTTTCAACGCAAGAATGAACAACCGTCTTTTTTATTGTCTATTGGCTTGCGCTTGACTACAATCTCACCTGATGGTAAGCGATGATGTGGTCGACGGTGAAACACGCTTGCCTAGAAATAACCTATACACTCTTGACTTAAAGACCCCTAGATTGTAGCTATCGGGAAACAGACACCGGCATGGAATGCCACTCCTTAGCTGTACGCATAATAAAAGTGTATTGTATCTTCTGAGCTCTCGTTCTAAATTAATGCACAAATTCATGCAAGAGCAGTGGTGGCCCAGTGATATCGGCTGCGACTTACAAGTTGTAGGTCGTGGGTTCGGGCCCAGGCAGGCGCTTTACTTTGTGTTAATTATTTCTTCACCACTGCTCTCAAAACGGTGAAGGAAAACATCGTGAGGAAACCGGCATGTCCTAGAACCGAAAATTCGAAGACATGTGGCATCCACCAACCCGCACTGGGCCCGGTGGTGGATAACGGCCCATTCCCTCTCACAGAGAGGAGGCCTGTGTCCCAGCAGTGGAAACATTTATAGGCTGATGATGTGAAGCAAATATGTATGAAAAAATTAATTACACATTCTACATACATGTTTTCCCCGTAGTTAGGCATAGATCCATCTTTATATACTACACACACATTTCGCCAGTTATATTTAAGTCCCATATAAATAGGGGGCGGGCCTATTGCCATCAACCGGACATAAGACCAGACTCAGGCCTGCTACTGACAAAATTACAGAAGGAATTACTTAAATAATTAGCTTTATAATATAGATCCAGATATTGCGCCGGAAAGAGTCAAAGTTGATGCTGAAATAAAGAACGGAGAAGTTAAAATTCTGATGCAGAAAAATTTGGTAAACTATCGGAACATATTGGTCAACGTAGAATTACAAACTAGAGAAGGTGTGTGTCATACTTCAAAACTAGCAGAAGGCAGACATGTGAGCTCTACCGGTAATTGGAACCTCGATGGTAAGCAGTACTAACTATTTATTACGTTTTCATTAAACTGTATCTAAAGATCCGCAGCCTAATTTTGAAAGTGAATTCGGCAAGGCAAAGGATTTGACCCCATCAATCGACCAATAAAAAAATCAAATTAGGGAGCACGGTTGGCGCAGTGGTTGAGCGATTGACTGCTGCGCTGCGTGTCGCGGGTTCGATTCCCGCACGGAACAAATATATGTATGACCTACAGATAGTTGTTCCGGCTCTGGAGAAAACTAAAACTATATGCCCTAAGTTTTTATTCAGTGACTGGGCGACAAAAGGAATCAGGAAAAGTAGGGAAAGACTTTACGAGCTGTATGGCCTTAAGCCTTATATTAACACTGAAACTTTTAGTAAATATGTTGCTACTTACTCAAGAATTTTTAAAAATACGTGTAAACTGGCTAAGGCTATATAAATTAGCAATAAGGTTAAATTCGCAGAAAATAAAATTAAGACGGTTTGGAAAATTATAAACGATGAAACAAACAGGAACAAAAGAAATAATACTGATTACACGCTTGAGACTACACGTGGACTTATTAGAGATAACAAAGAAGTTGCTCAAGAATTTGTAAATTTCTTTACCAGCATCCCAATTAAAACTACTGAACCCTTAAATTCTTCGCCGTCGCTCGCTTCTGGTTTATTACACGCTAACGTTTCAGCCTACCCCAATGAATTTCACTTTTCACATATAAACCCAATAACAGTAATAAAGGCTTTTAAGCAAATAAAGGTAAAACTGACCGAAGATCTATGGGGCATGTCCATCAAAGTTTGTACCTCCATTATTCAGACTATAGCGCCGTACTTAGCTTTGATTTTTAATTTGTGTGTAGATCAAGGAGTCTTTCCGGATCTAATGAAATATAGTAAGGTTATACCACTTTTTAAATCCGGGGACAGTAAAGACACAAATAATTATAGACCAGTATCCGTGTTGCCGGTTTTCAGCAAGGTATTTGAGAAGATAATGCTAAATCAAATGCTCATTCATTTTAATACGAATAACATCTTACATGATAAACAGTATGGTTTCACCAAAGGACGTTGTACAACTGACGCTGGTGTCACCCTATTAAAACACATATTTAATGCGTGGGAAGAGTCGCAGGATGCCATAGGTATCTTCTGCGACCTGTCGAAGGCATTTGATTGCGTTAATCATGAAACATTACTTCTGAAACTTGAGCATTACGGGCTAGGTCAATCAGCGTTAAGTTTGATTAAATCTTATTTGAGTGATAGACAACAATTAGTTCAAATAAACGGTGTGAATTCGTCGGGGTTAAATGTGAAAATGGGGGTACCCCAGGGCTCAATTTTAGGTCCTTTCTTATTTTTAATATACATAAACGATTTACCCCATTTATTCGAAGGCAAACTAAATATGGTGTTATTTGCTGATGACACATCTTTAGTTTTTAAAGTAAATAGACGTACTTGTCAGGTTGACGACGTAAATAACGCGCTACGGCAGGTTCAGGATTGGTTCACTGCCAATAATTTAGTATTAAATGGTAAAAAAACCAAATGCGTAAAATTTTCGTTGCCAAATGTCAAAAGTACTGATTGTGACATTATATTAAACAAGGAGAAGCTCGAATTCGTCGATAAAACGGTTTTCCTGGGGATCACGCTAGACTCAAGGTTACAATGGGGTCCTCATTTAGTATCACTTGCGGGGCGGCTGAGTTCGGCAGCTTATGCTGTCAGAAAGATTCGTCAATTTACTGATGTGGATACCGCTAGGCTAGTCTATTTTAGTTACTTTCATAGTATAATGTCTTACGGTATCTTACTATGGGGAAGGGCTGCAGACATTGAGTCTATTTTTATTCTGCAAAAACGAGCCATCAGAGCGATTTACAATCTTCGCCGCCGTGATTCTCTAAGGGAACTGTTTAAGGACATTAACATCATGACGGTTCCTTGTCAATATATTTATGAAAACATCATGTACGTGAGAAAGAATTTACATCTTTTTAGTAAAAACGGAGACAGACATAATTACATTACTAGAAATAGGGACCAATTAGTTCAACCAGGTTTCAGACTGGCAAAAGTGGCCTCATCTTTCATGGGGTACTGTACGAAATGTTACAATAAAATTCCTCCCCATATTCTAGAACTGAATGAGACGAAATTTAAAAATTGTATAAAACGCACACTATGCAGGCAGGCATATTATAAGTTGGGGGATTATATCACTGATAAAAATGCTTGGCTCAATGCTAGTCCTGCTCCACAACCACTAGGGCGCAAAAACAAATGATATGTTTATGCTTGTGTTGTATAGACTCGATTTCTTTTAGTATTGTATAGCTGCACAGCACGTGTGTGGGTACTATGTACCCAACTGTAAATCTACCATTTGCTATACCTATGTGTCGTTCGTTGACTTGTGTGTGCCCTGGCAGTTGAGTGTGTCATGCTCTCTCAAATGTCTCTCTGATGGTGGCGCGTGTGTTGGATCATTCGGTTCCCTTCATGATGGTTGAGCTGGGTGGTGCCGATTCATGCGTCATGTTCGTGAACGGGCGCCGTCAGTTGGGATTGGTCATAACTCAACTGCTTCGGATGTTGATGTTTTTCTAGTACCTATTGTATAACTGCACAGTACATGTGTGAGTACTTTTAATACTTTATACCTTTACATAGTATAGTGTGTAGTGCTATTCTGGGTGCATTGTCCTCACATATGTGAATTTATTAATGTATGTACTCATGTACCTAAATATTGTAAAAATCATTTTTTTTTAAAAGAGTAAGTATGGAGTTTCTTGTGCATTCTTCTCCATAACAAGCTACTTTCCGAATGCACGGTAGAATCATTTTTTTTTTAAAAGAGTAAGTATGGAGTTTCTTGTGCATTCTTCTCCATAACAAGCTACTTTCCGAATGCACGGTAGAATCAACTTTTATTCCATGTAATTTTAAAAAGTATGGAGTTTCTTGTGCATTCTTCTCCATAACTAGCTACTTTCCGAATGCACGGTAGAATCAACTTGTATTCCATTTAAATTTAAATTGTGACATTCAAAAGTGCCGCTTGGTGGCCCAGTTGAAATAAATATCTTTTGTCTTTGTCTTTGTCTGGGTGTTGTGTATGTGAGTCTACATGTTTGTAAACGCACCCACGATACAGGAAGAAATTCCTAGTGTGGGGTAACGTTTTTTTTTCTTTTTAACAGATTGAATCAAATAGACGGAAATCCACCTCGCGTCTTTTATCTCGCACGTGATTGGGTGATATTTGGGATTAAATCCTTTGCCTTACCGAATTCACTTACGCAATTACACTGCCAGTCACGCCGCAGGTGCCAGCGACCGTCCTGGTACTCTAAACATGTGACATTCGATGAACGAAAGCGTCGCCATACCCACCCATATGAAAGATATTAAAAATGTTTGGGAATTTCAAGCGCTATCCAAACGTGACGTGATCGATCCCTTACATTTTGGCATTTTGACCATCGCCATCGCTGATTGTATGACACGTTGCCTGGCGACATGTTCTCTGGCGTGTAACAAACTGGGGCTCTAGTAACACGTTATATTCTACCAGCGATGGCATGGCGAATGCACTTCTCAACAAGTAAAAATGTACAAGATTGACAAGCGCTACCGAAACGCGACCTGGTCAGTTGGCCCTTTTGGACTGTAAACCTACACAGTGCGAGTTAATGCCTCAAAAATTGATGTGGGTCCCAGGGTATAAAGGAATCCATTGTAACGAAATGGCAAATGAACTGGCGAGAGAGGGCTCAGCAAATGATTTTGTGGATCCAGAACCATGTGTAGACATTTCGACATGCCTCCTGAAAGCCACATTCAGGGAGTTTGCAGATCACAGTCTACAAACACACTGGCTGTGTAATATCGGTCTGGAACACTAAAAAAATCATAGGCTCTACGTTCAAAGCACAGGAATGCATTTGGAATATGAACAAGGGCAAATCTTCTAACTGCTTGGGGTCTTCAGTGGTCAATTTGGAACCAACAACATGTACATGAAGATGGGTCAAACCGCGACATCCATGTGCAGGTTGTGCGGGGAACATAGGGAACACATGGAGCACCTACTGTGCACATGCGATGCACTGGCTAGTAATCGAATGAGTCTTCTAGGGGAGAGGGCGACTGTCGCAACCCAGCGCTGGGCACGTCACAATTGTGGCGATAAGGCCCCTCTTTGAGGAGTGGCTTGAGAGGCGTCACGGCGTCCTCACCTTCCACCTGACGCAGGTCCTCACCGGACACGGCTGTTTCGGGAGGTTTCTGTTCAGGATAAGGCGGGAGGAAACGCCCGGGTGTCACCATTGTGAAGATCGCCCGGACACGGTAGAACATACGGTTGGAGGTTTGCCCCGCTTGGGCGGAGCAACGCCGTTTACTCGTGGAAGTGATCGGCGGTGGCGACCTCTCGCGTCCAGCCATGGTTCAGGCCATGGTACGGAGTGAGAGGGCATGGGAAGCTGTCAGCTCCTTCTGCAAACCAGTAATGCTCGCGAAGGAGGAGGCAGAACGCGTGGCAGGCGCCCTAACGCCCCAAGCCCTCGCACGAGACGCCCTGGGCGTCGGGAGTCGCAAGCAGATTCCCGGCCACCGTAGGCGCGGGCTTGCGGACGGCGAGTAATGGGTACCTCGCCGTCCGATAAGGACCAGGCCCGTGTCAACAGCGTGTTCCACGCGCGCCTCATTGCGATATCAGCAAATTGACGGGGTCCGCTAGGGCCGATGCCTGTCTGGTTCGCGGATAAATTTGAAATAGAGTTACCGCGGCCCTAGCAACTGAAGAAACACGGGTGGGTTTTAGTCAGTAAAAGTCTGACACGCCCTTCCGCTTCACCCAGAGCAGGAGTAAGTCATGGGATGATTTCCCAACCAAAAAAAAAAGGGTTAGTATATCCAAGACCAGAAGATTATAGGCTCATATCTCCTTATCCGTTGTAAAACTCATGAATGAGGTTTTCAAGGAGATTGAGGAGCATAAACTTATCTAGGGGACCACAAAAGATCCCAATGGGTCGAAGTAACCGAGTTATTTCTCGGCCCCTTTATAAGATAAAATAAGATCATCATCATCATCATTTCAGCCGAAAGACGTCCACTGCTGGACATAGGCCTCCCCCAGGCGTCGCCACATTGACCGATCCCGTGCGTCTCGCATCCAGCGCCTTCCCGCAACCTTAACCAGGTCATCGGTCCACCTAGTGGGAGGCCTTCCAACGTATCGTCTTCCAGTTCGCGGTCGCCACTCCAGAACTTTTCGGCCCCATCGGCCATCCGTTCTGCGAGCAATGTGCCCTGCCCACTGCCACTTAAGTTTGGCAATTCTTCGGGCTATGTCGGTAACTTTGGTTCTTCTGCGGATATCATCATTTCTGACGTGATCACGCAAGGAAATTCCGAGCATAGCCCTCTCCATTGCCCTTTGGGTGACTTTAAGCTTTCTGATAAGACCCATTGTGAGCGACCACGTCTCGGTCCCATAGGTGATCACTGGCAACACACACTGGTCATAGACTTTTGTCTTGAGACTCTGCGGTAAATTGGACGAGAAGATACCACGCAACTTCCCGAACGCCGCCCAGCCGAGTCGGATTCGACGGTTGACCTCTTTCTCGAAGTTGGACCTACCCAACTGGACCGTTTGTCCCAGGTAAACATAATCGTCTACAACTTCAAGTGTAGAGTCTCCGATCTTGATAGGAGTGGGTGTTACATGGGCGTTCACCATGACCTTGGTTTTGTCCATGTTCATTTGAAGACCCACTCTTTCGGAAGCTCTACTAAGGTCATCGAGCATTTTACTGAGGCTCTCCATGGTCTCAGCCATGATCACTATGTCGTCGGCAAACCGAAGGTGAGTGAGATAAAATAAGATACTGACTCACATTGTGAGTAGAAAGCTGCTCACATTGTGGTGTTGAACTAAAGTGTCTTATGGCGGATCCATACTGCACAGACTTTCATCAACTTCTATAGAAATAGAATTTTGTCTGTGTAACACATCAGTGCAGACAAATATATAATATATCGTATATCACAAAAGTCGAAAGTGTGCGTGTGTGTCTGCGTATTTATCGGAGCCAAATAAATAAATATGAAATTAATTAATTAAAGAATGAGAAGAAGACTAACCAACAAGCAAATGGTAGGAAGTAGTAGTACTTAAAGTTTAATGAAGTTGGGAGAAAAAAGTTATGAATGATAGGAGATTACCTATAACCTAAAATAGTAGTAGTACTTTGGGCATAGACTTATTGATAATTATTTAGTAGCAGAATGGCTTATTTATACATTTTTACCTAAACTCACACCTATATCCTGTGGGGGTAGGCAGAAACTACAGAATACCACCTGCTACAAACCAAGTCTGCGCAAACATATTGTAGAGATGTCTGCGTTATATTTTTCTTCCAAATCGGTAAATATATCTGTACCTCCAAAAGTCTGTGTAGTGTGAACCCTCTAGCCACCATAATAGAGGAAAAATAGAATAATCTTTAAAAAAAAATTCAACAATACCTATTTCTTTTTCAGAATTTTCTGGTAGCGGTTCTTGTCTAGTACCAAAGCCTTGTGAAATTGTTGCTAAATTGGAAAAACAATGTCAAGGTGAGGCCTTTTTAATATTATCGAATAATTTTTTGTTAATAAGTGTCAATAATAATTAATAAGTGCCGTTTTTTTTCCTATTTCATTATTTATACTAAGTACCTATTTTAAAACTGGCTTGTATTGCACTAAAGCTGTAATTTGTAGAGCACAAAGCAGTTTCTCTTTTTAAATAAAAGAAGCCTCAGTAGTAACTCCTTATAACATCAGTTATCTGTTATTCAAAGTCTCGTCGGCGTATTTTATTTACATTTTATTTATTTTCTTTCCGTCTATTTCGGTCAAAGCATTTTTTAGATTAGCTGGAACAAACAGGTGGACAGACGAAAAAAAATTACATGTACTGTTTCTGCTATTATATGCATTCAGTAACAAGCTTTTAGAATAACCAAAAATTTTAACATGGCCCCCGGATGGTGCAAATCAGGTGACACTAACTGGTGGTAACCACCAACCGCAGGCAATTGGGGGCCAAAGTAGTGTGCCAGCCACACGCCAACTGTTGAAAAATGCTGGAATGCACCATCGTGCTGGTTGGTGACCAGATGGGGAGGCGATGGACATCCGGGGGGGGGGACTCGGGCGTCGTATAACCTAAAATAGTAGTAGTAGTACCTACTGTAAGCTACTTATTGGTTATTACTTATTATTTTGGATATTTGATGATTGGATATTCAGTTATGATTTTTTGTAGGTTAGGTCTGGGTAGCTTTTAATAATGTGTTTAAGTAGTTATTTCAGCATGAAATGTATAATATACTATTTGGAAAGAGTATATTTATTTATACTAAGCGACTTTGACTTGTATCAAAATGTCGTCGTCAACAACCAAGCTATATTTTTTTAGACTTGGATACTTTTTGCCATTAATTGAAAGTAATTCATTTATTTCTACTACACTACAATATTCTTACCTACCTGTAAAGAACATCTACACTTAGACATAAACTGTATTGTCAACTCATTTACTGCAATAAATACAATGATGATATTTTTACTTAATATAGTTTCTACTTGTCACTTAGCAGATAAAATATATAACGGCAACACTGAGCTAAAGAAAATTACTAAAAGATCAAAAAACTTTTTAATTAAAATGATTTCTTCTTATCCGTTTTGAACCAGCCCAATTATACTTTAAAATAAGTAGACAATTAATAAAATGTCTTTCATATATATCCCACTTCCAGACGCTCAAATTTAAGTCAGCTAAGATTTCGCCATTGTTCTTTAACTTGCAAGATTTGATTATATATATTATATAGATACCGACACAGAAGAAAGATTCAAAAATAAAAGCTTGTTTTTAAGTGTTATTTTGACATTGCAAACAGACACTTAAATTTTATTTATTTGTGTAACTGATATCCGATTTAACATGTACTGTGTGTTTCTGGTTTTGTTTCTTCGATTTTTGATACCGACTCCCAAAATTGAAGTTATTAAAAAATAACTTAAATTTCAGCAATCGGTGTCAAATCAACTAAAAAAATCACAACAGTTTTTTTAGTTGGAAGTCGGTTGTCTTTTAGTGTAAAAAAGTTGTTTTTATATCCATCGCTTTTTCGTTTCACCGAGTTTCAAATCACAACGATGCTAAAGATGAATAGCAATACAATCTGTTCTTGTTGATTGTTTCAGAGGACTTCAAATGTTCCTTCGACGCAACAAAATATATTTGTACGTTTACTAAAACAAATATTAAAATATCTCAATCGTACAACTTATACCAAACCTACGACATGGGTAAGTACTAGAAAAACTTTATATGCATCGCTTTTTAGCAAACTTCTAAGAAAAGAGGTATGCTTATGATGGTGTGTCCGATCTGTATGTATTTCTGGGGCACACGGTTGGCTGAAAATGAAGCTCCATAAACTTAGCCTCGCTCAAAAATCAAGTACCTAATTTTGAAAAAACTAATCATGCCAGCGTATTCCTATAGTGAATAAAATATTTTATATAGTGGATATTTTTTTGATAAAGCTACTATTTAACAAGTCATCTGAATATTTTTTTTTGTTTTGTATGGAGCTGAACCGTTTTTTTTTTTATTTATTCCTTATTCTTAAGCTTTCTTAAAATATAACTTTCCGGATCATAGAATGCAAAATGAATGCATCATATAAGCTATATTATCAACTAGCTGTTGCCCACGACCTCGTCTGCGTAGCATTAGTACTTCAAATAGGCATTTTTTTATATCGTGTTTTAATATTGTAGGTGTCTGGGCCGCCTTACTTTAGAAATAAGTTCACCATACAAACTTCCACCCTTCTTTCTCACTCCTTAAGGAGGATTTCCGGGATAAAACTATCCTATGTCCTGTCCTGGATCGCAAACTATGTCAATACCTAATTTAAAACGGTTCAGCGGTTTAAGCGAGTAAAGGTAACAGACAGACAGAGTTACTTTCGCATGCATAATATTAGGAATCAGTTTTTTCATAAAAACTAATTTCCCCCTATATTTTGTTTTGTATCAATATCGCCGGCATCCATCTTGAGACAAGCACCCGTCATTCAGCCTGTTTTCAGCGTTTCCTTTGCCTCTCCGTCTGTGGCGCCCTCTACACTTACCGTTGGTACTAAGCATTTGAGCGCGCCTCGGGTCATGGCCCGATTTACCGTCATTATAGCGTCGTTTTTCGCGCCGTTCGTTTGTTAGCGTTATTTTATTTTCGCGAAAAACTGACTACCTACTTATTCAATTTGTTTGGTAAAACTATTTCAGTTTTATATTCGTGAAATTTTTACCTCTCCGTTGTTATTATGGAAAACCCTAATGATAAATTAGAGTCAGATAGTGTTGACGGTTCATTACCGCGTAAACGGATTCGGTCTCCGACGCCAAGTAAACAAGATAGTGACAATGGTTCATCAACAAGCAGTGGGTCCAGCTCTAAAAAACGTAAAGTAAGGAGGGACTCCCAAACTGTGAGTTACGCACATTTTGAGTTTTTATCTCAACAAGTGGCCTATTTAACAAATCTTATTTAAAAAAATTCGGTAATTGAAAATACGAATTCAGATGCTAATAAAAGGAATCCGTGCGTTAGCACAAGCGATTTAAATTTACGACGACCTGAAAATGTGAACAAAAATAATAAACTTCAGATTTTATCGGAAACCAGTACAATAGTAAAAGGTCGTATGAGTCTATCTGGCAGGCCCCAACGAGATTTATCAACAGGTGATAGCTTTTCATAAAGGCATTATTTTGTACCTAAAGAAAATAAATAAGAAATATTTTGTACCTCAACAGTTTTTGATTGAATGACGTTTTTATGAAGTGTCTAGCAAGCGGGCCCCGTATGATTATTTTCATTGTTATTATACTTTCAGATCACCCAATGGTGTTAGGAGGTTGATACTATTATGTACCTTACAAATCCGAAATTTCAACTTTCTGTGAGCTTTGCTTCAGAAGATATTCGATAAATAAACAAACGTCCAGCCAGCGGGCCCCTTTTTTTAAATACTACTCTTTTATATCATACAATGGTGTTAGGAGCTTGATACTATTATGTACCTTACAAATCCAAAATTTCGACTTTCTGTAAGCTTTACTTCAGAAGGTATTAGTTATTTATACAAACGTCCGGCCAGCGGGCCCCTTTTTTAAATACTACTCTTTTAAATCATACAATAGTGTTAGGAGCTTGATATTATTATGTACCTTATAAATCCAAAATTTCGACTTTCTGTGAGCTTTACTTCAGAAGATATTCGATAATTAAACAAACGTCCAGCCAGCGGGCCCCTTTTTAAAATGCTACTCTTTTATATCATACAATAGTGTTAAGAGCTTATTACCATTATGTACCTTACAAATCCAAAATTTGGACTTTCTGTGAGCTATACTTCTTGCTATACCGTGCAAGTTAATATATCATACCTATAAACACAGACATAATTATAATTATACATCCAATTTAACATTTATAATATTTTTTATTAGTTTTTTGATACTATGTAATACCTTGAAATGCTACTTAGCCCTCTTCCTCTCTCCAAATTTTTGCTGTGGCCGATTGGGTCCAGATTGATATTTTACCATGTCTATACCATCTATGTAATACTTAAGGAATGCAATAAAATATTGAGTATTGGATTAAAATATGTAGTTTAAAAAACATTAAATAAAAATTCAATGAAAAACAAACTTGCACTCGCGACGGAGTTCGCGGCAGGCTTACTACGTATCTTTTGCAAGAGCAAATCGATAGCGATTTTTGCGCAATAATTGCTCTTCCATACAGAAGTTTTAGAGTTGTTGGCGGTTTTTTTTAATAAGTGCATTTGACAAACAGCGAGCGATTAGCAAACGATTATGTAGGACCTACCATACCTACACAGGAAGTAATGCCGACTTTTATTATTAAAGCGTTTGATCGCTATCGTTTTGCTCTTGCAAAAGATACGTTATAACCCTGCCGAAAGCTAAAGCTAAAGTAAATAAAATCAAAATACGTTTAGTTTTGTCCTAATTATATACTTCAACTAAAATTCAAATTTTCTAATTCATTTATAAATTTTGTGAACATATGGTATAATTACAGATGTTATAAATAAAAAAAAATAGGTATATACTATGTATTGACAGAAGGCAAACAAAATATTGGGCATATAAAGGTAATCGAATGTCACATTAACAAAATAAAAACAAAAAAATATAGTCAATAGATGTCACAATTTCATGTCAAAAAATAATAGCTTATAATAATGTGTCAATAAATTAAGACGGCACATAAACAAATAGATAGTAACTAAACACAATTTCGTAATACAATAATAATTGAGATAAAAATGTCAAGTCAGAATATCATTATCATATGAGAAGACCATTTAAATTTTACAGACGGATATAAAACACTTAAACTTTAACTTTTGCGGGTAAATACCATTTTGAATACCTTTATCTATAATGGCACTTAATATAGGTGTATAGGTTATAGGTGCTGTTAACTTTGGCGGTCCTCCGACGCGGTACGAGGCTTACCTACTTTCTACTTTTTAGAGGTTTTTGTGTCGGGGGTTTTTGTTTTCCATTTTACCATTATGTGCAATTGGGTATTAATCTGGGAGCACGGATGGCGCAGTTGTTGAGCGATTGACTGCTGCGCTGCGTGTCGCGGGTTCGATTCCCGCACGGAACAAATATTTGTATGACCTACAGATAGTTGTTCCGGCTCTGGGTGTTGTGTATGTGAGTTTATGTTATGTTATGTATGTTTATGTTTATTATGTTTGTAAAAGCACCCACGATACAGGAAGAAATTCCTAGGGTGGGGCAATGTTGTTTAAAAAAAAAATCACTTAGTTATTTTTTTAATCTAATTCCAGGTAAGTCAATCTCTAAGGTTTACAATAAATGGAGGCCACAACAGCCAGACAATCATGGCAACGAGGACTGTGTGCACATGAACCAAGAAGGGGAATATAATGATGTGTCATGTAACGTAAAGCGTAGCTTTATTTGCAAGAAAAGCGTTCCGCAACCAGACCCACACAATTTAAGTAAGTGTTTGTCACTGAAAAGGAGCCGTCTTGCTCTATGGATAACTTTACTTTATGCAGTTTTGTAAAAACATTTTGGTAGTTTATTTCGAGCGTATTTTCGTAACCAGCAATCCGAAAAATGAACAAACATTATAAAAAATATATAACATATTTTTCGTGGACGCCAACTTTGATTTTCATTTCGCACCTGTATGCCTTTAGAAACCCCGAAAAACAATGACGAATAAATTGTAAAGTTTTGCCGATGCCATAGTGGGTTCATATGTTGATCCCGTATTCGGTTTTTGCAACACACACTTGATAAATTTGGTCCAAGCACTCTTAGATTTGAATTTCGAGACCATTTTCGTTATTAACCACGAAAAATGACACCTATGAATTAAATTTACACATTTCAGCTCTTTCCCTTTACATATTTTTTTCGAAATTGGGACTTTTTACACTCACATGTCTATGAGTTTTCATTTATCTGAGGGTGGGAGAAGGCTAACTAATAACTGCCGCACGGGATGAACTTCCCGTTAAAATCCCTCATTAAGAAGATTGTTGTGTGTGCACTTGCAAGTGTTTTCTCCAGGTCCTCATAGAATGAGTCCTTTATTTCCTTTGGTGCAACCTCTGTAGGTGCATATATTTGGATTATTGATACATTTCCATATCCAAGCAAGTTAATATCGAGTTGTGCAATTCGTTCCGAGATCCCAGTGAAGGACTGTATGCATTCACTGTAGCATTGTTTTATAAGGAATCCCACACCATGTAGGCCTGGAGTGTTTCCAATGTGATAGAACATGTAGTTGTCATGTTGTTCGATATTTTCTCCCATTCTCCTCACCTCACTCAGGCCGATAATGTACCAGTTTATAAAATCTAAAGCGTATTCTAGTTCTTGTAGGGATTCATCTGTTCTTAAGGTTGTGCGTGTTGTTGTGTTGAGTGTTGCTATGTAAATACTGCTTCTCTTGTTTTTTTATAGATTATGTTTCTTGTTCTTGTGTATTTTGATTTTTGGGAGGTAAACCTAGCGGGTTTTGGTCTCTTACCCCACGGTGACCAGCCGGGTTGGGGTGCTTTTCCTTTACAATATGTTGAATGATTTTGGTTATTGTTTCAGTCCAGTTACCGATGTCTTGTGATTCCTATGCTTTTGACTTAGTTGTTTCTGTCAAAGATTGAGATCAGGAACTCATGAATGCAAATGGATCTTTTTTGTGTAATTTTGCCGGAGTTTGGGTATTTTTATTAAAATTATCCTTCACCTGTTGATTATGTGATGCAGGTGATACTGAGGTTTCTCTTTTTCTTTTTTCGTTTCCTTTTGATTTCATTACAACTTTGTTGCCCCTTATGTATACATCATTCCCCTTTTCCCTCTCTCGTTGTAGCTCTTGTTGTAATCCCTTTCGTTTTTCTAATGTTTCCTTGGAGAAGTCTTCAGTGGCATATGTTGGTTCAGGCATTTTTTCTTATTTCTTAGGATCTCTATTTTCTTTCTTGTTGTGTATTGTAAGAGTAACTACTACTGGCCTTGTCTTATCACTTGATTGTTTTCCAATTCGGTGTAAATTGTTTATGTCGTACTCACCGATTTTAACACCCATTTTTCTGAGCAATTCTGTAATATTGTTAAATAGCTCACTATGTTTATCTTCTGTTTCTTCGAATCCGTGTATTATGATATTGTTCCTTCTTGTCGTATTTTCTAAGGAATTTATTTTGTTGTTTAATATTTTTATATCCTGAATTGATGGTTTAATTTTATCGTCTTTGGTCATCGTAATCTTCTCTGTATTGTATTTTATTAGAGTAGCTTGTTTTTCCATTTCTAGTTTCATCATACTATACGATGTGGATATTGACATTTCATCAGCCATCGCTAAGTATTTGTTTATTTTGGGATGCAATAACAAAACGTTTCGTTGAGACTGGAACGCAATTTTCTTCTTTATGTAGGCTGTCCTGCAGATCTGTCACTTGACTGAAGCAGTACGATTTATTTTAGTTTGCTATGGCAACACTGGGTTCTTTCGTTTAGTTGGTAATAATTTGACACTTTGACGGATGAATGTCAGGTTATTTATGACGATTATTTTCACTAACCCTCTTACTAATAAACGCGGAATAAAGTTATACCAGGTATAACTAAGGTATACCCATACATTTTCATAGGTTTATACCTGGTATAACTTTATTCTGCGTTTATTTGTAAGAGGGTAATTGTTTACTTTAATCTTAGGATTTCACACTGTTTCTTCAATTTTATTGTTTTTTGTCCACTTTTTGTCACTTATTAATCGACTTTGTTGCGTTCGTATCGTATAATCTATTTTTCTTTTGAAGAGCACTGACAAACGTCTTTACTGTTGGAGCACCGGAACCGGATTATATATATACTTCTATACTAATATTATAAAGAGGAAAGATTTGTATTTTTGTATGTAACGAATAAACTTAAAAACTGCTGGATCGATTTCAAAAATACTTTCACCGTTGGGAAGTTACACTATCCCCGGGTGACATAGGCTACTTTTTATCCATTTATTCCCATGGGAACGGGAACACCGCGAGGTTTCCGCTAGTAGTATATATACTGAGCCTCTATTCAAAGTGTCATTCTATCAAAGAAAGAAAATAGTAAAAATGAAAAAGATTGGTTACGTGAAATTTCGATAGCGCTTCATATAGATACATTTTACCAATCTTTATCGCAACGCTTGCGTTGACAGACTGTTACTTGTCTAGAACCTCTAGATTGATTAGAAACATTTATCTACTAATCAAGCATAAAGTCCACTTGGTTATTTGTGAAATAATCTTAATTGAAATCATCATCATTCTCATTTCAGCCGAAGGCTTTCACTGCTGGACATAGGCCTCCCCCAAGTGTCTCCACATTGACCGGTGCCGTGATTGACATTGGTTATTAAATACTCTTAAGGAGATTATTTTTTATATTAGACTAGCACTTCGCCCGCGACTTCGTTCGCGTGATCCGTATTTTATTTATCCTACAGATGACTTTTTGGTTTCAGCCCCTTAAAGGTAGAATTTTCAAAAATCCCGTCTTAGTGCTCCTCTATATTATAAAATGTAGAGCCCTGTACAGTAAAATTCTTCAGAAATCATTAACAAACCCTAAATCGTCTTTTAGGAGTAGTTTTGAAAACTAAAAATGACAACCTTTACTATTTACTTAGGTTAGTATTTATGCCAAGATTCAAATATATAAACAACAAATGCCCGGTTTTTACCTCCTTAGGGGTAGAAATTCCAAAAACCAGTAAATACTTTTTTATCAACCAAGAGCCTAAACCTAAAATTTCACTTGTCCGACTTACAAACTGTAGAATTTTCATACAAACTTTCAACCCCCTTTTTCTCCCTTACGGGTGGAATTTCCGAAAAACAATAAATATTATGAATTCTTTTTATCAACCCAGAGCGTAAATGTAAAATTTCACGTGTCCAATTTACAAACTGAAGAAATTTCATACAAATTATCAACCCTTTTTTTAACCTCTTTAGGGGTGTAATTTCCAAAAACAAATTTATGCATACATTATTTTTAAAAACCAACAGCGTACATCTTAAATTTCACATGTCCAACATACAAACTGTAAAAAATCTATAAAAAATTCCAAAGCACCTTTTACCCCCTTACGGGTGTAATTTCCAAAAATCCTATCTTATTGCGCATTTATGTCACTTGAGGAACCTCCCTGCACATTTCATCTTTATATATTAAACGGTTTTCCATATTTCGTGATAGGTGACTGAGTGACCTTTCGCTTTTATACATAAAGATAACGGAAAGATATTGAAACGATAAAAAAAACGATAAACGATTTGTAGAGGCATTGGTTAATGGCACACTTGAAGTCCTCGAAGAGTTTGGCAGAGGTGCACCTACAGTACACCTACATGTCGCCAGTTATATTAAAGCCACAGGTACGAGGGGGCGAGCCTATTGCCATCAACCGGGCACAAGTCCAGAGTCTGAACTGCTACTGAGATATTCCAGATGGAAAAACCAAATAACACTTTGCTCGACCTGGGCATCGAACACAATACCTCAATTTCAAAAAAACTCTTAGCAATATTACCTATGTATTCCTATACTATTATGAACATTATTCTTTCCCATTTTGTAGCAGATAGACTGAGAACTACAGCGTCCTTCCGGCCGGATTATGATTTCTTAAATGCCGTAGACAGTTTCTACAAGATTCACAAGATAAAAAAGAATTGGTATGATGCCAAGCAAGAATGTGTTAAGGAAGGAGCCAGTTTGTTCTACCCAGAAAACAGACATGAGGCTAACGCTGTGATATCTTTCTGGAAACTGAACCAAAACACTATCCAAAACGAAACTTGGGTGTATGTGGGCATATCAGACATATCGACTGAAGGGTCGTTTGAGACCATTGACGGTAAGTGTACTTTATAACCCCGGACAGAAAAAGAGCGGTGTACCTGTGTGTCTGTCTGTGGTATAATGGCTCTAAACGGATGAACCGATTTTGATTTAGTTTTTTCTGATCTGTTTAAAAGGTTGATGAAAAGTGGTTATTTTTTTCTTTCCAAAGTTTATGCGCATTTTACTCTTTGAATATGGGATTTTTCGTAAGATATCGTGTCAAAATAAAGTTTTGATAGATTGTCCATCGAAGCGTGTCTACTATTACTTTACTTTATTGCTTGAAATAGGTACTTACAAAAGCCAAATATAATAACATTAATAACATAATGTAATCTTAATAAAAAACCTCAATCAATTTCATAATAATTACTTATTTACTATTCCTATTCAATTAATATATCATACCTATAAACACAGACATAATTATAATTATACATCCAATTTAACATTTATAATATTTTTTATTAGTTTTTTGATACTATGTAATACCTTGAAATGCTACTTAGCCCTCTTCCTCTCTCCAAATTTTTGCTGTGGCCGATTGGGTCCAGATTGATATTTTACCATGTCTATACCATCTATGTAATACTTAAGGAATGCAATAAAATATTGAGTATTGGATTAAAATATGTAGTTTAAAAAACATTAAATAAAAATTCAATGAAAAACAAACTTGCATTCGCGACGGAGTTCGCGGCAGGCTTACTACGTATCTTTTGCAAGAGCTCTTCCATACAGAAGTTTTAGAGTTGTTGGCGGTTTTTTTTAATAAGTGCATTTGACAAACAGCGAGCGATTAGCAAACGATTATGTAGGACCTACCATACCTACACAGGAAGTAATGCCGACTTTTATTATTAAAGCGTTTGATCGCTATCGTTTTGCTCTTGCAAAAGATACGTTATAACCCTGCCGAAAGCTAAAGCTAAAGTAAATAAAATCAAAATACGTTTAGTTTTGTCCTAATTATATACTTCAACTAAAATTCAAATTTTCTAATTCATTTATAAATTTTGTGAACATATGGTATAATTACAGATGTTATAAATAAAAAAAAATAGGTATATACTATGTATTGACAGAAGGCAAACAAAATATTGGGCATATAAAGGTAATCGAATGTCACATTAACAAAATAAAAACAAAAAAATATAGTCAATAGATGTCACAATTTCATGTCAAAAAATAATAGCTTATAATAATGTGTCAATAAATTAAGACGGCACATAAACAAATAGATAGTAACTAAACACAATTTCGTAATACAATAATAATTGAGATAAAAATGTCAAGTCAGAATATCATTATCATATGAGAAGACCATTTAAATTATACAGACGGATATAAAACACTTAAACTTTAACTTTTGCGGGTAAATACCATTTTGAATACCTTTATCTATAATGGCACTTAATATAGGTGTATAGGTTATAGGTGCTGTTAACTTTGGCGGTCCTCCGACGCGGTACGAGGCTTACCTACTTTCTACTTTTTAGAGGTTTTTGTGTCGGGGGTTTTTGTTTTCCATTTTACCATTATGTGCAATTGGGTATTAATCTGGGAGCACGGATGGCGCAGTTGTTGAGCGATTGACTGCTGCGCTGCGTGTCGCGGGTTCGATTCCCGCACGGAACAAATATTTGTATGACCTACAGATAGTTGTTCCGGCTCTGGGTGTTGTGTATGTGAGTTTATGTTATGTTATGTATGTTTATGTTTATTATGTTTGTAAAAGCACCCACGATACAGGAAGAAATTCCTAGGGTGGGGCAATGTTGTTTAAAAAAAAAATCACTTAGTTATTTTTTTAATCTAATTCCAGGTAAGTCAATCTCTAAGGTTTACAATAAATGGAGGCCACAACAGCCAGACAATCATGGCAACGAGGACTGTGTGCACATGAACCAAGAAGGGGAATATAATGACGTGTCATGTAACGTAAAGCGTAGCTTTATTTGCAAGAAAAGCGTTCCGCAACCAGACCCACACAATTTAAGTAAGTGTTTGTCACTGAAAAGGAGCCGTCTTGCTCTATGGATAACTTTACTTTATGCAGTTTTGTAAAAACATTTTGGTAGTTTATTTCGAGCGTATTTTCGTAACCAGCAATCCGAAAAATGAACAAACATTATAAAAAATATATAACATATTTTTCGTGGACGCCAACTTTGATTTTCATTTCGCACCTGTATGCCTTTAGAAACCCCGAAAAACAATGACGAATAAATTGTAAAGTTTTGCCGATGCCATAGTGGGTTCATATGTTGATCCCGTATTCGGTTTTTGCAACACACACTTGATAAATTTGGTCAAAGCACTCTTAGATTTGAATTTCGAGACCATTTTCGTTATTAACCACGAAAAATGACACCTATGAATTAAATTTACACATTTCAGCTCTTTCCCTTTACATTTTTTTTTCGAAATTGGGACTTTTTACACTCACATGTCTATGAGTTTTCATTTATCTGAGGGTGGGAGAAGGCTAACTAATAACTGCCGCACGGGATGATCTTCAAGATTAAGCAGCGCTCGTCGAGGTCAGTCCGTGAATTGGTCCAATTATGGGTTACGCTCGCTTTTGTACAAAAGCTGTCCTACTGTATTTGAATATGTTTGTTTTGTGTATAATTAAGAATATGGGTGACCATCTTTACATAGCGATATTACTCGTTTCCTCGGGAAATTGTCACGGCTGTCATTTGATGAACTTTGACAGTCATAACTGGTAGTCAGAAACCTGAAATCTGCCACCAGTCTTGCCAAGGGGTACAGTGTTTCCCAGTGGGGTTTGTGTTGTGTGTTTTTTGTATAAATATTTTTTCTTTCTTTCTCTTTTAGTCTTTCCCAATATCTTACTAGCTCCTGGTACTCAGCTATATCCTTTAGACTTGAAGCCGAACCCAACATAATTGGGATAAGACTACACAGATTGATTGAGAATTGCCTTCATTAGATGTTTCATTAAATCTTATACTTATGTGTAACTATTTTTATTTACAGCTTCTGTAATTGGGGTTCCTTTGGGTAGCTCCGCGGTGAACACGAAATTGATAATTGAATTAGAATTATTTGATAACAACACTTCTGTACATGTTGAATCGTCGGTACATAAAAGAGATTTACTATGGTCTGACAAAATAATCATGACTGAGAAAGATGTCGGTAAGTACTAGGAAATTCTTTTGCTTTTATATTCCTAACCTCTCTTTTCTTCTTTTCTCTCTTTTTTTTTCTTCCTCTCTCTTCCGTTTCTCTTTCCTCTGACTTTTTATTTAGTTGCGATGTTTCTTACAGTTACGGCACGGATACGGCCATTTATCTATGTAAGCAGCCTGTTATGTCCACTGTTGGGCAAAGGCTTGCCTCTCCCTTTTCCGCACTTCTGCCATTAAAACTGATGAATGATATTTTCATTCACTTAACGAACGATGTTAAAAGCACGAAAATATCATTCTTAAGTTTTAATATCTATTATAAACATGTATTTTTTTCATTGAGCGTATTATAATAAATCGAAGATATTAAGAAAAAATTCGTTCTAATCAGATCATCTACCATGCTTTAAAGAAAAAATAAATGAATACCAAAATATTTTGTTTCTTTCTTTGTTTTTCTTTCTTTCTTTCCACGACATCATACGGTTTTGGTCGGATACGATTCGTTGAAGTTTCTATTATTATTCATTTGTAGGACTATGTCTTTCATTTGTTTCAGTTAAAGAGCACATTGTATCACTGACATATTCTGAAGCCACAGAAGTTCAGTTTAGCTGTGAAGAATATAGGTCTCGATCAAAATGTAAGTAGTGTTAATACTTTCATTGTGCGTACCTGATAGGACAATAGGCAAACCTGAAGGGACAACCTAGGTGTCTTTAAGTCAAGACAGACTAGGTTACTTCTAGGCAAGTGTGCTTCGCCGTCGACCACATCAACGCTTACCAGCAGGTCAGATAGTGAACAAACGCGAGCCTATCTATAAAAAAAGTAAGCACAGTGCAGTTTACCTGGATTGCAATATAGGACATTGAGTTTCAGAAATAAATTGTCTACAAACCTTTCCCACAAACTTCCACTGCAGGGCAAATGCCTCTTCTCATACAGAGAAGGCACGAGCATTAACCACCACGCCTGCTCACGGTGGGTTGCGAATTTCAGACCTATATCAATTATAAGTCGAGGTTCCCTCACGATGTTATCACTCACCGTAATATATAAAAAGTTACATTGTTACTTGCCCGGATTTGTACCACGACCTCAAGGACGAGAAGCGAGGTCCCAGCCACTGGGCCACCATGTGATTGCTTCATAAAATGTATAATTTAACATATTTTGCAGATTTATCTGTAGCTCTTGTGAATACAACGGAGAACAAAATACAAATGTTAAACAAAACAATATATAAAAGAAAATTCAAGATTGCGGACAATGGATCTATTCTGTGTTGTCTTTACTACGCATATCAGTCAATGAACGAAGGAAACGAAGTGAACATAACACGTTTTGTAGTTAACAAGACTTTATTGATATACCAGCACAAAGAATTGATGCCTCCCAAGCCCGCAGGTAAGTTACCATCGAATCTGTGTTACCAGGCTGTCGGTTTTTTATTGGTTTTATTTCAGGGAGTAAGCGATGGCATTGCATGATCTAATTCCGTCTAGCTACAACCTATGGGTTTTTAATACAAGAGTGAATACTTCTAGGCAATCGTGCTTAACCGTTAACAACATCATCGGTTTACACCATGTGAGATAGTGGTCAAATGCTAGTCTATCCATGAATATTTTCGAAGATATTACAGATTTAAAATGCAGTGACATAGCGGTTGCAGTGGTATCGGCCGGGGGGCCGGCGGCACATGCCTATAAATTGCGTGTCGAAGGCTGCGCTTCGCCTTGCCCGGCTGGATGCTATAGTATAGTCTCCACAGGATCGCCCGGTCAAGCAGAAGCCAATCATTTGGATTGAATAGCGAGACGGCCAATAAAAAAAACGCGCTTTGCCCTAATGCACTTTATGATAAGCAGCGATCGCACGCGTTTATCGGAGCTCTCTAGCGAGGACAATTACAATTATTACTTAATAAAAACGTGCTTTTCAGCGCAACAACGTAATCCGTTCTTGAAAGTACGTTACGATAAATTAAAAATAAATATGTTCGGAATTGTATGATAGTATTGAAATACTAAAGTGAATTCTTTTTTTTAAGACAAAAACAGCTTTTCAGCGCGAAATTTTTTTCGAAATTGTATGTTTGTACTTTAGTCGGGATTAAGGTTATTTTTTAAACCGCACTTAAAGAAAGTACCTACATTAGGTTAAAATGGATTTGATTGAAGTCATCATTTATCAATTGTATTTCTTCTATTAAGATTTTGGATTGAATTTATAGTTAAGGCAATTTAGTATTAGGGCAAGTATTTTAATTATCAAAAATCGTAGCTTATGGTAAGGTACTTAAGTTAAAAAAAAAACTGAATAGAATAGATATCTTTTGTTGTTGATTATATTTTGTTTTTAGTCGAACAAATAATAAGTAAAATATTTTTTACTGCAGCAAATACAAATAATATGGCAATTTGTTCATAATCTTAAGTAGATATAGTTTTAAGGTGTGAGTTCAAACAAGAACTGAGTAAATTTTGTACAGAAATTATAAAGTCATGGCTGGAAGACGTCGTCGTTCGAACATAGGTCGTAGTACAGCGAATGCCAGAAGAGCACGTTCGGTAAGAGATGAAGAATCGTCAACGAAACGTGAGGCTCGCCTCAGCCAGCTTTGGGATAGATATCGAATACAGAGACAGGGACCAGAAGTCCCACAAACCTCCATAGAAAAGGGAGGATACTCCGACCAGACGGGTGTTGTGTATGGTCCGGGCAACTGCCCTACGGTTGCTGTCGGACTATTGAATGTGTTCTAATCGCGCCGAAAACTTTGCTTGCGCGATGCAGGATTTGTGTGACGTCCTGTCATTACCCAAGTAACGCAAATCAAAGCAGTATAACGGCCGACTTACAGCATTTCTGTATCGTTTTCGCATTTTTTTTTTTTGCTCATCGCATTAAAGAAGCTATATTACGTTCAATGAAGTTGTCCTTCGCAGTACAGAAGCATGATACTGGCAATATTATTGACAATGAAGATGTTTATTGCAATACAAAAGCATAATAATAATTCTTTTACTACATTCTAATGCTATTACGCATTAGAATGTAGTTAAAGAATTATTAGAGCTATTTAAGTGTTCACAGTTAGAACTTAATAAAACCCTACATCATTGCAAATGATATAATACAATTATCGTTGTAATTTAACTACTTTGTCTCGCAATATAATATAGACGAAGAGGGTCAAAACTGAGGGAGTGACACCATATTTGTGTTTAAGTTTTCGACTCTTTTGTTATTTCATGCCTTCAAATATTACTGCGCAATGTAGTTTACTGTAAATGTTTATATTAGTTTCATTGAAAATTTTCACGCGCCTTAAATATTTCGTGGTTTTGTGAAATAACCAAAACAATTGTGTATTCCTAGTATATAACGAATTTTGCATAATTATGTTTGGACAGTATTAAATTAATTTATATTTTTACTAAATTGGCCTATTGTTTTTATAAATAGGTCCGAATGATAATACTTTTTTGGTTATAAAATATTTAAAAAATGGTGTCGGTCACCAGCAGTATAAATACTCACATGTGAACAATTATTAAGCGAGAGGCCAGAGATAAGACAAATGGTTTTACGAATATAGTGAAATGAACCTTTACACAGCTTTACGCATTACAATAACTCACGTGTATTTGATTAAAGAGCTGTTAGCTATACAATAGAACTCAGTTGGTCTTCAAAAATGCAAGCATTACAATGATTCACGTGTATGCTGTTCAGCAGGTCTAGGCTTTTACTAAGCACTTAATAGTGCTATTACACAACAAAGAGCACCAAAAATAGCTCAAAGCTGTGTAACGGATTTACGGTTCATTATAATAGTACAAACGTATGCTATTAAACAGCATTAAGCATTACCTTACTTCTTAAAAATGCTATTGTAGATCCTACGGCACTAAAAATAGCTGAAAGCCGCATAGCAGATTTACGTGGCATTATAATGGTTCATGTATATGCTATTAAACAGCAATAAGCATTTATTTACTACTTCCAAATGGTATTGTAAATCTAAATGCACTAAAAACAGCTGAAAGCTGTACAGCTGTATTGTGGTTTGCTGCACTACAACTAAAGGCTTTATAAACGCATTTTGATATGCCATTATCCAAACGTTATACAGTGTCAAGCTTCATAATGGTTTAAACATACCAATATTAAGCGTCAAGATGCTCGGTGACCTTATATAAGAGTTTATACGGACCTTAAGTACTACATAAGTTTACTATTCGTTTGTTAAAATGCTTCCTGTGTTACTTGGGTAGTTCATAGGTGGCGGCGTTGGTGCCGCTACAGACATTCTGTATTTATTTATTTATTTATTTATTTATTTAAACTTCATGTACAATGGTGATACATAGGCGGACTTAATGCAGCAAGGCATTCTCTACCAGTCAACCTTTGGGTTAAAAAGAACACAACAGTGGTAGGAGTCCAAAATAAAAATAAAAAATAAACAATAATTAAAACTATCTAACTAATAAAATACATAATTAATTTCTAAAACAATAGACTAATAAATATTATAATAAATACTATATTCTAAACGAAACAGAAATTTTAATATAATATATATGACGAGAACCGAGCTATGTAAGAGAGGACAAGTAATAGTTCCGGATTTTACGCTTAAATGAAAATTTACTCTCAGCTTTTTTTATGCCAAGGGGAAGCCCGTTCCAGAGTTTTATAGTAGAGACAGTGTAAGAATTCGATACAAACCCAGTGCGGTGAGAAGGAATATGGAGAAGTAAGTTTTTGGAAGCTCGAAGGTTAAGATCGTGAGAACTGCCCAACACTTTAAAGTATTGTTTTAAATAATCAGGAGTACGAGGATCGTTCATGATGTTGAAGAGCATGCAGAGGGATCTGAGGGATCTCCTCTGACGGATAGGCAGCCATTTAAGCTGAGAACGGAAGGAAGAAATGTGATCATATTTACGAAGCCCGAAAATAAAGCGAATACAGTTGTTAAGAAGTCGATCCATTTTGTTAAGAAGTTCTTGGGATAGATCAGAGTAACAAACATCAGCATAGTCGATTATAGGCAATACAAGAGCTTGAACCAAGGTGGTTTTAGTGCTAGACGGAAGAAAATGTTTGAACCTATAGAGAGACCGCAGTGAGAATGTGACTCTCTGGCTAATCTGAGCGACCTGCTTATTCCAGCTTAACTTGTCATCAATGTATAGGCCTAAGTCTTTAACGTGAGGAGAGAGAGGAATAACGGTATGGCCGAAAATAAGCGGCGATAGAAGGCCTGTGTCCAAGGTTCGTAGAAAATACGAACTACCAATAAGGATAGCCTGACATTTACTGACATTTACAGTAACCCCAAATCTGCTAGACCAATCAGCGATTGCTAGAAGGTCAGCATTCAACAGTGAGATGCAGTTATCCAGATTGAGAATGTCAGATTGCGCGTAGAGCTGCAGGTCATCAGCATACAGATGGTAGGAGCATTTGAGGATAGTAGTAATAGAGTTAATAAATAAAGAAAATAAGAGTGGAGAGAGTATACCGCCTTGTGGAACGCCTGTTTCCAGAGCGTACCAATCAGAGAATTTCTGATCAGCACGTACCGCCTGCTGGCGACCACGAAGATATGATGAAAACCAATCCCGTGCCAACGAAGAAACCCCAATTTGAGACAGGATGGCCAGGAGAATGTCGTGATCGACGGTATTAAATGCATTGGAGAAATCTATTAAAACCAACACCGTCAACCTCGAACTCTCCAAGCCGTTCCTGACGTCTTCAGTAACTTTAAGCAAGGCTGTGGCTGTACTATGGCCGGGCCGAAAACCAGATTGGAAAGGGGATAATAGGTTATTCCGGGACACGAAGGAGGATATTTGTTTCAGAGCAACGGCTTCTAGGATCTTAGATAGGAATGGGAGAATGGAGATTGGTCTGTAGTGATTAGATAAGGTGGGGTTGGAAATTTTTGGAAGAGGAATAATAAATGCCTTACGCCAGGTTGTAGGAAACTCACCAGACTGCAGAGAGTAGTTGATGATGTGTGTGATAATGGGAAGGATACTTTTAAAAATGAGGGATAACATGGATCTGCTCACTCCATCACAGCCGACAGCCTTGGACTTAATTGCAGTGAACGTTTTGAGGATCTCAGAGTCGGTCACTGGGGAAAAAGAAAAAGATTCGGGAGGTAAAATTGGCATGGAAGAGATATCACGAATAGTATTATTCTTGACAACAGCCGTGAGCATAGTTGACGATGAAAAGTGGTTATTCAAATCATTCAGAGACATGTGAGATGATACAGTATGAGAAGATGATTGCGTGATTCCAATTGATTTGAGAAACTTCCATATATCAGCCGGTGAAGAATTAAGGACATTGTCACAAATGTATCGGCGTTTAGAAGCTCTTACCATCTGATTACAGCGGTTTCTAGCCAATTTGTACAGGCTCCAGTTCTCCTCACTGCGATCCCTTCTATATCTTCGAAAAGCCCTGTCACGCCGTCTCATCGCCAAACGAACTCCAGGACTAATCCATGGAGCCGGAGGGCGCTTAACACGGACAGCCCTGAGTGGCGCATGCGCATCGAAAAGCTGAAGCACGGACCTGTTGAATATATCCACTTTCTCATCCACAGTTGATGCCTGAGCAACATCGACCCAATCAATAGCTTTGGAATCAACATTGAGTTTGTCCCTGTTCAATCTCGCAAAATTCCGAAGAAACATAATCGCAGGCCGCTGTTTAGGTGGCTTAATTTTGTACGACAGGTAAATTAAATCATGCCTGGATAGCCCAGGGGCCGCAATCTGGCCATGGTTAGCAACTAGATTCTCGGAAGACGCAAGCATGAGATCAAGCCAGGTATTGTTTGAGTCAGGATTAAGATGAGTCGGATTGAGCGTGAGAAGTGACATACTAGACGATTCAAGGATAGCTCTCAATCTGCGCGATCTTGAGTTATCCTTCGAGAGGTCAGTGTTGAAATCGCCCATGACTATGAGATGTTTGTACTCCGAGGAAACAGATTCAAACAGAGATTCGAGAATAGAGAAATAATCAATAGTAGGTGGGCAGTAAACCACTCCAAGAACGGCCTTGACCCCTTTGACATCAATTTCAAGGACTAAGAATTCGGGATTGCCGCTATAAGTTGTCGGAGAAGAAGACAGAATTTTGAAGGAATGTCACTGCGCAAGTATATGGCAACACCACCGCCCCTTTTTCCCGTGCGGTCATTGCGAATTAAGATAAAACCGGGTAAGCTATAATGTGTAGAGGGGAGTTCGGGCTTGAGCCAACTTTCCGACACTAGGACAGCGTGTAACGCCACATCACAAAATAAATCCAGCATCTCAGAGTGGTGTTGAGGGATACTCTGAGCGTTCACATGACATACATTAAAAAACTTATCAAAACGCTGGCACTCACCACTTAAGAAACTGTTTACTGAGAGAGAATCGTTTAAAGAAGAAAAAGACGTAGAAGAACTACGGCAAGAATGAAACGAGTCGTCGTCAGACACATTCATTGTAAAGCGTTAATAAATAGATATACAATATAAATATAAAATAAAATAATATCGATAATAGGAATGTGAAGTAAAATTCACATAATAGTTGCATAACCTGCCGGCAGAGTGTTCACAAACAAATTAGTACATATAATGCGTGCATCCGAACGCAAAAGTAATTCGCAAGAAGTAAGATAAGTGGCATAGACAAGATATTAATATGATAGTGTCAGATGACACTGACAGAACTTGTCAATGTCAACAAAAACAAAAAATAAACAAAATTGGGTGCCGGTACACCGAACAAAAAACTGTAAAGTGTTATTGTGTTGTGCGTGAACAACAAGTAGATAACAAACACAGACAGAAAACAAAGTGGACGAAATAAAGACTGTAAACATCCATTATATAAATCGTGCTATAAGTTTTAAACTATTTCTTCTTCGTTATCCGCCTTGAGCGAGATGTAGCCTGTGCCGACGCGAGTTTAGAGCCAGCATTGGGAACCAGAGGAACCGCCTGTTCCAGCGATTTACCATGCTCCGCTCCAAGCGCGACGACCTCCTCCACACTGATCACCCGGCGCCGCTTGCCGTCCGGAAGCTTGATGTTGATGTTGCCGTCCATGGTCCACACATTCGTAACACCGAAGATCTTGCGAGCTGTTATAAAAGTAGACTGCCGCTGTCGTGTAAGGAATTCAGACACCACATAAGGAGATCCTTTCAGTTTTGTCTTGGTTCTCCAGATCTCGCTTCTGACAGTGGAGTCCGCGCACCGAAGCAGGATTGGTCTAGCATGACCTTCCGAAGCAGCGCCTAATCTGTGGCATACAGTCAGCGACGAGTGGACCACATCTTTTAAGCCGAGCTTGGTCTGCAGAATGGTTGCCACGGTTTCAGAAACCTTTTCACCTGGATTTTCAGGAACGCCGCCAAGCAACAGAAACTGTTTTCTGTGACGCATCTCAATAATGTCTACACTCCTGTTCAACTCAGCCATCTGCAGCTGTAAGGCACTGAGAACACTCCAAACATGCTCCTTGAAAATGGAAAAGTCTTTGTGGAGACCGCTCAAGTCAGCTCCAGGTGGTGACGCTTTCAAGTGTGCTTCAAAATCAGCCATCCGCTGGTTCAGTGACGTGATAGCCATTCGCTGGGTCTCCGCAATCTCAGCTATAGTAGTCATGGTACCAGCCTTGTGTTGATAGTCTGAGCCAAGTTAAAAAGTGACAGCTCCAGCCGACAAGTGTATGCAACTTGCACTTAGGACATATGAATGCTACTTGCCCACACAATATATGTTTAATGGTAAGCAAATTATTTTTAATCCGTAGGAATTTTGATTATAATTTTAGAAAATACTAATTAAAAGATAAAATTATTCAGAGCGTATGTGTGTTATTTTTATTCACCTACCCGCAAAAAAGTCGGTAGTCTGTAGTATATTTAGTATCAGCATTGTACCCGTGCGAAGCCAGGGTGGGTCGCTAGTATAAATAATAAATTGATTTGAACACATTTTTTTTTTTTGGTTTTTATTTCGCTGTATGAAGCATGCAAACAAGCAAACACCATGCATGTAGGAAGCATGAAGCATGCAAACAAGCATACACCATGCATGCAGCAAGCATACACCATGCAATCAAGCATGCAAATGAGTATGTAGCAGGCATGGTTTCTTTCACGGCTCCGGCAGTCCCACGCGTGCTTATAGTTGCAGATGGTTTTAACGCTCGCCAAACTGCGGTGCGCGATTAAACCACCTACTCCTCAGCTCGCAGGCCGCCTAAATTAAATTGCACTAAAGGTAGAGCAGACAAGACTAAGTGGAGTCGGTTTTATAGTGATTCGTTTCTGTCACTAACTTTTGAAACGCAACATATTGACTTTTTAAGACAACATTTAAATTTTCATTTAAGGTTAAAACAGCTATTTTCTTAAATATCTAATAAAATTATTTCAAATGAATTTCTGCTATTTTCATAATATGACAAGTGAAATTATGCCAACTTACCTAGGAGAACAGAACCACACCCACAGATTTGTTATAACCTACTACATGTTCATATTATAGATTAAGTACCCATTAATAATGTACAAATACCTGTTTTTTGAAATAAATAAATATAGAATATATATATAAAATTCTGCCATCTTAAAAGAAAGCCATTGTTAATTCTGACATATACACATTCGGGCAAACAATAATTATATAAAATATTTTACAATGCATGTCCTCGAAAAGAGCGGTTTTCCAAGCAGCCAAACTGTGCGGAAAGTGTCACTTTTTTTCACTAGTGCTTTTTACTTTCCTGTACTTTTTTAATTTTTAACTCCAACGTCAGCCCGACGCATAGAGTTTTTATTGTTTGAGAAAAAAATTAAAAATTAGTTATGTACAGATAATCATTCATATAAAAGGTAGAATAAAACTAATACTTCATTTTAGGCGTTTTTAATTGCTATAGATTTAGATTTTAATCAATAAATTAATTTTAAATATTAATTAAATATGTTTGGCAGAACGTATATTTTGCTCGTGCCTTATTGCGTTACGATGTGACAGCTATTTGCACATGCGCAGTAGATATGCCCGAGGAACTATTAGTTAATCTGTGGATATGCTGAACGCGCTTGAATACGCCCGCCATTTTATAATTTCATTTTATTAATTTATTTATTTCCTCGCACAATGCATAGTAAAATGTTGTATGATACACGTACGTAAGATGATTTCCGACTCGTGTCGATTTATCCACTCACTCGCTTCGCTCGCTCGTGAATAAAAATGCCACTCATCGGAAATCACCTACCTTCCGCACTTGTAGCATAAATAACTATTACAATGTATGTCCTCGAAAAGAGCGGTTTTCCAAGCAGCCAAACTGTGCGGAAACTGTCACTTTTTTTCACAAGTGCCTTTTCTTTACGCTCGCTCGTGAATAAAAATGCCACTCATCGGAAATCACCTACCTTCCGCACTTGTAGCATAAATAACTATTTTTGTCTTGAGACCCGTCTGTGTTTCGTTAGTTTCTTATATCCGTATTTTAAGTTTGAAGGAACAAAGATCATCTCAGTCAACATGACAACGAAAAAACACTCGATTTATGGCAATAAATGACAAAATATACGTAATGTTACAGATGCAGTTACCATTGACATCACAACGATTTTCATATCATCAGTATCCGTGTTGATACTCGTTCTTCCACTTGTGGTTTATGTATTTATGAAACAATACCAGAGAGAAACGAATCGACGAGAAACATCCAAGCGACCGTTACCCCAAACACCAAGACAGAACTCACTCAGTAAAGTAAGTTTTAAATTACTTTTAATGTCATTGATCCTAATTGAACACTCTGCATGACATTCTCTTTCATCGAATCCATCTGCCTAGCGATTACCAACTAGATTAGGTATCTTCTGCTTACAATTCTTGGCTATAGGCCAAGAATTAATTTTAAAAACTTAAAGACCATCGACCGTCCGGATTGCAGCGATCACCGAATAAGCGTGGATCCGGATTAACGAGCCCCTACTGTAGATTGTATCTTGGAGAAGGACATAACATAGAATACTTTTTATTAACCCCCAACGGAATAAAGAGGGGTGTCATAAGTTTTACGTGTATATCTGTGTGTTTGTGTATCTGTCTGTGGCATGGGTCCTAAACGGATGAACGGATTTTGTTTTTTTTTTTGTTTGAAAGTGTCTTTATGAAGTGTTCTTAACTATGTTTGATGAATATCAGTTCAAAAGTTATGGTTGTTTTACTGTTTGAATCGGAGTGTTTTCGCAAGATATCGTGTCATAATTACGTGTTCAATAGATTGTCGATCGAAGCGCGTCTACTACTAGAAAAATTTGTAGCATAGAATAAAAATGTGGGTTTTGAATTTTTAAAATTTTACTTGTAAAAAAAGCTTTGTTCACATAAATATAAACTGACTTCCAAAGCAAAACACTAAAAAAAGCAAAAATAACTTTCTTTTCGGAACTCGGTGTCTTTAGTACCTCTTATTTTAATCGTTTTGTGACGCGTTCTTATTTTTAATCTTTTTTGACGTTTTTGATTTTATCTCTGGAAATCTGTTTATTTTTTATGAAACAGTATTTTTTGAAGTCTTATATCAAATTGTTTCATACGTATATAATTATACAATTTTGAGCGACGGATCTTTAATAGGCTCTAGACAGTGTCATTTTATCAGCGATGGCTGGCTGGTAGAGAATGCCTAAGGCATTAAGTCCGCCTGTTTACTTTTTGTGCATGAAAGCTAAATAAATAATTAAATGGCGATGTTCGGAATGCCAAAATGCAAGAGATTGATCACTTGACATTAGAGTAGCGCTTGGCATTCTCATTCATTTTTGAAAAAAAATCGGATCGCTATCGTGACGATGTCTTTGATAGAATGTCACTTGTCTTAGGTATCAAATTGTTGAATCGAAAGAGATTGTCATTTTGAGCAAAGGATCTTCAGTTGAACAGCTCTTATGTTTTTAATTTAAACTTGTTAATTTTTTCAGCCTGATCTTAATTTACCGTTCTACAAGAATATGCTCTTCCGGAGGGAGTGCGACCTTGAAATTCAGGCACGAGAGGAACCACAATATGATGAAGTTATGGATCAGTAGACGAGCACTGGTGGATTACAGCCAACACCCGAGTTTAGGTCTTTGTCCCAGCAGTGGGAACATTACTTATGAGGGGAGGTCAATGTTCGCGGTATATTTGCCTTTAAATAGAAAATGTATTTTAAGGAAATTTAAAGAGATTACGGGACCTTCGATGTCCTAACGGTTTTCTTTTGGGGTGGTTATAGTGAGATAAAAATCCCACACTCCCACTTATCCCTAAAAAGTCCAGGCGCCTTTTGATGGTATCGATAACAAAAAAAAAGCTTTGAAAAATTTAATTATTATTCTTTATTTTACACAAAATATAAAAACATACAAATATAATAGGACAGTTTATGTTCAAAGGCGAGCTTAACCCATAGTTGGGTTCTCTAACAGCAAACCTCAGTTGCGTAGAGAAATATGCATTTGAGGATTGTACATCCATGTGCACAACAAAGCTTATTAAAAACTCTTAATAATTTTAACTAATTACGAGTACTCACTAAATAAACTAAACAAATACGTGTGCAAGACACAATGCATAAACATAATACATATCTATAAAATCCAAAACTAAAATATAGATAACAATTGTAAATACCTAAATTAATGAGTGTTTTTGATAGGAAATATTCCTTAATTCTTCTCAAAATGTTGTCATTATAGAAATAGAATCCACATTTGACGCGGCAGTCGCCCGAAAGCTTTCGTGTCGCGTAACCAAAGCCTAAAGAACCTTCAAAACTTATTACCACTCTTTTGAAATTGCAATTCTTCCTAATCTATAGAACTCAAGAGTTTTTAAATAAAAACGTAAAGAACGTAAAGAAAATTTTATCAACATCCTTTGAAATTGTGGTTTACTATAACTTAGTAATGTTATTAATTTAAAAAATATAGAAACCAGATAAACAAAGAATATTTATAAGGTGTGTTTTAAGCCATTACATTTAATAATTGTTATTGACTCCTTGGGCTCTGATTACGGCTTCGAGCTGGTTTGGCAAACTGAAAAAGAGGTTTCGGAGGCGTGTTGGCTAATTTAATTTGAATCTTTTAAATAATATTAATATTGCTTCAAGCAGATTTTATATCATAGAATACTTGTAACATCTAATTTTATATTAATAAAAATGTATTCTGCCGAATCTATGCTAAAATAATGCTATTTTAAGTATTATTACGCACTTTAACAAGTTATTCTTACAAATACTAGATTATACGTTGTTTTAAATTTAATAAAAGATTTATAAAAAAGATAGATGTGAACTCGGATTTCTTTCTTTCTTTATTTCAGTTATATATTACAAATAGGGTAGTTTTTAGTTCATTGTCAATATTCCAGAGGGTGAAAATATTCATTTAGATGGCCAACTTTCACTAAGAGATTAACCCTGAATACGTAAAACATAAAAATCCCTGTCGATTTAAAAGTTGATCTCATAGCCAAATAAAAAAAATTAAATACTCGTGTTTGACCACTATCTCACCTGATGGTAAGCTGATGATATGGTCAACGGTGAAACAAGCTTATCTACAAGTAATCTATTCACTTTTGACTGAAATAACCCCAGATTGCAGGTTCCTATTCAGAAGGATTTTTGCGCCCTGATTTATTGACAAAGAATTTAGTCACTTATAAGTGACTAAATTCGTGGTGAAAAGTAAAGTGATATGGATAAGTTATCTAAAGAAAGAAAGAAACCCTAGTTCAAATATTTTTTTTCTTACAAAACCATTGATGTGCGGTGTGAGATGTCTTGTATCTAATCCTTATCAGAATCAGAATATTTATTTGTGAAACATAGATATTTACATAAAGATCTTAGGTTAATTAAACTTTTAAAATTAGGTTAATTTTACTTTACACATTATTGTACTGTGTATCATGTCTAAATTAGTTTTAATACAACAATTCAAACATATTTACAAAACTTTTATTTTGACCTTGAACCTTCGTGAACTGAGATCATCATAATCTGCATCATTTCAGCCGAAAGAGGTCCACTGCTGGTCATAGGCCTTCCCCAAGTGCTACCACATCAAACAGTTCTGTGTGTCTCGCAACCAGCGGATTTCTGAAGCTTTAACCAGGTCATTGGTCCACCTAGCTTAGAAGGAGGCCTTCCAACGCTGCGCCAGCGATGTTGCTCAAAAGGCCGCTAAATTTTCGCCCAGTCTGACAAAAGTCAAACTGGGCGGACCATGTAATCAATTAATTTAGCTTGCCTTTTACCAAACATTTCTGGGTCGGCTTCCAGTATATCTGGAATGTGCAATACTAACCTATGCCCTAGATTTAAGGCATAATAGTTGCAATCAAAGTTCATAGTCTTAATTTAGGTGGCACAAAAACTTCGTGAATATTAATCATTTTGTATGTGTTAGCTGGATTGACGTCACCCCAGCTTCCTCATTCAATACAGGCAAATCAGTGAGGTTAGGGTTTTGGACTATAGTTAGAAAAATAAGACATAATAGCTGCACAAGGAAGGAAAGAACTGAACGATAAATACTTAAAAAGGTGTTGAAACTACGATAAAAAAACTTGTGTGTAACCTGGAGTGACGTTACCCCAGCTGCCATGCTTTCGAACGAAAGAAGATGTGTTTTATCTCTAAAATTAAGGTATTCAAATTCAAATCAAATTCAAATAGCCTTTATTTAAAACTTTTAACTAATTATTTAAATATCTTCCATCCATCCATCTTTCTATCCATCGTTTGTACAGGTAAACAGTTTGTTTTGCTTTTAGCATAGGCCTCCACCAGACCCTGTGCTCTTTTCTCCTCCATGACGCTCCTGCTGTCGATCGCAGGTCGTCCTCTCACCTGCGCATCGGTCTCCCTCTCCTTCTCATCCCCTCTCTCGGGTACACTTCAGTGACATCTTTGGCCCACTTCTCAATTCTGTTTCTGACTGTGTGCCCTTTCACTGCCATTTAATGGTTTTTATTGTGAATATCACGTCTGTAATATTTGTTTTTTTCCTTATGACTTTCAATTTCACTCTATCTTTTTCTCTTCACGTTCAGTATGCTACTGTGACGACACGTCATTTATCTCTATATTTTAATATTTAGAAACTGCGCCTGGCCGGCCAGATGTGTTGAACACATTGAGACGCGGACCTTTGGGTTTGACAGGCTGTGTCATAAACTATGGAACACGAACGTTTTAACAAGATAAAACAATACCCAACCTTTTAAAGATGCTCATTAATTGCCTTTTGAAGTAAGGGCTGTCAAGACAAAAGTAATATTCTAAAGAGTCTTGGAATGCCCGATTTCTAAAACGAACCAGCCCCAAAGCAATTAAGCGTTGCACAAAAAAAAACTGAACTGAAGAGAAAGCAGATTGTTGGATTGGAGACGGGCTTGTAGAGGCGAGAGGTAGGGACACTTGACTTAAGGCAGGTAGAGAGGACGGTCTGATTCTAAGGAGCGGAAGAAGACGTACGAGTGATGATACCAGAGTGTTAGAGACATAGGGTTTAACTTTGGAAACGAATAATCTAAAGTCGAGTCGTAGTAGTTATCGTGTGACAAAGTTATTTATTAAGTTAATTTTAATTTAGTCTAATCTCGTATTAATATGGTGTGAGTGAGTGCCAGTATGAATGAGGTAAGTTTTTAATCTTTGTATTACATAGGTAGGGATAATTGACTAATGTACTATTTATTCTAGCGTGGCGAACCCTTGTATTTACTTCTTAATTCCACCCTTTGGCAGATATTTGTGGCTAATATTTGGGTTAGGGACGCGGTGAAGTCTTCTTTCACACTTTCATACCCTAATTCACCATTTATACACTAAATAATTACACATTTGATTAAGGACCTTTATTGAGAGTTAACTGACATTACATACATGGAAGGCGGAACCGCTAATACTCTTTACTGTATAAAATAGGCTAAATATGGCCGCTCTTAATTGAGCACGTAGGAGAACCAAATGTTAGTTGTTAAAATATACTGTTTCCTAAGAAGGTCTAGCTCAGAACACTTCGCGAAATACTTGCTGTCGCTCAGATTCCAGGGAGTGGGGGTAGGCATCAGCCGGTAGGCTTCACAAAGAACCCCAAATTACATCGTCTAATGACGCTTAGGGAACGTGTCTCGTTAAAACCACACCAAGCCGTTTTGTTGGCAATTACTAAATCGTCACTATTTAGCGAGACACGACATTGGATGGCTGCCGTTCCGAGCGGCCCCAAAATCCACGCAATGGGCAGTGTAAGGAGACGAGAAGCGACGAATAAATCCTCTCCGACGTACGGCAAGTAGCTTTCGCATTGAGTTCTGCTACAGACTGAGTCTACGGTACGCTTGCGTTATTTTTGTATTGTCTTAGTAAAGGGTGAATAGGCCGAGAGAGTGCTACTTATTATAGCCCGCGTCCAGTGTATCTGGTAGCATGTCTCACTCAAATGGCAGAGGCAAATAGGCACAAAACTGACCACTGCCTTAGGACTGGGCAAGGCATGCTAGAGCTTAGGGAGCCTGTATTCTTGGAGCCGCAGCAGATTCTCACTAGAAAATGCAGTCGAGGCCCAGCAGTACACGTTACGACGGACCTGCTGTTGAAAGGCGGTCTCACGTCACTTGGGTGGGAAGTCTAGACTATTGCCAATTAACTCATTAGCGTAATTCAAATAAACGTATTTATCAATGCAAGCGTAGCGATCCTACCAACTTCCTTTCGTTAGGTAAATAATGCACTTTGCAATCCCTTTGTCTAATTAACTTCATTCTTCATTATTGTTTTACTTATTTAGCCCTTAAGGCTATCAGACAGAAATGTGTGCTGGAAAGTTTGTTTCATCATTTCTTCTTACCAGCTATTACACTACGAAATGATGGCGGGATGGGCGCTTTTGGGGCTGTCTGTAGGTGAGTTGATATTATCAACTCCAGTTACTTCCTGAGTTAAACTCTCTGCTAATTTAGTTATTTGTATTTGTAGTAATTCATGAATGTAAATTCATTATCCGCGACCATTATTCGGTCTTTGATTTAAATACTCTATACATTAGTGTTTATAGTTTCTCACACAAGCTTTAGTTAATTATAACAATTTAGTTAATGTTTTTGTTTTGTTTAGAGGATCGTAGTAGGTGGCGTTCTGTAGTTTCTGCCTACCCCCATGGGAAAAAGGCGTAAGTTTATGTATGTGTATGTATGTTTATACCCCTTTAGTTATATTTTATACTTCTAAACCACTTCCTAGTTATAATTTTATAACTGTGAATTCCAAAACAAAACAAAAACATAATTTGGAATTCACTTGTCGGAAGAGAATTGACCAAGCCAGGTGACGAAATTCATTGTGCAGCGCGGAAATGGCGGCACTACGCTCCATGTTATGTTGGCATGTTTTTAACTTTTTTATATTTTCGGTAGTAAGAGGTCGTAACAGGAAGAATGCAGGCGTTGAACGTTTGGCTTTTTAGTTTGAGAGGTATTGATGGGTTTTTAAGAATTTCTTTTAATGAACAGTACCTTTTCCATCACGAGTTAATCCTGTTTTGGATTTCTTTGGCAGTTAGTTGTGTTGGAGAGATAATTTGTCCGAGGTATGAATATTACTCGACATATTCGATGCTTCTGTTGTTAATCGAGTTTGGTACTTTTATGCTGTTGGTCATTAATTTCGTTTTCGATGTGTTCATCTGGAGCCCAACTTTATTACGTTCTCTTACTAGCTGTTCAAGCATTTACTGTAGATGTTTTGGGTTATTGGTAACGAGAATAAGTTCATAAGCAAAACGCAGATGGTTAAATGTTGCTCCGTTTATTTTAATCCCATAGCCGTCCCAGTCTAGATTTATGAATGCCTGTTCCAGAGTTGCAGAAAAGAGTTTCGGCGACAGTGGGTCTCCTTGTCTCACACCCTTCTTTATTTCGAATTTTTTATTCCACTCCCTCTGTCTTTACCCTAAATATCATATTTGTGTAGATTTGTTTAATTAGTCTTATATACTTCTTGTGCACGCACACCCTGATTCAGTAGTGCTTTCCATATACACGGATCTTTTAGTGAATTTAAAACCTTCTTGTAATTTACAAATGCAAGGTAACACGCCATTTGGTACTCGTTGTTTTTCTCAATAACCTGTTTTATCGTATGAATGTGGTCAACCGTAGATAATGAACTGCGGAATCCTGCATCGCTTTGTCTATTTCAGAATCCAAGGTTGGAGGGACTTCTTCGCCATAGTTGTCTATTAGACGTTGTGTTCGAGGTGGATTTTTATTATTCTCGCTGTAGAGGTTTCTGTAGAAGTTAGTTTTTACCTTTAGTATGTCAATTCTCTTTGTATTCTGTTTCTTAATTCTGTGATTATGTAATTTTGGTATCCAATCTGTACTTTCATGAAATTATTTCCAAGCTTTTTCATCCTCCTGTTTTTTATATATGGAATATTATTATCTCTGTTCTTGTATCTTGTCTATGTTTCCATACACATTCTTAAATTATTTTGCTTATGCACGCTATCTCCTTTCTGTCTCTTGGTAAACGTTGTTGTAGGGTTTGGCGTTTTAGTAATAGCTCTTTTGCTTTTTCGCCCTCTTTGTTCCTATTGGTTTTGATTGCTGCTATTCTACTTTCTGCTTGTCATAGTCCTTTTCCAGGGTATCATAATCTTTGCATATGCTTGCAGTTTCTTTTGAATTTCGCAGTGCTTCTTTGAGAGGGACCAAAATTTCGTCTGGTAGCGGCAGATGTACTTGTTTCTTTTAGCTCCTTAAGGCGGTACCCCGAGCAAAACGCCACGCAAGCCGTTTTTTGTGCTGTTTTTAGGAGCTATCTACTCGTTATTTAAAAAGAAATATCAATTATTAAAAATACTTTAAATTTCTACATAATATTGATTCTAAAATGGTAGATTTTTTTTTTTTAAATGTTGTATATATTTCTCTAATCTCCTTCCAAAAAAACATAAAAATGAGAAATAATTATCGATATTATGCATCTCCTCGTAAAGTATTCATTAATTATTTTTTGTACTAACACTAATGGATAGACAATTTAATAACGAACATTTTCGTAGATTTTTTTTTTTTTCAAAAGACCAAAATTCGATTTTATAAAGATTTTATTCTAAACTCTGGGCGTATTCACTACTGTAATTCATGCGCCACCAGTGCCGCTAGACCAATAGGAATGCTCACATCTCATGCCGATTTTTTTGTTAGGGTACCGTCTTAAGTGCTTCTTTGATGGTTTTTGCTGGCTTCCATGGACTTTTTCGCGTACCATGCGGTGGTCAGATTTGAAATTAAGCTGTTTAATGGAATTTCCGTTCATGAAAAGTTTACTTTTGTTGTTGACAGTCGAGTCAATTTCATTTTTCACAATACCATTTAGAGAAATCCATGTCCATCATTTATGCGGTTTATTATTGAAGAGGCTGTTCATGACGTACAAATCATGTTCTTGGACAAAATCTATCAGCCTTTGACCGTTTTATTCCGTCTACCGGTTGTGTAAGATCCCAAATTTACTCTCTGGATTTGTTCATTTGCCTACTTGCCTGTTAAAATCTCCCATTACAATAACTGTGCTGTGTAAATTCTCCAACCTCAGTGTGAGTTCTTGGTAGAAAGCGTCTTTTGTTTCATCTTTGGTGATTTCAATAGGTGCGTAGACTTGAACTATCGGTACTAGGTGCTTGTATCCAGGTAAATTAATATTTAGTACCGCTATTCTATCCGAAACTTTGATGAAACTTTTTATCCTGGCTTTCAGGTAAGGTTTTATAAAAAAATCCAACACCATACTGTCCTGCGGTCTTATTTTTAAAATAAAATATGCATGTTCATCTATTTTCTCATCAGAACGTCGAACTTCACATAAGCCAACGATGTCCTATTTTATTGATTGAAGAGCTTGTTCTAGTTCGTATAGGGATTCATGTGATTTCAGATTGTATTGAGGGTTGTAATATATAGGTTGTACTTCTTTTTAGGGTTCCGTAGCCAAATGGCAAAAAACGGAACCCTTATGGATTCGTCATGTCTGTCTGTCTGTCTGTCCGTCCGTATGTCACAGCCACTTTTTTCCGAAACTACAAGAACGAAAGAACGAAGAAAGAAAAATGCTGTTGAAACTTGGTAAGTAGATGTATTCTGTGAACCGCACTTTACACCGCATTTTCACACAAAAGTAGAAAAAAAACATTTTGGGGGTTCCCCATACTTAGAACGGAAACTCGTTTTTTTTTGCATCAAACCCGTACATGTGAGCAGTGTTAGAGCAGTGGTGGCCCAGTGGTACCGGCAGCGACTAGTGCAGTGGTGGCCCAGTGGTACCGGCAGCGACTAGAACAGTGGTGGCCCAGTGGTACCGGCAGCGACTAGAGCAGTGGTGGCCCAGTGGTACCGGCAGCGACTAGAGCAGTGGTGGCTCAGTGGTACCGGCAGCGACTAGAGCAGTAGTGGCCCAGTGGTACCGGCAGCGACTAGAGCAGTGGTGGCCCAGTGGTACCGGCAGCGACTAGAGCAGTGGTGGCCCAGTGGTACCGGCAGCGACTAGAGCAGTGGTGGCCCAGTGGTACCGGCAACGACTTACAAGTTGCAGGTCGTGGGTTCGAGCCCAGGCAGGCGCTTTACTTTGTGTAAATTATTTCTTCACCACTGCTCTCAAAACGGTGAAGGAAAATATCGTCTTAGAACCAAAAATTAAAAGACATGTGACATCCACCAACCAGCCCGCGTGGTGGATTACGGCCCACTCCCTCTCACAGAGAGGAGGCCTGTGTCCCAGCAGTGGGAACATTAATAGGCTGATGATGTGTACATGTGGGATATCTATGGATAGGTCTTCAAAAATAATATTGAGGTTTCTAATATCTTCTTTTTCTAAACTGAATAGTTTGCGCGATAGACACTTCCAAAGTGGTAAAATGTGTCCCCCTGTAACTTCTTAAATAAGAAAATGATAAAACTAAAATAAATATATGATGTTCATTACCATGTAAACTTCCACCGAAAATTGGTTTTGAACGAGATCTAGTAAGTAGTTTTTTTTTAATACGTCATAAATCATAAACCGCACTTTACCAAGTACGGAACCCTCCGTGCGCGAGTCCGACTCGCACTAGGCCGGTTTTATTTTTATTTTATTCGTAGTTTTTGGGTTTTTATCAGTAGTTTGTAGGTTTCTATTCCTGGTTATGTGATTTGTTTCGTAGTTGTTAGGTTTTCATTAGAAGTTTTTGGGTTTATATTCGTAGATTTTAGGTTTTTGTTTCTAGTGTTTAGGTTTTTATTCGTAGTTTTTATGTTGTCTTTCGCAGTTTTTAAGTTTTCTTTTGTTGGTCTTTGTTCATAACGGTGTGAATCTGGGAGGTTTTGGTCTTTTACCCACACGGTGACCAGCCTGCTTGGGGAAGTTTCAACTCTAGTTGTTCAAAAACATACATGCTTACGCCCTCTTTTGACATAACTTTGTACTACGTTCTCTCTGTGCAATATTGATTCTGATGACGTACGTCGTTTTGTTACTCGACAATAGGTGGCGCTGTGGCGCTGTCTAGTGATCGAAAGTGATTTGCAATTTTTCGAATTTTCATGTTATAAATAATTGTTTGTAATACATCACTTTTTGAGGTCACACACTTATGTAACTGCCACTATAACTTACTATTGTTCTTTGTCTGTGTTTTTCTACTATTTTGGTGGAGCAATATTAATTTTAGCTTTGCCGGACTTGTACTTTTTTTAAGTCTTATTTTCACAGTTCACAGTAGTATTCGATTGTTTACCTCACCTTATAGTGTCAATAACCTTCATGAGGAATCACTTTTTACTGCCTAAATATTCGTAATTTATTTGATTTCAACTAAAATTCGAGAGAGCTGAGAATTCAATGTTTACTTTGCAAGATACCCACATTCGACAAAAAATAAGGCATAATAGCAGCTATTGCCAGCAAAATTTCCAAATCTCTGATAAAAAATCTGTATAAGTTATTAAACCGACAAATATGTGTAAGCTAATACTATCGAAATTTTTGTGGCGGCAAAATGAAGACTGTGCACTTTGAATGCAGATATTATGCCTTAAATATTGGCACAGGTAGAATTATTCTACCACTTATGAGGAACCTGAAGTTATGCACATCTAACCGGATGCAGCTGCGTAGTACAAGTGCTTTTCATGGAGCTATTGCCTATCTGACCTATAAAAATTAAAACTTAATCATAGTTTTTATATCAAAATATACTGTTACACTGAATAAATTCTAATTGCAAAAATGCTTTAGACGCTTAACAAACCATATTATTATTATAAACTAAAATGCCTATCAATATTCAGTAAAGGTAAAAGTTTTCCTGTTGATATATTAGTTTAAATTTAGATTGACGTTTAGATTATTATGATTCACCACACATAGTTGGCGTATTAGAAGGAAAACCAATAAAAAAAGCAATAGTACAGATACGCATCACACTGGCGAAATTTAAAATAACTTAATTTAAAAGTACTGTTTTATAAACAAGTTGTATTATTAAAAAACACTTCCAAATAAAACACTACTAAGTGTAAATTTAAATTTCGGAAGTCGTTGTCTCTGGTATCATTTCTTCTTTTTTTGACAGCTGCCAAAATTGAAGATTTTTCACTTTGTAGTGTTTTATTTGGAATTCAATTGTATTTTTCAGAAAAAACAAGAAACACTTTTTAGTTGTGGTATCTAGGGGCCAAGGTCTATATTAATAATCTTACTAATATTATTAATGCTAAAGTTTGGATGGATGTATGTTTGTTACTCAATCACGCCAGAACGGCTGAACGGATCTGAATGAAATTTGGCACAGATATAGATTATAGTCTGGAATAGCACTTATCTTACTTTTTATGCCGGTATAATGTTTCCTTGGTTTGATAAAACACTTCTCACGCGGGCGAAGCCTCTGTCAGGAGTTAGTGTACGATAAACAGATAGCCAATTCCGATTTACCGTTATTACCGTTATTTCCAAAATTCTTTTTCAGATTTTCACAAAATTTATATGGAACCACTTTGAGCAGTTACCCTATTAAACACAAATTACAGAGAAATCGATGAAAATACTTGCTTAAAAAATTCATACAGTCGAACATAGATCCTCCTTCTTTTTGTGAAGTTAGTTAAAATGGGTAGCCAAAGCCTCGCTCCTATAGGCGTATGTGGAGAAAATTAGCCTGATGTCGGTGTGGCCAAAGTATCTGAGCTTGCTTTAGTCGCTGCTGCAGCCTTATTGCTTAATTTAATTGAAAAGAGTGTGGACAATTGACCAATCACATAGACGGAAATCTACATCGCTTCTTTCATCTCGCATGTGATTGGTCGATTGTTCATACTCTTTGTCCTTTGCCTTGCCAAATTCACTTACGCAATAAGGCTGCTGGACTGATTACACAGTTCCAAAAGTTATTTAGACGACTAGTACCTACAAATGTAGGCTAATAAAATTGTCCGTATTTATGCAAAGGAACCACCCACAAAAAGGCACTTCTGAGATATCAAAGGATTTACAAAAACATGTGCAGCTCTGTTAGATGAAGTTAAATTAATATTTGTTATATTTACATTCATTGATAAATTAGTTATTTAAGTATGTGAATATAAATATGCTTTGGATACTCTTTAACTTTCTAGATAACTAAGAAAATGTGCATGTGGTTCCTTTTAACATTTACTAATTGATAGGTTTGCTCATATACAAAAAAGAACCACAACTCAGGTATTTACTGATATAAATGAAAATATGTATTTATAATATCGTTATAAAGCTTTAATTCACAAAAAATATAAAATAATATATACAGAGAGCGTTTATTCGACATTATCATCAAATTGGGTTTCGAAATCAACCGTGGCCAGTCCATCTATGTCGTCTTCTATAGCATCATCACTAATAAGACCATTTTAAAACTATGTGCATATTATGAAATGAGATGTAATATGGACTGAATATCGGCTAGTTTCGCTGGTGTGGCTTCCCTGACGGCCACAGGAAAACTAAATGTTCCGTCAAGATTTGGTCGCCGGTGTGGCACGCTTCCCTTGAAGTAACCTATTCACTCTTAACTTGACCCCGAAGTTGTAGCTATCGGGAAACACAGAGTTTGGCAGGGAATTCCACTCCTTAGCTGTATGCATGATGAAAGTTTTTCCCAAACATTAAGCGCGTATGGAAGAGATGTCCACCATGTACCGATGGCGCATTGCTGTACGTCTTATAGTTCGATGATGAAACAGGCTAGGTGGAATTAGATCATGCACTTCCATCGCACACTCCCCGAAATGCAACCGATAAAAAACCGACAAGCTGGCAACTCCGCTTCAATGTTCAAGGCTCTGGGGCTTTGACTTAATCAGTGCCTCATTGCCGATGAGCTCTTGGCTCGTTTTTCGATCAACTCTAGTGCATCAAACTGATATTTGGCAGATTCGTCCCAGAGATGAGAACAGTACTCCATGCATGATCAAACTTGCGCTTGATACTACTGAAGCAGCTGTTGTGGCGAGGAGTACCGTCTCGCCTTCACAAGGATCCCTAACTTTTTGGCAGCCAGTTGAGCCTCTGCCTCAATGTATGGTCTAAAACTGAGTGTTGATGTAAACGCTACGCCAAGAAACTCAAGATGGTCCGTTACCGGCACGGTTACACCTCAGAAAGATGGAGCTGGGTAAAATGGCTCTTTTTAGCGGAGAATGAACACGCCTGTGCTTTAGCGGCATTGTACTTGACCAGATTGGCATCGCCTTATTCGGAGACCATGGCTTCACGGAGAGACTGGACCTAAGGCCCAGAAGCCTGTGCGTTGGATAAGTATCTTTCAGCAACAGCCCTGTCAAAGATGCCAGGTTTTAGCAGATAATTTATGAGCAGCAAGAATTATGTCGCTGAGAGTACCAACCCTTGAAGGAACCCGGCATTAATATCCACTTGGTCCGAAGAGCATCCATCTATAACTACTTGAATGGGCCGATCCTTCAGGAAGTCTGCAATCCAATCACACAGACCACCGAGCAGACCGAATGAAAAAAGCCATTCCATTTCAATCAGAGTTTCGAGCCAGATCCTAGCAAAAGCCTTCGAGATGTCGAAGGAGACGGCAAGCGCTTCCCCATGCGTCTCGATGGCCTCACTCCAGATGTGAATGGCATACGCTAGAAGTAGACTGCTGACGCTAGGGTTGTAGACCAATTTCGGTGGAAGCCGTAATGCTTAGGTCCAGTAAAAATATCCACTTTCTGCCATTCACTTTCTCTCATGTTAGCTAACTACCTCTGAGTTTGTGCAATTTTTTTTTTCATTCTTTCTCTTCAAGTTCTGTCTTTTTATATTTTTGTCGTAGCTCGTAGATTATTTCGGGCAACATAAACTTTTGAGTTTTAAACTAAAAGCACCATTCGGCATTTTGATTTTCCATACTTTAGCTTTCAGGATTCAAGTAAAACGAAAGAAAGAAATAATAAATATTTACTTGTGATCCGCATAGAAGGCACGAGAGCCTAAATATTTAAACAAATATTAAATAAACCTGCCAAGTGCGATTCGGATACGCGCACAGAGGGTTCCGTATTAACAGCTACATTCACCAAAATAAATAGGTAACATTAATATCATTCATTAACCATGAAAGTTCCGAACATTGCTCTAACGAAAGAACAAAATTAATTTTGCCATTTGACAACTGATGTTCCCGTACATCAATATACATTCTTTTAATTTCAATTACGTTTTATAAGTTGGTCGGTTATTACTCGTAAACTTGTAAAGCCTACTTAGTTGTGATAGTTTTCCTTTTAATTTCGTTATAACTACTGCCCTAATTTTTTTCACCTATCCAAAAGCATCCATTTAGCTGGCAGGCTAGGGAGAAGGGACACTTGACTCTAATAAAAATTACCCATTTGAAGCTTAATTTTACGCAAACGAATCGAGAAATGGTTTTCACGGACCCGTAATATTTTTGAATGGCCATTCGATATCCAACGATACCCCACACTATGGGATAGACGAGAAAAAATAACATGCCCACTTTACGTGTACAGGAGGTACTATCAGGGTCAAAAGAGCAGTCACACTCTACCAAAACAGAAAAGGCAATTTTTTTGTAGGCAGCAGAATTTAAACTTTTCGTGGTTAGTAGGAATATTCTATACTTTAATTTCTTTACAAAATATTAAATCGGTTGTGGATAATATAACTTCTTCTACAAAAACTAACCATTTGAGTTTTGGGAGAGTATGACCCTTGACTGTACATAAAAAAAAACTCGGTTTGGTTTTATTTTACCACATTGTCGGCGTGATTAATATGTACATCCATGCCAAATTATAACTTTCTAGTACTAACCTTCTCTGATGGACGGACGGGCGGACGAGAAGACGGACATGGTGTAACTGTAAGGGTACCTTGTTGACTACGGAACCCTAAAAAAGAACCCTGAGACCGTTTTGGGCTTAAAAATATAAAAATATAATAAATTTTAAAATATAATGAATAACTAAGTAAGTCCCTGTACTAATCAAATGAGTACCTATTTAAATTCATTTTCCTATGAATGTTTCGATGACAAATATAACCGCGCTTATTTGAGTATTCAAGTGTCGAAAGTCATTAAAACAACATATTTATAGTTATTTTTGTGACAATGCATTCCATTACTTTTACCGTCGTTTGCATTTTGATAGTCCTAAAGGTTTCTAGTGCTGATTATAAGTTTATAAGTAAGTCATTAACTAATCATTCTATCCCAACTATGCAGGGTCAGCTTCCAGTCTAACCGGATGCAGCTTAGTACCAGTATTTTACATGGAGCGAATGCCTATCTGACCTATCTGACCTCCTCCACTCGTCAGTCATTGTTTGCGTTCGACGCGGTGCTTTCATCCGGTCAGACTAATAGGCAGAACATTTGTCTGTTCAGGGACTAACTGTGACGTCTTAATACTATCATGGTTCCACAGTGGGAGATAGAGAGACGGATACAGGACGTGATGAATCATGATGAGTTGACAGGTACGGCACTAGAATATGTTCTTATATTAATTAATACCTGTTTCCAGCCGAAAAAAAAGTGACTGTTAATAGTCCGTACAATTTTATTTTATTGGATTCTAATGATTTTCTATATATGGAAATAACTCTCAAGAATATATCAGCGAGTGTCACCGCCGCATACTTAGACTACACTAAGAAATCTTCTCTTATTGCAACAGGTTAGTTTTTTTATTATTATTGAGGTACATACTAAAATCGGCGCGCATTTTTCAAAGGTCAGTAATGTAACCTACATAATTGGTTAATGTAGCAATTTATTCGGAACCTTGGTGTGCGAGTCCGACTTACACTTGGCCGACTTTTTTTCCTTCTTCCCCTCTTTACCTCAAGAAACACTTTCAGCACGCTAAAGATATCTTTAGATAACAGTATTGTGAGTCGGCCCTGACCTTGAAATAAGTGCCTATAAGCACTCGTCACCTAAACACGCGTTAGGGCCGCCCGCATCTACCTACTTGAGTTTCATTCTAGTTTTGTGATTTTAAATATCTCAGATTCTTTTCTCTAATCTGAATTTTTTTTTTTTTTTTAAACTTTTTTAAATCTTGTACCAACCAATTATTAATCTCATAAGTAATCATTTCATAATGATATTTTTTCTAATTAAATAATATATGTAAGTAGCTAAGTACATAAGTAAGTAGATAGCCTAGCCTGGGAAACTACTTACTAGTTTTTTTTTCAAACCGACCCTGTGCCCGAGCGTCGGTAGGTGACTCGTGTGTGACTTTATCACCCTATCCACTTATTTATATTTATTGAACCAGGTATTTTATTCGGTGGAAAAATCGAAATACCTACCTATTAAAAAAGAAACAAATTACGTATTATTAGGTTAGGTATTTTTTTTTATTGTCTTGCCTTTCGGAGGTTCCAGGTAATTTAAAAAATGTTATCTCTGGGTGCGTTATAGAAGAATTCAAGCAACTAAAAACAGCACAATATAGGCTATAATTGCTCTCTGACATATTAAGTAAGTAAGTACTTGTACGTATTTGAATAAAATATTCACAAATCGCACGCTTACTTACAAAACCAGCACACAGCGGCGCGTCCGCGACTGTATAATACTAGCATACAGATGCCTCATCCCATTCAAAGAAACCGTGCCGACTCGTTTTTCATCTGATTTTTTGTTAAGAGGAAATACGGGCGGAGAGACTTTTGAAAAATAGGTATTTGAAAAAACTATCGCTGTCGCTCTGCGAACTGCGAGCGCGTGGCGCCCGGCCGCCCTATCCATGTGTGTGTAAGTTGACAGTGTGTGCGTGCCTCCGAAACGCTCCCGGCCGCGGCTCGCGCATTTCTTGTAATCGCCCTCGTCACTCGTAACTTTTGTTGCTGTGAATTGTGGACTGATATCCAAGAATATCTATTATTCTTAACAGCAAATGCAGAAAATCTTTTTTTTTGGACGTGACTAATAATACTATGGAGCAATTTAATTATGTAATTGCCAAATTTATTGGCGGAAAAAGAGTTAACTTTGCAGGCTCATATCATATCAGACAAGATGTTATGGAGCAGTAACTGCATGAAATAGCGAAGGCCTTCACGCATCCAAAAAATAATACAGGGCTGCAGTCCGGGCAAATAAAAAAATAGATCAAAAGCAGCGTTCGAAAAAATCACAGAGATTTTCCGAAAAAGAAAACTGACATATCCCAAAGACGGAACGAGCAAAATAAAAAGAACTACAGAACCTGTTAAAAACTACGGTCGCTTAGAGTTGGAAGAAGATAGAAGAAGATATGCCTTTGGATTTATATAAATTAAAAGAAAAATTATTTCTTGAAAGATTGCTCTCAACTAAGGATGTTCAAAGGAAAATAGTGGGGGCCAAAGCGATAATAGCTTATGGGAAATTGAAAGACTAAAGAGGCTTACGGCATCGAATGTTGGGCGAATATGTAAGATGCGACCGAAAACATTGGTTCGCAAAATTTGAGAAACGTTATTATATAAAAAAAATAAAGGAACTGTGGCTACCAATTACGGCAAGGAAACTGAATCTAAAGCGATCGATCAATTTATCAAGCACACGGGCCTACAGGTATTAGAGTGTGGAATGTTTATCGATGAAAACAAACCCTTTTTCGCGGCAAGCCTGGATGGTCTGATAGGTCAAGACTCGATAATAGAGGTAAACTGTCCTTATGAAATTGCAAGAATGTCACCTGAAGACGGAATTGAACAAAAATAAATAGATTTAGAACTGTTTTCAAGGATCATCACTAATCGTCTCCGTACACCACATACATACGCTGCGGCAGGTTATACAGAAGACCGAAGAGTACAACCTGCCTCTCTGTTTAGCATTTGTGGAATACCAGAAAGCCTTCGATTTGATCGACACTTGGGCTTTACTGCAGTCTCTCCAACGGTACCAAATTGACTACCAGTACATCGAAGTGTTGAAAAGTCTGTATAAAAAGGCCACCATGTCAGTTCGACTTCAGGATCAGACCTCGGCACCCGTCCTTCTGCAGCGAGGTGTGAGACAGGGAGACGTCATATCTCCGAAACTGTTCACCGCTGCACTGGAGGATGTCTTCAGATTTCTGAACTGGAAAGGGCTAGGCATAAATGTCAATGGCGAATACATCAATCACCTTCAGTTTGCCGACGATATAGTGGTCATGGCGGAGACCATGGAGGACCTCAGTACAATGCTCGATGACCTCAGTAGAGCTACCTAAAGAGTGGGTCTTAGGATGAACATGGACAAAACCAAGGTGATGTTGAATGCCCATTTTACACTCACTCCAATCAAAGTCGGATACTCTTCACTCGAAGTTGTGGGCGACTATGTCTACCTGGGACAAACGATCCAGTTGGGTAGGGCCAACTTCGAGAAAGAGGTCAACCGTCAAATTCGACTTGGCTGGGCAGTGTTCGAGAAGTTGCGGTATATTCTCGTCCAACTTTCCACAGTGTCACAAGTATAGACTTGAGACACAGTGACCAGACCAGTGTGTGTTGCCAGACATATGGCTCTGAGACATGGTCGCTTACAATGGGCCTCATCAGAAAGCTTACAGTCACCCAAAGGGCAATGGAGAGGGCTATGCATGGAGTTTCCTTGCGTGGTCGAATCAGACATGTAGAGATCCGCAAGAGAACCAGGGTTACCGACATAGCCCGAAGAATTGCCAAACTTAAGTAGCAGTGGGCAAGGCACATTGCTCGCAGAACGTATGACCAATAGGGCAGAAAGGTTCTGGAGTGGCGACCGCGAATCGGAAGACGTTGCGTTGGAAGGCCTCCCACCAGGTGGACCGATGACTTGGTGAAAGTTCCGGGGATCCACTGGATGCGAGACGCACGGGACAATCAATGTGGTGACGTTTAGGGGAGGCCTGTGACCAGCAGTGGACGTCTTTCGGCTGATATGATGACGATGATGATGATGTAATAGATTTATGTTCGTTTAAAGGCAAAATGTTACAATTAAAACAGAATCACAATTACTTCTACTAAGTACAAGGCCAACTACACATAACTCGTCGAAATTTCTGTTATTTTATTTTATTGAGTCCCAAAAGCTTTTATTTTTCAAAATATTAAGAGGGACAGTGCATTATGGCAAAAAATGGAACCATTATTAGAAAAGTTCTACCACATTAGTGGCAAGCCTAAGGCATTAGCCTTTCACCAGAAATCATTGACGATCGGATACCAAAGAATAAACCAGTGAGAGAAAGCACGTCTGCCTAGCCTTTTCCCATCTACGTTGGAGTCAGATGCAGCTGAATACCAGTATTTTGATGGATCGACTGCCTATCTGACCTCCACAACCAGTTACTAGGTAATATGAAACCCCTTGGCAAAACGAGTCAGACTTTCAGGCTGTCAAAGCCGAAAATAACAGCCGGGACCAACGGCTTAACGTGCTTGGCGAGACAAGGACGGGTCTTGGTATGTAAAGATGGTCACCCATCCACGGAACAACCACGGCAAGCATAGCTTAACCTGATCGATTGACCCACAGAACAGATAAAACCTCTTTTATCTGTTCTGTGGATTGACCCGTGCGGCTGACGTTGAAATAAGTTTAATTTCGCTGATGTACCTAGTAGGCGATCTAAAGACTGCGGATACCTATCCGATATATAATTTACTGTTTTGTATTGAAAACTTTTTGTAATAAACATTTCGCGGTATGCGATAAGGCCGCCCATTGTATATTTTTAGTATTAAGTTTCTTTTTCTTGTTTGTTATGGTGTACAATAAAGTGTATATATATAAATAAATAAATAAAGACATGCACTTAATTTTATTTTGTATCCATTACTTTTTAATACTTCTATTTGAAATTCCCACTATGATGACGTGCTGATGCAAACAATATAAATGTGTTTATCGATAACTGTTTACAACACTAGTATATCGATATTATTTTCAACTACTACGCATCACCTTTTCGTCTGTGTACGTATTATGCAGACCCCTTGCGTCAAACCCCGCCCACAAATTCGTGCGATAAGGACAACCGCAGATTCGACAAATTTTCTTAAGTAAAAAGTCATAATTCGAGGTTTGGCTCTCGTCTGTTTTCTCCTCCAATATTGGACCGATTTAGAAGATATTTCATAAAAGAAGATATTTCTTTTTTGGCAACACTCGTCGTTCGAGCAACACCGTTTTTATTTGCTCCGTAGTTTTTTAATCATAATAAATAGTTTAAAGTGGTTGTTTTTAGAAGTGAGTTATACCTGTGAAAGCTGAAGAAAAGGACTTTCAAATACAAGTGATACCAATCTAAAACTCCACGTATATCGTGAGTAATTAGACAATAATTTTCAAAATATTCGCATAACGTCTACAATCCCTGACCTATGACAACCCGCGGTTGCCTCGCTGCTACGCACACAGACGCATCGCTTGCTCACACGTACGTGCGGGAGGCGCGGGACGCACGCAGGTGCACGCACAGGTGTTCCGAGTGACCGGCCGAAGCTTCGCTTGGACAACGCACTTTTTTTATTATTATTATCTAATAATTTTATTTTAATATTGCTATTTGACTTGCTGACTAACTCGTCATTAGCATCATTATGATTTGCTCTGCATGCAATATTGAATTGGTATCAGGTGATGCTTTCCTTGAATGCGCGGTGGCAGACTGTACTAAAGTTTACCATTACCTATGTAATAATCGGCAGCTTACGCTTGAGGAAAGAGCCACTTGGGTTTGCCCAGAATGTTGTTGTGCTGCTAGGACAGGTGCCCGGAACTATGAGCTGCCGATCTCAGTAAGCACGCCGATCGTACTAAAAAATGTTTCGGCCCGGAATAAAAGTCACCCCCCGCCGCCGCTATCTCCGCTATCTCCGGGAGACTCGCCCTTTGCTTCGGGATTAGAAATGCAGCAACTCCGCGAACAAATAAATGTTCTAACAGAACAGCTTACTGAAGCTGTCTCTACTATTGCACAGTATCATATCGCGCTCACTGATTGCACTAAAAAGATTGAAACTTGCAACGAAAAACTACACAAACTAGAGCAAACACGAGAATGTACCCGTTGCCTCATCATTTCTCCAGGCATACCTACCCAACGAGTCTGTAAATGTAAATGACAAACAGTTGTATAGTCACATTACTAAACCTAAGATACCTAACCTTCCTAAGATTAAGCACCATAGCTCACCGAAAAACAACCAAAAGTTAGTACCACCGAACAGTACCATCTCTGCGCAAATAGAAAACGATTTCTCAGATACACCCTCGCAACCCATTAACTCTACACAGCCTATCGGACCTGTTACGGAAACTGTACACTTGGATGACCATGACGAAATTCCACCACCAACAGCTGATGATAATGTTGAGAATGAGAAGTGGGTAGAGGTACGTAATCGTAAGTCTAAGCGGTATAACTCTGTTCGTGGTACCGCGGGACCCGAGATTACCCCACTTAAAGCCGTGGAATTTCGCAAATACGTACATCTATGGAATATGATGTCAGGAGCCGCTGATATTCAATCTTACCTGCAAAAGCTGTGTTCAACAGGTAACTGTACGGTGGAAGAGCTTAAACCAAAAGGTGACTATAAGTCATTTAAGATTGGGGTACCAGCAGAGTTCTTCGAAAAAGCAACGGCGGCGGATACTTGGCCTACTAACGCAAGAGTTAAGGAATGGTTTTTTCGAAGACTACCAAGCAAACTCCAAGCCCGTTCATCCAGTGGTCAAAAAGAAACAAAGCCGGCTAATTAATTTGACCTATCAAAATGTAAGGGGCTTGAATACTAAGCTGAATTTCTTTAGACATAATCTCTTATCTCACGCCAGCGACGTCATAGCTGTGACAGAATCATTCCTTTCGAGTTCTGTACTGGATACGGAGGTTGCGAGCCACGGGTGGAGTGTGTTACGTAGGGACCGCGCCACCGGTGTTGGTGGCGGCGTACTGCTTGCAGCGCGGCCCGGTATCACGATGACGCGCTGTTGTGAACTGGAGACACCAGCCGGAGAGGATTTGTGGGCACGTTTTACGACGAGTGACTCTACCTTCTACGTTTGTGTAGTGTATATTCATCCAAGAGCGTCCGATGAAATATATATGTGTTGGTTTCAGAAAGTTGAAACTATAATCGATTCATTAAAAAGTGCAGTGATTATTGTTGGTGATTTAAATTTAAACGCTAACCGTACATCGAATAATATTTTAAGTTACTATTGTTACTTTTTAAGTGTTTGTGGCTTGACTGAGAGGAATGAGGTGATGAATGCGTATGGAAGTAAGTTGGATGTAGTGCTGGTGTCTGATTGCATTAGCTGTGTCGATGTGGTAGAAATTGAGGGTGGCGGCCTTGTACCACAACGAGACGCGTATCATCCGCCATTAGATGTTTCCCTTACTCCCAATAATACGACGCATCTGCTGGGTTCTGATAAAATTGATCCAAGTAACCTTGACACGCAAAGAGACTGGAATTTCTCTAGGGGAAACTATGAATTGATGTACAAGCTCATATCTGAAGAATCGTGGCAAGACGTGATTCTCGCTAGTAACGTTGACGCTGCTGTAGAGTTTTTTTATAACATCTTGTACGATATTTTTGATGAATGTGTACCAAAAAAACACAGGCCTAAAAAGCCATGTAGACGCTACCCGGTTTGGTTCACAACAGAACTAATAAGTGACATTAAACATAAATCTGATCTGCATCGTAAGTGGAAATCAACTAAAAGCCATGCTGATTATCACAATTTCTCCTTGCTTAGGGCAAATGTTAAAAAAAGAATGTCGGTCGCATATGATGAATACATCAAGCACATTCAAACCAAACTTAGGCGTGATCCTCGTGTCTTCTGGCAACATATACACAGCTTCAAAGCCAAAGGTGGCTTTGAACCCAGCGTGAATTATAATGGAAAAGAATATGCTGGAAGTAATGCTGCACATGCTTTTTCCGATTTTTTTTCTAGTGTTTTCTTACCCGATGCCCCGCTTTTAAATTATAAAACAGACAGTAACAATCAGAAAAACCATGCTAACTTTGTACATATTGATGCAATTAAATCGAGTGACGTAGAAACAGCTATAGATAAACTCAAACCAAACTCTGCCGTAGGACCAGATAACATTCCCGCATACATTATTAAAGGATGTAAAGATCATCTAATATCACCATTACATCATATATTCAATCTGGCATTATCCACTGGAAAGTATCCACAGCGTTGGAAGGTATCCCGAGTCCAACCTATACCTAAATCTAATGTTACTTCTAACGTCGAAAATTATAGGCCCATAGCTATACTCTCCACATTCCCAAAACTGTTCGAATCAATTTTACACAGGCTTATTAGTTTCCAGATACAACCATTTCTTTCCGATTCCCAACATGGCTTTCGATTTAACCGCTCCGTTAATACGAACCTCCTAACGCTGGTGGATCTTATATCGCAGCACTTAGATAGAGGCATACAAGTTGATGTTCTATATTTTGATTTTAAAAAAGCATTTGACCGAGTAGATAATGACGTATTGCTCACCAAGCTCAATAACTTAGGCTTTTCCCCGAAGTTACTTAAATTCTTCGCAAGTTACTTACGAGATCGTCAGCAGTATGTTCAACACGGTTGCTTTGTGTCCGCACCATATCATACTCGGTCTGGAGTAAGTCAAGGTTCTATATTGGGTCCCTTACTATTTATAATTATGGTCAATGACCTTAAGAAGGTCCTGAAACACGCCAAATGTTTACTTTACGCTGATGATCTTAAGTTAATATTTGGCTTGGAAAAAGTAGCTGACTCAACTACTCTGCAGGATGACATTGACGCGGTCTATCAGTGGAGCATGGATAATAAGTTACTCTTCAATATTGCTAAATGCAGCGTTATGACCTTCAGTCGCACGCGTAATCCCTGGCATGAAGAGTACTTTTTAGGCAGTGATCTGATAGCCCGCGTTAATTCTGTAAAAGATCTCGGAGTTCTGTTCGACACGAAGCTCACCTTTCATGAGCATATGAAGACACTTGCTGCTGAGTCATATCGAAGACTAATTGGATTTGTCCTTCGAAATATGCGCGAGTTTACCAATCCACATGCCATTAAACTTGTATACATGGCCTTAGTCAGGAGTAAACTCGAATCAGCAGCAGTGATCTGGCACCCGTATGAGAGTACTTACGCCTTACTTCTTGAAAAAATCCAAAAAGCCTTTCTTCGTTATCTTTATAAAAAACTCTTCAGATATTACCCCTTCCTATACCCTACCAAATTTCTACTTGGTGTTTTAAATTTTAATTCTCTCGAAGTAAGGCGTAATTACTTCTTGCTTATCTCCTTCTTGCTTATCTCTGTCCGATTGCCAGGAGCTCGTGGCGCAGTTGTTGAGGCTGTTTGTTCCTGTGGTGCCCAAACAACAGCTTAGACCACGAAGCCACCGGCTTTTGGCCGTTCCTTCGGCACGTACGGTGTCCCGAGCTAACTCGCCTCTAGTTCGGGCGCTTACAATGCTAAATGCCCTTCTGACATCAGCACCGGAGTGTGACCTGTTTGCTGGGCGATGGATAGATGTGTGTCGTGAATTTTTAAGTTTTTGTGAGAAGATGGATGAAATTTAGATTAGTGAATAATTGTATTATGTATTCTTTGTACATTTTTTTTTTTTACTTTTGTAAGTTTTTTCTTTTTTGTATTTTTCTTCATGTTTTTTTTGTTATATCGTGTTTTTCATTTGTATATTTTTTATCTCATTGTGTAACGCCTTAGGTGTGACCTGTAATGTTACACATGTATACTTAAATAAATAAATAAATAAATAAATAAACTGAATAAGAAGGATATTTACTATGTCCCTAAGTTTTCCTTTTTTCATTAATAGTTATCAAATTTGTACACTAAGGCTCTGAAGACAGCGACTCAATACAGACAATTTTGAGCATTTTGAGAGGGTTCTAGTTCTTATACGGATAATATATCACCAAAAAGGAAAACATAGGGACATAGAAGAAGTTGATATTTATTTTACTGTAAAAAATCATTGCTTTAAGTTCATAAACCAGAGAGAAAACAGACGAGAGCGTTTGTATGGAGAAAAGACCACCCCCGTTTCCTCTTAACCGATCGCGTTCGGTTCCGCTCTACGGCGATAGATAGATCACCGTCTATATCCGTTAGACAGAACCGAACGCGATCGATGCACTAAATAATCAGAATAATCAGTACAGTACGTCGGGACAGTTTCTTTTTATGGGATAAGACACCACTGCCCGGGAATAGTGTAGCTTCCCAACGGTGAAAGATTTTTTGAAATCGTCCAGTAGTTTTTAAGTTTATTCGTTACATACAAAAATACAAATCTTTCCTCTTTATAATATTAATATAGATTTATGTATCTATTTTAGTATTTTGTATTAAGTACCTACTCTGAACGACTAATTGTTTGTTGAAAAATTTGACCAAGTGCAAACCCATATCGTGTCTAGAAACAGAAAAATTAGCATCATCATCAGACAAGAAACTGTCTCTTACCGTCTTACTAATAAACACGGAATAAAGTTATACCAGGTATAACAAAGGAATAACCATACATTTTCATAGGTTTATACCTGGTATAACTTTATTCTCCGTTTATTAGTAAGAGGGTTATGGCCGGTTTCTGAGTTAAGTAAAGCAGAAATAATCAGTTGAGTATTGTCAAATAATTTAGGAAGCGTTTGAGTATTTTACGTTTCTCAATTGAGAATCTACCTAGCTCAGTTAAGTAACTACTTAAGTATGGACCCGTCAAAGTTAGAGATGTGCAACTCGAGTTGCGGCTAACTCTAATTGACTTGAGTGGTATTCTGCCGAACTCGAATTGCTATTACCAAAATCTAAAATAAAATATTATAAAGAATAACCAAATACACACATGTCAAACATTTAAACCATTATTTCTTAAAAGTGTTCGTACAACAATATCAATATTATTAAAGTTTGAATAAAAAAAGGTAGAAGCAAAACCAATAACCAACATTAAAAAGCATCACGATAGCCAGGAGTTTGGAACTATTATGATAACAAATTAAAGAATGCTACAAAACTAACCATTTTGCGATCAAGGTTGTATTTTTTAAATTAGTCGGATTATAACCGTTTGACGTGAAAAAAAGTTGTCCCCAACGTATAGGGTATAAGTTTAAAATGTTTTTTTTTTGGCCAGTGGTGTCCCACTCCTGGGCTAGGGCTTCCCCCATTACTTCCATTTCCCTTCGTGTTGTGCCTCATCTCGTACATTCTCGAGGAAGTTATCCAATTTGTCTGTCAAATATGTATATATGTAAAAAAGTGGTTTTTAACAAATAAACGAAATAAATAATTAATTCTAACTAACGAAGCTACGTTGCGCTAACTCGAGTTGCGCAACTCGAGTTATGTGCATTTCAACTCGGGTTAACTCGAGTCGTGTTTATCCCGAGTTGGCACATCACTAGTCAAAGTTCCATTCGCTTTTTCTTTCACTCTTACGTTCCATTTTACTAAAGGAATCCGAGATATCACAAGATTGCATAAAATTTACTATTATAAATTTTATACAGCTATAAAAAGTACGTTCTTATTATATTATCTACTTCATTCAAGATTAAAAAAATCAATTTATTAAAGACGTTATAATCTTTAATAACTTGATTTTTCATATTTAGGCAATTTAATTGATACCTATTTGAAATGTATACAACCTTATTATAAAACTATAAAATGGATCGTAGGCACTAGTCAATTACTTCAAGATTGTCATGGCAACCGTTTTTATTTTGTCAATGATGTCTTATCGAAAGAAAATAATATCTAATATAATTTGTTATTGCTAAAATCAAGAATTGAAGCTTATAATTACTAGAAGTAAATGTGTTCAGGCGAGCAGTTGCTAGTTGATGTGATACCTCATAGAACTACAGAATATTTTACTCAGAACTTCACAAGATCTCTCAAGGTGGAACAGAACCAGAACAGAACCGACACACACAGAAATCGTGCATATGCATCGGAATCTGATTGCAATTGTGATTTACTAACAAATGTGGACTGTTGTGATAAAAAATTTAATGAGTGACCTGGGTTTTCATGACCAAAGACTTTGCTAGCCATCGAAGAGCCTCCGAAGATAAACAATATTAGCCAGGGTCGGTGCCATTCGATATGTGTTGCTATTATGAAGGAGGACTGTGTTCTACCTACTTATTTTGTAAAATAATAAATAAATGAGACTTGTCATGTTGTTTTTATCAACTTTTATTGTTCTGATACCAAAATCATATCAAACTAAAGCCAAATTCTGTGCACAATTTCATCGTTGTAACCTCTTCTTGTATTGTGGATCCTAATAATAATACCTATTCTATATAGGTATGAAAGTCTGTAGGTATGTTTGGATATTTGTTAATCACACCTCAATGGTTAAACGTATTAAGTATATATTTTGAAAAACACACACTGACCAGAATTAGAACCTAGGATATAATAACAAAAACAAATACATTAAATAATAAATATAAAAATAAATAAACGGAAAAACAAAGCCTTTTATTCTGAAATCAGAGAAATAAAACTGAAGTCTATACAATACTATACGTAGTTAGGCCTCCACTAACAGTTTTCACTGGGGTCTGTCCTGAGCTACTCGCCAACACCACAGAGCACCATCGCTTACACTTTTTGCCTACATCTTGGACCAGCGGTCTTTCCCATATCCCATTTCCATCTATGACACTGTCTTAAACATGGCATGGCATCTTTTCCCATCTCTTGTGTACCAATTTGTCAATTTTCTCCATGTCACTTTTCTCCATATCCCTTGGTTATCGCGCATCATATAACCGGTCCATCTCCACTTTACACATAATTCCTGTTGGATAACTGTCGGTTTTCGCGCAGGAAAAGCTACTGTCGACTACAAACACTGGCACATTTTGAATATTTTCTTGAAGATCTCACTCAACATAGTCATCATTTCTGCCGAAAGACTGCTGGATACAGGACTTCCCTAGCGTCACCACATCAACCAGTCCTGTGCGTCTTTCATACATCGGATTTCCGTGACCTTAACCAGGTCATCGGTCTACAGAGGGAGGCCTTAAAGCGCTGCGTATTCCACCACGCGGTCGCAACTCCAGAACTTAACAGCCCCATTGACCATCCGTTCTTCGAGCATCTGAGATCTATCAGGCGTGAAATATTTGCATCCGATCTAATGTTTTCGATAATTCAGGGCGAACAGTCTTCTTCAACGCATCGGTCTTCGTGGAGGCATCTCCAAGGAAGACAAGGTCTTCTTCGTCACTGGTTTTATAAGTTTATATATTATTTTGTATTTATTTCGCTTGATCACCGTTTAAGCACAGACTTGTCAACTATCAACTGCTTTTTTTTTTTTTTTTTTTTTGAAGATTATGGCCTGGTTGCTAAGACCTTTAAGCCAAGTCTTTTAGATGGGTAACACTTTAACACAATAAAGTATGTACTGCACTGATGTTAAATTTTTTGAATTGTACTTTTAACATATTTGTAAAGCGGTATAAAACAGTTCAATTCTTTTAATAAATTTTTAAGCGGCGGCGGGCGGGAAGAACTATCACTTAAGTTTAGCACATCACTAAGATCACTGGCTAACATTAGTCTGTCAATCAAAAATTTCTGACAACTGAAGAATAGATGTTCCATGTCTGCGTCTTTTTCTTCACAATATGTACAAGTATTGGTTTGAATTATTCCAAGTCTTGCAAGGTGTGATGGCATTGTGTTGTGGCCAAAACGCAGCCTATTAATTGTGGTTATAAAGTCTCGGCTGGCATCTTTAAGTCGATCGTACCAAGGTCTAACTGGTAAGCTCTCTTGTATGCTTCCATACCATCTTCCTTTTGTCTCTTGGTCTTTCTTCCACATCTCTATCCACAGATTCCTAATATTTTCATTTAAAGAATACAGATAATCAGTCATAGGCACAAATATTGTATTTGTAAGGTCAAGAGCATTAACACCCTCAAATGCAGCTCTATCAGCTATTTCATTGCCAGCAATACCTTTATGGGATGGCACCCACATAAAAGAAATTTCTATGCCCCTGAGCGAATGTCGATGAATTTGTTCTTTTATAATGTACAAAATAAAATTAGATTTATAATTTATTTTGAGGTTAGATAAACCTTTAATCAAACTTAAAGAGTCAGTGACAATTAAAAAGAATTTACAATTATTTACATTTTCAATTCGCCTCAGAGCTTGAAAAACTGCATAAGCCTCTGCAGTGAATATCGAACACACATCATGCAGAACAAAACTCTGAGTAAACTTTATCTGTGAATCATACACAGCACAACGCACATAACCATCTCCTTTACTGCCATCAGTGTAAAATGTATAAAATTCACTATTTTCCGAAAGAAAGTTTAGCATGTCAAAATTATTATGAACTGTACTATGTATTACTTTAATGGGATGTATAATGCTTTGATATGAAAAAGTATAACATGGCCAAGGGCACTGCTTTTTAATCTTAAAACAACTTTTTTCAATTTCCAGGAAAATATTGAGCAGCATTGGGGAATGACCGATAAGGAGAGAATTACCAGTAGCTAAAGGTCCAGAAGTACTGATTCTATGAGGTATAATTTTGTTAATAATTTGTGTGTTATTTGAGTACAACAATTTCAAACAATATCTCTCTGTAAGAAGGAGACGTCTCAAAATCAAAGGCATAATTTTAGTTTCAACTTCCATGGCCCTAATGGGAGTTGAGCACATAGCACCAGAAATAATTCTCAGAGCTCTATTCTGCAAAATGTCTAATTTATGGGCATGAGCACTGTTTAGATAAGCTATGGCACTATAGTCAAAATGGCTCCTTACTATTGCTTTATACAAAATAGATAATGTTTTGGGGTCTGCTCCCCAGGAAACTCCAGCAAGGCATCTAATTATATTCAATCCTTTTAAAGCATTTTGTGAAATATGTTTAATATGCTCTTCAAAAGTAATTTTTTGGTCAATGATAACTCCCAAAAATTTCTTTGAACAAACTCTACTAATTGCTTCTCCACCATATACAATATCGCAGGTTGGATCATCTTTGCCAAAAATCATAAAACTACTTTTAGATGCATTAATTTTAAGATGCAATTTACCATTATAATAGTTTGATAATTGATTTAAAGCACTATTAACTTTATCTATAGCTATTTGCAAATTTTGATTACTGCTATATAAGACTATGTCATCAGCGAATTGCAAAATATTTACATTACTTGTATCTACATATTTACATATTTCACTAGTATACAAATTGTACAATAAAGGCGACAATGTAGCGCCTTGCATGGTGCCTTTTGATGCTATTTTTGGCCCATGTAGTATGTTATTATGCTTAACATAAACCGTTCTGTTAATTAAAAACTCATAAATCCATTGACATAAATGACCAGGGATATTTAAATCGGATAAAATTTTAACAAGGATTCCAGGATCAACATTATCAAATGCACCTTGTACATCTAAAAATACACAAACAGTGTTTGACAGTAAATTATTTGCCCTTTTCAGGTCCGAGATCAAAGATACAAAGCTGTCAACGCAACTAAGCCCACGACGAAAGCCATACTGCACATGAGGGATTATACCATTCGCCTCCACATACCAATCCAACCGCGCCTTAACCATGTTTTCAAATATTTTGCCGAGACATGATGATAGAGATATTGGTCTATAAGAATTTACATTATCTGGTGATTTATGAGGTTTGAGTATAGGAATAACACACTGTGTTTTCCAAGAGTCTGGTATCAACTTTTTATTCCAAAGAGAATTGAGAATATTTAAAAAAACTTTTTGAACAGACTCATGTAAATTTTTTATCACAACATATGGAAAGTCATCTAGGCCTGGGCTTGTATTACGTCTAGACTGTAGACTTAAAATGAATTCTGTCCATGAGAAAGGTTCCAATAAAAATTTTGAATTTTGATTATTGTTATTTTTTCCGAAATAAGTGTTTAAATTATTAGATTCTAATAGGTTCCTGTTATCTGAAAGTTTGTCTAGAAATGAAGGAATAAACTCATCTTTGTAAGATTTATTTACAGTTTTAATTCCTTTAAATCTTTTAATAAGATTCCAAATTTTACTGATAGGAGTAGTCCTATTAAAAGTATCACATACATTATGCCAGCCTTTCTTCTTCTGCTCTGAAATTGTCCTTTTCTTTAAGGCATCTAGCCTTTTATAGTTAATGTAGTTATCAATATTAGGGTCACTTCTGTACAGTTTTAAGGCATTATATGATGCAACTACGGCCTTCTCACAATTTTCATTCCACCAAGGTGTTGGAGGTCTACTTTTAAAATTATTATGTTTAGTAAACTTCGGAATTACCATCAATTTCAGGGTAGCAAGACGATTACAGAATTCTAAATATGAAGACATAGGATCTGCCTCATCTATCAACATGTCTGCAAATAATATTTCTGATAATTCATGATATTTATTCCAATCAGCTTTACCATACAAAAACTTGTCGACAGGAGGATTAACTTGATATTTGTCAACAGCCAAAGATATTTCAGTTATTGTAGGATAATGATAACTTCCCATAGCATCATCATGCACAGACCACTCGCAAAATGGTGCAATACTCGGACTAGTGAAGCTGACATCAATAGCAGATGGATTACGTGTGGGATTATTAATTGTAGTAAAACAGCCATCATTTAAAATGCACAATTCAGAATCATCTATAACATCATACAGATCCCGACCCCGACCCTTAGTCGACAAACAGCCAAACGCAATATGATGAGCGTTAAAATCTCCACTCATAAAAATTGGCTTAGGTAAATCTCTTAATATATTACGCAGCCTGTTCATTCTGATGTGCCTGCTAGGAGGGCAATATACACAAAGTATTGAAAGATTACCCTTTTCAGTGGATAATGATAAAGCAACTGTTTGAATATCTTCATAAAATCTAGTATTTAAAATATTATACTTAAAATATGCCCTAATCAAAATGGCTACTCCATTATGTTCATTCTTTGAGTTTCTATTATAAATATTATATCCTGGTATTTTAAAGTTACTATTGTCTTTAAACCAAGTTTCATTTAGCAAACATACATCAATATTTTGTTTTTGCAAGAACTTAATTAGTAAGGGCTTTTTACTATTAGCACTTTGAATGTTAAACTGCGCAATACGTAATCGAGATGTTCTAGGAGGACTTAAATCCATTATTTGGATAGATTTTTAAGTAATATATCTTTTATTGTTATTGTAGTGATGGGTGTAGAGTCACCCTTATTGCCCAATTCCACCAATGTCTGTACCAGGGCCATTAGTACATCATGGTTGGACATTATTTGAGACTTGATGTCTACTAAAGGTAAGACATCATTGTTGGCAGCCTGGGAAACAGGCTTGCTATGTACAGATTTATTTACATTACTATTTACAATTTTATTTACAGGTTTATTTACATTTTGAAGTGGGTGTTTTGGCATCGGCAGTGGAGGAAATTCAGTATTTTGAGATACCTTAGTCAAGGCAACACTTGCATAAGTAATTTTGGATTTCTTTTCAGTAATTTTTTTCATCTTTAATGGACATATTTTTGATATTGCCAGATGAGGACCGCTGCAATTGATGCAGCAGATCTCATTTGGCTTATCACAATCTTTATACAAATGCTCCCCTGAGCAGATCGAACATCGTTGCTTGCCATTACAAATTTTAGCCGAATGGTTAAATTTAAAGCATTTGAAGCATTGCTGCAATGGTGGGATGTAATCAAAGACTCTGTACGCAAACAAGTCATAATGCACATTAAAGGGTAATACATTTGATAAAAAAGTAATGCTAACTGTTTGTAGTGGTACACGATCTTGACCCACTTTTTTTGTGAATCTTCTGATAGCAATGATTTCATAAATGGAAGATAGCTTTGTGTAGAGTTCCTTGTTCGAAATATTACCTGGTACAAATCTGATTATGCCTGTTTTTTCTATTTGTGCTGCAGGAATATATGCTTTTATTTCATATTTCTCCATAAAACTTGAGTTATTTATAAAATTGTTTGCCGTATTATATTGCCTGAATGTAACTGCAATTTTATTAGCATTTACACGCTGAATTGCCACCACACCCTTTACTTCGTTATTGAAAATATGATTCAAATAAATGGGACTTTTATTTCCCAATCTGTCCTTTGCATTTTTACTTTCCACAAACACTTTAAATTCTGTATTGGAGGAGTTCTCCGGGTATAGTCTCTTATAGTTTGGTTTTAAATAAGGTAAATACATGGAGTCAGTACGCTCACCGCCGCCGCTACCAGAGTCCAAACCGCCGGAGGTGTCTCCGTCCTCAGGCCGAGGACGTTTGTGTGAGACGGGCGGGTTATCCCCGCCCCCCTCGTTTCCATCCATTTTCTAGATAGACTTATACTATCAGTGTAGTTTAAGTGTACTTTTGGCAACTATAATTGAACAAAACTAGGGAAAAAACTTTTATAAAAAAATTTGAAACCCGCTCTTTTTCAAGTTCCCGCCAAGCATACCACTATCAACTGCCAAATGTAACCAGTGTAGCCAGATTCGACGAGCTCTAAGTCGCCGAAAATTTAGTTTTTCCATTTATAAAAAACTCAAGACGACCATTATTCACTAATACCACGAAACATTCTTCGAAACTTAAATGCATTAGCCACAATAATCATTGGTTCCACATAAAACATTTTTCTGGTTTTTTTTTATTTTCCTGTGTTGTTGCGACTGAAGTATAATGAAAATAGTGAAAAAAGCATTTTATTTTCCAGTTATTTACATCATTCCTCAGATAATGTTGTATTAGATAGTCTCATTCCGAAATCGCCTAAAATCGCCTTATTTTTTTTGGAGGTAACCTAATTGGCGCCGCTCGTAAAAATTGGTCGCCCCGGCACCCTTCCAAGTAGCCTAAATGGCAAAAAGGCGCCCAATCTGGCTACACTGATGATGTAACGTTGACAACGGTTTGAGAATTCGAGAATGATCAAATGTGTTTTTCTCAGTTGTGAAACCCAATTAATCGTCAATGAAGGTTTTTTGTATGATATAAGGTATACTTTGGCATGACTTGACTACGTATACTCAAACCTTGCTCAGCATCGCAGAAAACTTAAAGTGGCAGATGATCAAGGGTGACAGATGCTTAAATCGAGATCAGCACGTACTTAGCGTCGAATACTTAATTCAGAAATCGGCCATTAGAGAATAGCATAGCTGGCTATCTCTTTCTGTTCTTGGTTGCTTGAAACAGATCATGGAATGCAATAACGCCGTCTGTTGCATTTTTAAGTCAAATATCACAACACATGCAATTCAGATACTCGGACAGTCCATATTCGATAGATGGCATTGTGCATTTGACGTCATTTTCTGAATGGCGGTGTTAAGATTTTCCGCGTATGAATGACACCAGAAAAAAAATTGGTAGGTAGGTAGGTAGGTAGGGTAGGTAGGTAAGATCCCACCCGATGGGTTCCCGAATTGTCTAGGTGGGGGGCGCAGTAGCCGTGGCTTGGTCAGCCATGGTGAAGTGAAGAGGAACCCGAGCTTTGCAGGGCTTTGGCCGATAAGACGATGCGGCCAACAAGTTGGTTGCGGTGCCGCTTGGCAACAGAGGCGACAACGCAACTGAGGCGGGCCACGATGTCGTATGGGAGGCATCGCGGTTGAGAGTAGGAGGCCGCGGCGGGAGAGAAGTGCCGGTATTGTGGTGCACCCGTCTCCCTACCTTCCCCAGCCTGGACGGAGTCGCCACCGTCTGATGGCGAGCACGGTAGTGATGCAGGGGAGGAGGAGTGTCGGTATAGATAGAAGAAAGAAAGAAAAAAAAAGTGTTTATTTGTCGCAAAACGACATGCGTATACAATTCAGGAACATGCTTATTCTAATTCCTTAACGAATAGTATAAGTAGTACTTAAATTAAGTTAGTAAATACGGTATAGCTTTGTCCACTCTCCCTATCCCCTGCGTCCGAAAAATGGCCTGTCAGAGAGGGACCAAGGGTGCCTTACACGGGGTCACCTGATGTCCATGTGCTGGTTTGGTCCCTGAGGTGGTCACTGCGTACAATGTGATCTCGTGCGCCGGTGATGGGGTGTACTCCCCAGAGGAGAGTCCGGTAACTTATAACTGCGGCGGGTTCGCGTTGAGTTCTAACGCGTGCCTGCCATAAAAGGCAAAGGAGGGTACCGTGGAGATTTAGTGGGAGTCCCACATAACTGCATTATGCCCCCTTGGTAGTGCAGTATGCATGAGCATTTATACACGCAAAAAAAAAAACGGTTGTAAGTAAGGTAAGGTAGGTAGGTAAGTAGGGTACGGTAGGCAGTTGACGGGAGCTAAGGCGCGGGCATAGCTAGTTTTGAATATAAATAGTTTTGACTTTAAACATCGATAGTGAGACACCACAGAGTAGCAAATTGCTAAGTCATCATCTGCCTAGCCTTTTCCAATTGTTTTTGGGGTCGGCTTCCAGTCTTACCGGATTCAGCTGAGTACCAGTGTTTTACACGGAGCGACTGCCTATCTGACCTATCTGACCTCCACAACCCAGTAACTGGGTAACACGGTACCCCTTGATAAGACTGGTGTCAGATCTCAAGGTTGTGACTACTCGTAACGACTGTCAAAGATCTTCAAATGACAGCCGGGACCAACGGCTTAACGGGCTTTCCGAGGCATGGAGGAAACTCGGTATATTGAAAATGGTCACCCATCCACGGACCGACCTCGTCAAGCATTGCTTAACCTTGAAGATCGACCCGTGCGGTTGTTATTATTTAGTCACGAGCAAATTGCTAAGTAAGAAATAATAAATTACGCAGGCTACATATTATTATCTCTCTAAAATAACATACTAAGCATCACGTCTGCATTTCCCGTAGGGTAAGGCAAAGCATCTACATAAATAGCAAACCCACTTTTCGTCAGTTATGTTTAAGTACCATGTAATAGGAGGCGAGCCTTTTGCTATCAACCGGGCACAAGCCCAGACCGCCGGCTGCTACGGATAAATGCCAGATGGAATTGCCTCAAATAATTATCTTTATACTTCCAGGCATTGTGGAGAGATTCAAGGTTGATGCCGAAATAGTGAATGGAGAAGTTAAATTTATAATCCAGAAAAATTTAAAAAACTATCGTAACATATTGATCGACATAGAATTACAAACCAGAGAAGGTATATGTTATACTTCACGACTAGCTGAAGGCAGACATGCGAGCTCTACCGGTTATTGGAAAAAGGATGGTAAGCACTTATTTATTACGTTTTCTTTTTATTTATTACGTCATTATTATATACACGTTCTGGCCACGCCGCATTACGCCTTATTAAAAAGTTTCGGCTGAACCGATTTTCATCAAACAAAGTTAATAACACTCTCGATAAAGTCACCTTTCAAACAAAATAAAATCAAAATCAGTTCTTCCGTTTAGAAGCTATGATGCCACAGACATATACGCAAATACAAAGGTTGTTTTTAGAACATGTTGAACTTATAACACCTTTCAGTCGGAGGTTATAAATGCATGAAATTGACAAGCGCTACCCTTAGAGCATTTACGCTACCGAAATGCCAAGTGGTCGTGGCCTTTCTAGACGATAAACCTATAGAGTGCGAGCTACTGACTACAGAGTAGACAGCTGCTCGCATAGTGATGTTGAACTAAAGAGTCTTATGGTGAGTCCACACTACGCAGACTTTGACGGTCTGTCATTAACTTCCATAGAATTTTATCCATGCAGTACAGACAAATATCGGCGTATCAGAAAAGTCGAAGGTCTGTGTTTTTACCCGACTGCCGAAGGAGGGTAATGTGTTTATCAGTCTATGTATGTATGTATGTTTGTTCCTATATGGCGTTCCAGAGACCAAACGCGTTGGCCGATTTTAATGATTCATACGTCAATCGATTCGTCTTAACCCCGCGAGTGTCATAGGCTACATTAAAATTGGACAATAGAAAAATGGCGGATTTTGGGTGTCATATTGTGCCCCAAACCAATCGTGTGGGGTATCAAATAAAGGGATTTTAGAGGTGATTTCAAAAATATATAACACATGTTTAAATGTATCTAATTCGAAAAAAAACTAACTAAAAAGGTATAAATTAAAAAAGTTAAATCAAAAAATCAAAAAACCCGACTGCTTCAAAAGCGAACTAAAAAGTCGTAAACAAGGAAAAAATCATGCTGTGCAGGCGGAGGATACACCGGATTTTGGTCAGCCAGCCCGCGAATATGTACCTGGCGAAAAGAATACATAGAATAATATATTGCTAATATTGGATAAATCAGAGTGAAGAAGTGAAGAAAGAAAATGGATCACAGGCAGTAAACTTAACTGCGTGCTAACCCCGGATTCCTTTTGCTTAAGTAATAAGTACTGCTTGAATTTAGTACTAAATGTTCCAATCGTTTTTATAGCACAAAATGGCGGAGAAAGATCATTCCAGATACGAGAGGCAGCGAATTTAAAACTTCCACAGAATTGCAAATTTTGAAAAAATTGCGAAATTGCGTCATTATTAGCTTTTTGATATTAGATAATTATAAATTTAGCGGATGTTGATGTTTTTATGGAGGAATGTGATTTCTGGAGTCAATAATTTGAAACTTGGCACACATACTATACTACTATATTAGTTGTTTTCATTATTTTTTTAAACTGCTCCCCAAAAGACTATTTAGAAGTGTTAAAGTTATTTTGAGACATCTTATTACTTCAGATAATAAACTTGAAACTTGACATAAATATCAACCTAAATAAACAATAAAGGTTTTCATTAATAGTTTTTCGAAACTGCACCCAAAAGATTATTTAGGGTAACTTATTTTTTTTTGAAAAATCAAATTTCTCGGGTTAGTAAACATGAAAGGTTATCATTATTAGTCTTATGAAACAACCCCCAAATGATAATTTAAGGGTTATTAAAGTATTTTTAATGAATTTTATTACTTGGGTTAGTAAATTTGAAAGTTGACATAAATACCAACCTAAGTAAACAATAAAGGATGACATTATTAGTTTTTCAAATCATCCCGCAAAAGATGATGTAGGGGTTGTCAAATCTTTTTTGGGGAATCATATTTATTGGGTTAATATACTTGAAACTTGACATAAGTACTAACCTATGTAAACAATAAAGATTATCATTATAAGTGTTTCGAAACTAACCCCAAGCAAATAATCTTACTGGGCAGATTTCGTTTTTGACGTAGGGTTCAAGGAGGTGAAAAGGGGCAAAAATTGTTTTTGTATGAGTAATCTAATTCCTTGGGGATAAAGTAAACAGTCGAAATTTAAATAATATTTTTTTTGAGGAATCTTACAGCAGAATCGTACTAACATAAACGAATATTAAAAAAAGAGAGAACAAAAGAGTGAATAAAATATTGGGGTTGCACAAAACTCAACCTTTAACGAGGCAAAATGGGGTTATTAAGTTTTTAGAGTAGGATTTTACTTTGTGGCGGTAACCTAAAATGTAAAATTATATGACGAATCGTCCCAAACCAATAAACCCACCTTTTTACCCATTTTTTATTGATTCAATAATAACTTATGTTTGGTCGTCTTCATTAACAGCACATAAGAGAGTAATTTATAGGATAAACGAAATCTTGCGAACGAAGTCGCGAGCGAAGTGCTAGTGACCTATAAAATAGTACTTTGGGCATGGACTTTCTATTGGTTATTATTTAGTAGAAGAATGGCTTATTTATACATATTTACTTAAACTCACACCTTAATTCCATAGGGGTAGGCAGAAACTACAGAACTCCACCCGCTACGAACATACGAAAAGTCTGCACTAACATATTGTAGAGATGTCTGAGTGATAATTTTTCTTCCAAATCTGTACATAATCTGTACCGACAAAAGTCTGTATACTGTGGACATTAAAAAAAAAAAACAATTTTCCTTTTTTTATTTCAGAATTTTCAGGTTCCGGTTCTTGTCTAATGCCAAAGCCTTGTGAAATTGTTGTTAAATTGGAAAACCAATGTTCAGGTAAGGCTTTTTTAATATCATCGAGTAATTTGTATTCAAATTTCAATATTCATACTAATTACCTATTTTAAAAAGAAGTCTACAAGGATCCCTTATAGTCTTTCCGTCCGCAGATTAGCTCAGAGACTCATAATACGAGAAAGCTATAATTTTTCCCCGTGGTTCTAACGTGAGCTCGTTTCTGCTCCTTTCGCAATTGACTTCCATTATATAGATTACTAGCTGACCCGGCAAACTTTGTTTTGCCATAAAAACACCAAACATTTATCTACCCTACCTATTCTACCTTACACTACCCTACCCTACCCTACACTACCTTCCCTACCCTACGCTACACTACCCTACACTATCCTACACTACCCTACCCTACACTACCCTACACTACCCTACCCTACACTACCCTTCCCTACCCTACGCTATCCTACCCTACCCTACCCTACACTACGCTACCCTATACTACCCTACCCTACCCTACCCTACACTACCCTACCCTACACTACCATACCCTACCCTACACTATACAAAAAAAAACTATCTATGACCGATGACAATGCAATAATTGAAATAGTTTGACCGATTATCTTTACCAGGATCTTCAGGATTAGAGATAAAATTAAAAATAACAATATCTGGCCCGTACTGGCTTGTAGTTCACAAAATACCAGCCAAGTGCGAGTGCCTCGCGCACGTAGTGTTCCGTACCATTATCTCAAAAAACGGCAAAAAAGTCACGTTTATTGTATGGGAGCCAAACTAAAATATTTTTTTTTTTCTGTTTTTAGTATTTACTGTTATAGCGGCTACAGTAATACATCATTTGTGGAATTCAACAGTCTAGCTGACAGACAGATAGACAGGCAGGCAAGCAGACAGACAGACGGAAAGACAGACGGAAAGACAGACAGACAGACAAATTGAATCTTACCGAAAGGGACCCGTTTTTTTAAGCGTTGTGAGCCGCTGAAACCGTTTTAATGTTCATGTAACAACAAAAAACTCTCTTCTTAGCAACTGCGGAACCCTACTATTACTGCGCGTGGGCCGACATGTACTTAGCTGGTTTTTTTATACTGTCTGTACGCCTTTGGATGACCGCCTGGAATCGGATTCCAGGCGGTCCAGGCCTTTTGGAAATTAGCTGGAACAAACAGATGGACAGACAGACAAAAAAAAGTTACAGGTACCGTTTTTAGGGTTTCGTTCCCGAAGGGTAAAAACGGGACCCTATTACTCAGACTCCACGATCCGTCTGTCTGTCTGTCCGTCAGTCACCAGGCTGTATCTCATGAACCGTGATAGTTAGACAGTTAAAATTTTCACAGATGATGTTTTTCTGTTGCTGCTATAACAAAAAATACAAAAAATATGATAATTATAAATATTTAAGTGGGGTTTCCATTCAACAAACGTGATTGTATTGCTTTTTTTGCGATAATGGTACGGAACCCTTCGTACGCGAGTCCGACTCGCAGTTGGCCGGTTTTTGCTATTATATGCATTCAGCAATAAGCTTTTTTTATTCAAAAAAGATTTATTTTAAAACATGTTTAATTATTAACCAGCAGTTGCCCGCGACTTCGTCCGCATGGCATTCGGTTTATCACGCACTGTTTAATGGTTAATAATAAAAATATTTTCCTCCCATCACAGATATATAAGTTTACGTAAGTACATAAAATATACTTTGAAAATAAAGATAGATAGCAGTGTAAGACACAATTTTTTTTTTATAATACTTTTGAATAACGTTAATTGTTTATCCCTCTGGGGCATTACTTACCCACGAGCAAGCACACACAAATGTACACTTGGCAGTGGAAAACACAATTAGATATTAGGTCAACACCAGCGGCCTTTAGGGTTAGTTTTATAGGGTCCGTCGTATCTTTATAGGGGCTTTATAAAGTCTACCTTTGACTCTTGTTTATGGACATCGCGAAGTAAGCAGCTTCCGCAAATTCTATGCGCTTAAACAGGAATAGGATGTGGATGGGGATCTGTTTAAATTCGGCGGCTAATGCGCGGCATAAAAATAGTTTCACCTAAGCCACACCCGGTGAGAATTTTGGCATCGATAATGTTTCTCTGAAGAGCAGTTTCATTATGTCGGGTTCCATTGCACAGCTTGGGTGGAGTAAGATTTTAAGTTCGATTTTGTGCGAAGGAAGCCGGCCCACTGTTAAATGGTGTATTTACCAGTTCATCCCCAACCACTTCAAAAAATTTTTTTCATTAACTAACTGTAGTGGCTTGATTATTTGTTGGAGCCAGTATAGCGCGTTCAAACAACCTGTTTTTTTTACTTGGAAGTCGACTGTATTTTTTTGTAAAAAAGATTTTTCATGTCGATTTTTCGTTTCATCGACTTTCAAATCACAACGAGGCTAAAGATGAATAGCAATAAAATCTGTTCTTATTGATTGTTTCAGAGAACTTCAAATGTTCCTTCGACGCAACAAAATATATTTGTACGTTTAATAAAAGAAAAATGCTAAAATCTCAATCGTACAACTTGTACCAAACTTATGACATTGGTAAGTACTAGAGAACTTTGTAGGTAAGCATCGGTTTTTAGGAAACTTCTGAAAAAGTGTGTCCGTAGATCCGTATGTATTTTGATATCAAAATTAACGAATTGAAATAAAAAAATTATACAATTTAATTTGGTCGTTTAGATGTACTTTTAAATTGTCAGAAAAAGAAGCTTATTGCACATTCGCAAGCGTCAGTAGTTTTGTATATATTGAGAAGAACGTGCAAGAAACGCCACGGACACTCTTTTCTATCAATAAAGTTAAAATTTCATATTGCGAGAACAATGTAAAAAGACGTGCACGTAAAAGCGTCTAGAGTAAAATAGACAACCCCACTTGAGTCGATTGACAAACGGGCCAAGAGGCTTATCGGTAACGATGCACTGGTCGCCTCAAAGCTCCAGAGCCTTGAACATCGACGCCGGGTGGCCAGTCTGTCGGTTTTTTATCGGTTACATTTCGGGGAGTGTGCGATGGAACTGCACAATTTGATTCCACCTAGCCCTTTCCATCACCGGACAACAAGACGTACGGCAATGCGCCACCGGTACATGGTGGACATCCCACCCATACGTACAGAGCGTTTTGCGAATACTTTCATTGTACGCACAGCTAAGGAGTGGAATTCCCTGCCGGAGTCTTTGTTTCCTGATAGCTACAACCTTGGGGTATTTAAGTCAAGAGTGAATAGGTTACTTTTAGGCAAGCGTGCTTCACCGTCGACCACATCATCACTTACCATCAGGCGAGATAGTGGTCAAACGCGAGCCTATAGATAAAAAAAAAAAAAAAGACACAATAGGTACAGTAAATGGTAGATTTACAGTCGGTACATAGTACTCACATATTACGGTTTGTACAGTTATATAATACAAAAACAAATTTAGTTTATACAATACGAATATATTCATACAGTCTTCAGCAGGCTCAACAATACTGCAAAACTTTTCTGCTTATAACTTGTTTTTGCGCACTAGTTTTAACAAAACTAATATACAAACAGATACATAAAAATATACAGACAGGACTCTAAATCGCAGCTTCAGTGGACATAGACAACCCCAAAGATCATCTGATTGTCATGCAGTGACAGATATTTATATAGCCTCAGCTGAATATATCTATCTTTGACGGCTTGCTTGATAATCATCAATTGTAGTAAAAGTGTTTGACGGCTTGCTTGATAAGCAAGCTGTCAAACTCTTTTACTACAATTGTTTTAAGTGAACTAAGCCTGTAGATATTTACGTCGGCAATATCCCCGGCCTCGTTCTTAAGAAGAAATGATGGCAGAGAGCTCCGATTTAATTTCCTTAGTAAAAACTGAAAAAGAAAGATGTATACTATGCCACTATGTTTTTCTTTTTCATTTATAATTGTCAAATTTGTACACTTGGCCTCTGTTGACTGCTCAATTTTGTGCATATTGTGTGGGTTCTAGTGCTTCTAAATATAATGTTTCATCAAAAAAAAAACATAGTGGCATAGTATAAATCTTTAATTATAATTTAAGGAATATCTTTTAAATTGATCCAAAATTGGAGTAGGAAGTAGGTGACTTCCAAACCTCGAATTACGACTTTTTGCTCAGCATATACGTATACAGTCGGATGTCTGCGACCGCATTTCTCTAGGACACTACAACAGTTTTCATAAGATCGGCAGATAGGTATGAATGGCTCACACATCCGCGTATAATCCAGCAAGAGTCATTACACCCGCTCAAAGGTAATGAGTGTGTTGTTTTTCATGGATGAATGCTAACGCGTGCCCGTATCCCCGCCATAAGCGGCACAGGAGGACACCGCGGCGTTTTAGTGGGTTCGAGCCCCACATAACTGCGCTATCTCACCGTGATAACGCAGTATGCATGAGCATATCCCAAGCAAAAAAACTAATGGTGTGATGTTTACGCTGGAAGCGTCATCGGGCCGCCAAACGAGTACTGTGGTCGACGAGGTTCCAAAGCCACGATCAACGTCTTTCTCTATCCTTAAAAGGAATAAATATATTATTATATATATCTCCTCTATTCATATTATTTCTTACTATCAGCACTTTTAAATATTTTTATAAAACATACAAAAAAAAAACATTTAAAAATGTAAAAAAATAGAGGCCAACCGTTATCGAGAACAGGGTCCAAGCTACCGGCGGTCAGGGCTCCCGAGAGAGGAACCTCCTAACAATACGAGCCGTGTCCAGCAATACTGCTTTCTGGATCAGGCCCTTGACCCAGCCGCCTAACGAGAGCCTTCTAAGGTGTTGGTCGAGGCTCGTGGCTATTAAGCCATTGGCTGACACGACTATTGGTACAATGATCGTTGTGTCCACATCCCACATGTCGACAACCTTGCGAGCCAAGACAAGATACTTGATTTGCTTATCTTTCTCGGCTTTCACGAGGTTCCCGTCATGCGGGACGGTAATGTCAACAATCAATGCACGCCTCTCGATTCGGTCCACCACCACTATATCAAGCTTATTAGCGATAATAGTCCTGTCAGTGATGATGGACCGATCCCAGTACAATGTGATATTGCCATTCTCGAGAACTGGGTCGGGCACATACCTGTAGAACGGCACCTCCGATGCCACAAGAGTGTATTTCAGAGCAAGTTGCTGATGGATAATCCTGGCTACAAGATGGTGCCTATGCAAGTACTCTTCGTTAGCAGACGAGAACAACCAGGATCATGTGGCGGATCGATTCACCCGGCCTGTGACATGCCCGACAGATGTCAACCGTGCCATCCTTCACAATAAATCTCCGGTAGTTATTCGTCATGATAACTTTGTCCATAATTGCACAGACAAAACCTTCGGTTTCCCCAAAGAGGTCACCGAAACGCAGCCAGGCTACGGACGCTGACTGATCTACATCGGACCCATGTAGGGCCCGGAAAAAGCGTCCGTGAAGCTCCTTACTCTGCCATACCTCCCTGCGGTCGTCAGTGTCAAGCACTACAGGCTTGCGCCAGTTCTCATTCGCCAAGGAGAGCGGGGTGAACTACATCTCGATGCATTCCCACGTCAGCGTGTAGAATATATTCCCTGAGATTGCATATCTCGCGGTTGTGGAGGTTCTTGGCATTATATATATTATTATGAACACTATCTTACCATCAGGTGAGATAGTTGTCTAACACGAGCCCATAAATAATAAAAAATGGAACTAGAGAACAAATGGTTCCAACAGGATAGGGCAACGGCGCTTACTGCACGAGCCACAACCGAAATTCTGAAGGCTGCATTATCTGGACTTACTCTAGCCGGTAAGATCGCCTGATAAAACTGTTCCAGTACCAGGCTTGTTTCAGTGGGTTTTTTTTAAGTCATGAGTCTATGGCAACAAACCTCCGACTCTTCAAGCCCTCAAAGATAATATCCGCCGGAAGCTCTGGCAAGAGTGATGGAAAATGCCATAAATCGGGCCTGAATGTTTATCAATTTTGTCGACGGCGCGGTCGTATTATTTTCGCGACGAAACACCGACGAACGACGACACCAAATTAACATTATCCAAAAGCAGAACCAAAGTATGTCATTCATAAAAAAATACAGCCAATGATTATCGGGTGGTGGTAACTTTTGCGCCAACCTGTGTTAATTTTCTATCGTGTCGGTAGTAGGATTCAGAAATCGCAAGCCAAGTGGTATTTCACTATTTGTACCTTCCCATGGAAATCGATCCCACGAGACCTCTAGAATAAAAGTCCAATGCTCTAGCTATTAGAACACGACGGCAGTTCAGTTTATGCTTGTTTTATATCAATTTACATATATTTTTTATAATTCTATAATATAAAAAAGTTAAGTAAATTTTGTAGTCTACGCGAAGAAAGACGCGGGCGGAAAGCTATGTTTGGATAATAATTTGCAATTTCCCGCCAAAACTGCAAAAAAAAACAGCCAAAATCGTGTAGTCCCCGCAGGCGAAGTTTGTGAGGTTGTAGGGGGTAATCTATGGATCGACAGAACCGATTGAGATGAAATTTGGCATGGAGATAGTTTGTATTCCCTTGGGATGATAAAAAACTTGTTACGCGGGCGAAGCCGCGGGCAGAAGTTAGTAAAGAATAAAACAATGGCAGCACTCTCGATATATGCGGGCCTGCGTGCTGTTGTAGGTGCTCAATGCTGAGTCCATCGTGGCCGGGGGATTTAACTTTAGTCATAGCTTTTATGACTGCGACAATATCTTTAGCATCAAATCTTGTCTCCACATGAACTCTCGGTAATTCAGCATAGGGCAACTCACCTCCTTGTCCTAGCGGAGACTGTACACGATAAATGTCAGCAATACCATTAGTCACTCACCATGCCGACGCTCGCCGGGCACCCAGGTCTCAAATTGACACTGTTGGTGCATTGCCAGAACCTCCGGCAGTCACCGGACTTATGTATTTCAGTAATGGCATCCATTTTAACCTGATGTTGATGATTCTGACATCCATTTAAGCCTGGACTTGAATACTTTTGACTTTTATTCATATCATCATACACGCAACCAGCCGGAGGTTCCTGTAAGGGATAAGGCGGGTGGAAAACCCGGAGGACACGGTGAAGCAAACGGTGGAGGCCTGCCCCCGCTTGCGCAGAGCACCGCCATGGCCTCGTGGAGGCGATCGGCGTGGTGGCAACCTCTCGTATCCAGCCCTGGTCCAGGCCATGGTACAGAGCGAGAGGGCATGGGTAGCTGCCTCTTGCTTCTGCAAAGCAGTAATGCTCACAGAGGAGGTGGAACGCGTGAAGGAGACGCAACGGAAATGCCCTCACGTCTCCAGCCACAGCAGGAGGCGCCCCGGGCGTCGGGAGTCGCAAGCCGATTCCCGGCCACCGTAGGCGCTGGCTTGCGGATGGGTAGCTCGCCGTCCGATTAGGACCAGGCCCAAAATGACGGCACGTAGTGTTCCACGCGCGCCTCAAAGAGATGTCAGCAAAACTGACGGGACTCCGCTAGGGCTGATGCCTGTCTGGGTCGCTGATAAATTTGAAAGAAAGTTACCGCGTCCCTGGCTCAAGAAACTGAAAGAACACAGGTGGGTTTTACTCAGTAAAAGTCTGACACGCCCTTCTGCTTCAACCAGAGCGGGAGAAGTCATTGGATGATTTCCCACCCCAAAAAAAAGGCCGCCCACACATAACCCACTCAAGAAACCTCGACCGGGCCTCCAGATGACTTCACTCCGCCATGCTATGCATGAGCACTTGCCACCACTCCCGGCACGAGTGCCTGTATCACTGACCACTGCTGCATCACGAAGGGCGGCTATAATGTCAGAGTACAACTTTTCAAGAATATGCCTGTGACTTGGATTTCCACAATAACTATACGCACATTGAGAAAACTCCACAGGAAAGTCAATACAGATCATAAACTCAAATATACATGGTAAATATCCCGAAAAAAATATTAATTCCAATGACTGTGACCATGTCAGCTTAAAAACTTATATTAATTAGATCAGTTTGTATATTAGATATCGGAAGGCTATTGGGGTATCGTGTATGAAAATAACAATAATCACCAAACGATTCAAATCAAATCATATTTATTCGTAAATGTAGGTTTCAATACAATAGGATGTTATAATAAGGTGGTCAGTTCGCTACATTTTACTCGAGAGCATACAAATACATATTAACAAAGTTAGTGGTGTCGAAACAACAGACACACATTTAAAATGAAATCATTCACATAATTACATACTAACACACAATTCCTTACGTCATCATCATCATCATCATTTCAGCCGAAAGACGTCCACTGCTGGACATAGGCCTCCCCCAGGCGTCGCCACATTGACCGATCCCGTGCGTCTCGCATCCAGCGCCTTCCCGCAACCTTACCCAGGTCATCGGTCCACCTAGTGGGAGGCCTTCCAACGTATCGTCTTCCAGTTCGCGGTCGCCATTCCAGAACTTTTCGGCCCCATCGGCCATCCGTTCTGCGAGCAATGTGCCATGCCCACTGCCACTTAAGTTTAGCAATTCTACGGGTACTAACACACAATTACCAATGTCAAAATAATAATAATAATCTAAATGTAATATAGTAATTGACATTTAGATAACCATTAACTCAGTTGTGGAGTAATAACATTTATGAATTAAAAATTGTTTCAGTTTCTTTTTAAACATATTATTATTAAGATTATTTATTTGTCGTGGCATTTTATTGAAAATTACTGGAGCCATTCGGTAAATACTTTTATACTACACCTGCTCGGAAAGTACCTTGATACTTTATCAAATTTACGGTAGAAAGTACGTCATTGCATATCGAACAAATATGCGGCGAGAAAACGCATCTGAGCGGGAGAGAAAAGTGTTTGAAAATCCATTTCTTACGTGGTTTTTCTTTTTTAATTTTGGGTAAGACTATGCGCTGGTAACCTAAATATCAAAAGCCAAAAAGTTTTTACAATGAGTTTTTATCTCCAAGTTCGCAAAATGACACTGGCCACTAGCTGTGTGTTGGATGGTGTCAAACAATTTGAAAAAAGAACATGTGAAAATTGCAGACGCCATTGGCGCCATTTTCAATTTGTGTGTTGTTTGAGGATTCATTTCAATTAGTAAAGATTTAGTTTTTTATTTTCCTCGTAGGTGTAGTATAAAGCACTATGTATCACTCGAGAGAAAGTGCGATTCCCGATCTCGGGTGTTTTAAAGCCCTCGCCTACGGCTCGGGCTTCAAACGACACCCTCGACGGTAATCGGTCACTTTCTCCTCTCGGTGAACAATGTACTATTATGTAGGAGCGCTGTTTTACTGCGATCACAAAGAATGTTTGAATCCCTTTTTCTAAAGATTTGTACAGACGTTGATAACGATTTTCTTAATCCCTCGAAGAGTTAGGCGGAGGTGTACCTACAGTACACCTACATTTCGCCAGTTATATTAAAGTCCCAGGTAAGAGAGGCGAGCCTATTACTGTAGGAGCGCTGTTTTACTGCGATCACAAAGAATGTTTGAATCCCTTTTTCTAAAGATTTGTACAGACGTTGATAACGATTTTCTGAATCCCTCGAAGAGTTAGGCAGAGGTGTACCTACAGTACACCTACATTTCGCCAGTTATATTAAAGTCCCAGGTAAGAGGGGCGAGCCTATTACTATCAACCGGGCACAAGTCCATACTCCTAACTGCTACTGATATATGCCATGGAGAACCCCAACACTGCCGAACCCGGGAATCGGACCTAGGACCTCAATTTCAATCAACTCTTAACAATACTACCTATAAACTTTTATGCTATTACAAAAATGATCATTATCCATTTTGTAGGTGGACTGGGAACTGCAGCTTCTTTCCGGCAGGACTACACTTACATAGATGCAGTAGACAGTTTCTATAAGATTCACAAAATAAAAAATATTTGGTATAATGCCAAGAAAGAATGTGTTAAGGAAGGAGCCAATTTGTTCTACCCAGAAAACAGAGATGAGGCTAACGCTGTGATATAAATCTGGAAACTGAACCAAAACACTAGCCAAACTGAAACTTGGGCTTATGTGGGCATTTCAGACATAACAACCGAAGGGAAGTTTGAGACCATTGACGGTACGTGTACATTTTTAACCCCGACAGAAAAAGGAGCGGTGTACCTCTGTGTCAGTCTGTGGCATCTAGCTTTTAAACGGATGAACCGATTATTAATTTCGTGTTTTTCTGTTTCAAAGGTGATGTTTTATTTAAAGTGGTTCTGACGTTCAAAAGTTATGCGAATTTTACTCTTTGAATAAGGATTTTTTCACAAGATACATACATATATAAACTCACGACTTTTTCCCATGGGGTTAGGCAGAAACTACAAAACGCCACCTACGATCCTTACATACTTCTTTTTCGCAAGATATCGTGACAAAATTACGTGTTTCGATAGATTCTCGATCGTAGCCTGTCATCTATTAGACATATATGTAGTTTAAAAAGCATGAAATAAAAAAATATTTAAGAACACCTTGCCCGTCACAAAAACCTCTAAACAGAAGAAAATAAGCCTTGTGCGCGCGTCGGGGACTCCAAAACAAAGTCGATAAAATCAAAATAAAAACATATTGGTTTAATAAATACTTGAACTGATGTTAACTTTGGCGGTCCTCCGACGCGGTACGATGCTTATTTTCTACTTTTAAGAGGGTTTTTTGTCGGGGATTTTTTAAATTTAAAATTTTATTTTCTGTGCTCGCGTTTGCCACGAAGACTTGGGGGTTTATTACTTCGTCAATTTTTAAATCTTATTTCAGGTAAATCAATCTCTGAGGTGTACAATAATTGGAGGCTAAATCAGCCAGACAATCATGGCAAAGAGGATTGTGTGCACATGAACCAAGAAGGGGAATATAATGACGTCTCATGTGACGTAAAGAGTATCTTTATTTGCAAGAAAAGCCTTCTGTCACCATATCCACATGTTTCATGTAAGTGTCTGTCACTGAAAAGGAGTCGTCTTGCTCTTTGTATTTTTGTTCATTCCCTTCACTGACTTTAATAAAGGTAACAAAACTTCGAAGAAGGTAATTAATTCGACACGTATGTATGTAATTACTTCAAAATTGAAGAATTTGTTAACCAATCTGTCCATCGGAAAGAAATATTGAATAAATGGCGTTTATTTCTTTATGTGGCCTTTTTAACCCCCGACCACAGATAATGCCCCGACGGAAAAAAGGGATATTATAAGTTTGACGTGTATTACTGTGAATCTGTGTATTTTGTGGCGGTTTGTGAAATCATAGCTTTTTCCGTTAATTTCTGGGGCGGCAAATCTTACAGTTCTGGGGCGCTTAATCTTATAATACTCCAGTGCCTATAGTACACCTACATTTCGCCAGTTATATTAACGTCGCAGGTAAGAAGGGCGAGCCTAATGCTATCAACCGGGCATAAGCTGAACTGCTACTGACATATTCCAGACTAGCTTTTGCCCGCGGCTTCGCACGCGTACACTACATGCTTCTCCTTACCATATTTAAACAGTATGTAGAGAAAAAGTAAAAAGTAATGATGTCAATGATAATGTAATGCGTGTGTGTTTCTAAGGACAGACTTATACTTACCTACTGTACGGTAAACCCAAACATTTCGTAATATTAAGTAGGTTAAACTACATCAGCGTTTGCATACGTGCTATCGTTTTAGTCCTTGCTTAGTAAAATAAATTAGTGATTTTACCACACTCAACACGGGCGGTTTATTTCATTATCCACGGGTTTCCATCATTTCAAGTGTACAGAACTATCATCGTGCACTTGAACTAAGTGTAGAGACCTTTGTCGTTCATCTAATAATTTATCATCAATACGCTCTATCCTTGTGCCGTCCCTATCCCTTCACTATTTCTGTGTTAATCCATGACTAATAATATGTAATCATAAGTACGTAATTAAATTAAAGTATTTCCTTATAAACAACATTTTAACCATTTTGATGTCGGCGCCAATATCACCAGACTATGTAACACAGCATTTCATCCCCCATGATCCACCCCCCAAGGACAGGATTCCCAAAAAATCTTAATTTGCGTTAGATTTTAATCTTCAGCTCAAACCCAAAATTTGAAGAACCTAACTTCAAAACTGACGGACTTGCATACAAACTTTCATCCCCTATTCCACGCCCTTAGGGGTGGAATTTCCAAAAATCCTTTCTTAGTGCTCACCTACACTACCAAAGAAACCTACGTGCCAAGTTTCATGATTAAAGCTTCAGCCGTTTGGGCTGTGCGTTGATGCTCAGTGAGTGAGTCAGTCAGTCAGTCAGTCACTTTCTTCTTTTATATGTTTAGAAGATGGAAAAACTCAATAATACTTTATCCGATCCGGGCATCGAACCCAAGACCTCATATTTTTTTTAAACGTGGATTTAGTAATCTTGCGCTCCAACAAAACGCCTTAACTTGAAGAATACCGAAAGACTGAGGCTTGTGCGCAAAATCTCATTGATCTTATCACTAAAAGTGATTATAAGTGAATCTAATCTAGAACAAAGAAAAAGTGCAAAAAGTGTTTATCATTTTGGTGAATCACCTGTTCAGTACCCACAAAATATTAATTATTCTATCCGCTGATACGTCAGAATTTACTGAGTACAATACACGGAACAATAATTTCAGCTCACTGCATACAGACGCATGTCAATTTTCGTTCTAATGGCTGCGTTCCGTTTGAGGTAGTATTATTTTTTATGTAAGGATAAAAAATTAAAAAGTTTATCTAAAAGATTGATGAACTTTTTTCAATATTGATATTTTTATGTTATTTTAGTTCTGCTAACTAGTGTTGCCCGGTCGCGTATTGCCATAATGTATACTAGCACAGACAGGGGTTGCTCTGTAATCGCACGCAATATGCTCTTGTAGCTAGAGAGCATACTGCATATCAGTACAGAGACAGACTGAAATAAAATACACTTTGCTCTAATTCGTGAGAGCAAAACACATACGAGTACAGACAATTTGGCTGCCGTAGTATGTGTGTCTGTACTGATATACACAATTTTAATGTTGACATTGGTTTTAACATAGAATAGGTGCAAGTACGATTAGAGTTAAAGCAACAAAGTCGACGTAGCCCCGCTGCGCGGGGCTCCTATTTCTGTCTGCAGGGTCAAAAGTAACCTAACACGAACGAGATGACGGGAGCTGCGTTCGCTCGCTTTGCTCGCTCACTTCAGCTCCCGTCATCTCGTTCGAACCTAACCTGTCCGTGTCGGGGTGCCCTAGGTTCCCGAGCTCGCTTCGCTCGCTCTTGTGCTGATTCGTTGACCATAACACGGTCACATTTTGCTTTAGACATATGCGAACAAACCGTATACTTATACAGACAGGTCTGTAGTCATACGTAGTTTGCTTTAAAAATATGCAAGCAAACTGTATACTTATACAGACTGGTCTGTAGTTATACGTAGTTTGCTTTAGAGTATTTGTTATTTTTAAGAGCACAAAGTGATCTAGTACAGACTATGGGTGTCTGTACTGATATACACAATGGCAATACGCTGCCCGGTCACTCATCTAGTTCGTTTTTTTTAAATTTTATATTTGTAACGTAATAACGCAACCGGCAGGTGAACTTGTTATTGTTTTTTTGGTTTTTGGATAGTTTTATGTATTTATATTATTAATAAGAAATATTTATTATGTCTATAGATGACAGCAGCGATAATAATAGTTGTTTTTCTTTGGCAAGCAACGATGACAGTTTTGTGAGCATTCCGTCTCTGGCTAACAGTCTTACAGCGCAGTTCTCTGATGTGCCGAGGTATTTTAATCTTATTCATATCAATGCCCAGAGTATTCCGGCCCATTGCCGCGATATGTTGGCAAGTTTTGACTGTAAAAACATTCACGCTATTCTTGTATCATGGCTTAAACCTTGTCTCCCTTCAACTAGCTACTCTCTTCCCGGTTTCGTACTCATAAGAAACGACAGGGTGGTCGGTGGCGGTGGTGGTGTTGCCATATACTTCCGTGCACACATTCCCTTCTCTGTAGTCCATGTGTTAGCGCAGCCACCGCCATCAAATGCTGGTGAACACCTCTTTCTTGAAGTCGAACTACATCACACGAAACTACTTCTTGGTGTCTATCACTGTCCCTCCTTACGCATCAATTTCTTCTCATCTTTTGAAAAACTCCGAGAACTTCTGTTCCCTTCTTACAGTCATAGCATAATCATGGGTGATTTTAACACTTGTCTCCTAAAAAAAGACCATCGTTCTTCTTCTCTTACTAATGTTGCAGCTTCTAGCAATGTTTCCATTCTGCCGCTAAGTGCTACTCACCATTTGCCAAACTGTACCCCTTCGCTTCTTGACTTGATGTTTGTCTCCTCTCCTCATCGCGTCGCTAAGCATGGCCAATGCTTAGCCGACGCCTTTTTGCATCATGACCTGATTTTTCTTTCATATAAAATACGTCCTCCTAAGGCCAAAACCAAAATTCTTATGCAACGCAATTTTGGTGGTATGAACACTGATAGTCTTTGCCAGGATGCTAGCAGTATAGATTGGTCTCCTTTGTTTGCCTCTACATCGGTCGATGAGCAGGTTAATGTCTTCACTACTAAACTCATCGAGCTTTATGATATTCATGCACCTGTACGAGCTGTTAAAGTTAGACCTTTTCAGGCGCCGGGGCTGACAGATGAGATCAAAAAGATATTGCACAAAAAAGCTGCAACAAATTCTTAATATAAGCGACGGCCTACTGATGCGAATAGGGACAAATATGTCTCCATCCGCAAGCTCTGCAATAAGATGTGTAGGAATGCTAATCGCCAACACATTCATAACTCTGTCCAAAATGGAGACGCATCCAAAGTTTGGAATTTTCTAAGATCATTGGGGGTCGGTAAAACGCGACAAGATTCAATCCCTAAAGATTTCGATATCGATGCATTGAATAAACATTTCACAGCTTCGTCCAATTTCGATAGAACAGTAAAATTGAATACATTGGATAATCTTTCATCTCTCCCGACTTCCACTTATGCTCCATTTGTTTTTAGTCAATTCTCCGCATGTGATGTTAAGAAGAGCATACTTTCGATAACTTCCAACGCAGTAGGAAGTGACTGTATCAGCCGTAAAATGTTACTCCCGGTGCTGGACATTATCCTTCCTGTCATTTGCCACATCCTTAACTTTTCAGCGTCTAGCGGTCTCTTCTCATCCTCATGGAAAGATGCGCAGGTAATTCCTTTACCAAAAAAGTCCAATCCCTCATCCTTTTCTGAATTTCGTGCAATATCCGTTTTACCATTCTTGTCCAAAGTCCTAGAACGGTTAATTCATAATCAAATAAGCACATACCTATCCAAAAATAATCTCCTCAATCCCTTCCAGTCCGGCTTCTGTCCTGGTCACAGCATCACTACAGCTCTTCTCAACATTACGGTTGATATAAGGTCAGCCATGGAAAGCAGTAATCTGACGGTCTTGGCATTGCTGGATTTCAGTCATGCTTTTAATACTGTTGATTACGATGTTTTGCTAGGAGTTCTATGCTCTCTTAATATATCTACATCGCTAGTTGACTGGTTTCGTAGTTACCTGTTCGGGCGCCGGCAATGTATATGCATCGGACAGAACTTGTCTTCCTGGTGTAGTACTTCTGCCTGGGTACCACAGGGTGGCGTTTTATCTCCTTTACTTTTCGCAGTTTTTATAAACTCAATTAACTAATTTCTTCCTACCATCTTTATGCAGATGATCTGTAATTATACTCGCGAGCTTCTCTCGGAAAGTTGTCTGAGGCTATAGCAACCATCAATCTTGATCTGGCTCGCATTTGAGATTGGAGCAAGAGGTCTGAGCTTGAGGTAAACCCTATAAAAACTCAGGTAATAGTAGTGGGCAGTCCTAGAATGGTTTCTAAGTCTCTTCCCCAAGTTATTTTTGACAATGCAGTAATTCTCTTCAGTGAGAAAGTTAAAACTTGGGGATATTCATAGACAGGCACTTCTCTTGGACTGCCCAACTGCAAGAAGTTAGCCATAAGTTGTTTGCATCTGCTGCAATTTTGAGGAGACTACGTAATTTTCTTCCGACTGCCACCAAGATTGCGCTTGCACAATCTTTTCTTCTTCCCATCCTTGATTATGCTGATGCCAGCTATCTTGACCTTACTCAAGAACAACTCGATAAACTTGAGCGGCTTCATAATTTTTGTATAAGGTTCATATTCGGTTTGGGCAAATATGTCCATGTTTCTGAATTTCGTGTAAAGCTCAAGTGGTTGCCAATTCGCCTTCGCCGGAATACTCATATTCTTTCTCTTTTGTTTAATGTGCTCTTTATTCCTTCCACCCCTCTTTTCCCCAAGTATCGTTTTGAGTTTATCTGCTATTCCCACAAAAATCGTTGAAATCTCTAAGGTCATCAGTTAACTTGCGACTCAAAATGCCAATGCATTCCTCAACTTTCATGGACAAATCTTTTACTTTCCAGGCTGCTCGTCTGTGGAATGCATTGCCTGACCCAATTAAACGTGCACAGTCGTTGCTTATATTTAAAAGACTCATCAAAGAACATTACTTATCGCTGTAATCGTGCTCTTAGTTTGTTGACATACATTTGTCTATGATTGTCATATGTTTTTTTTTTCACTTTTGATAATTTAAATATGTATGTATTTATGTATCTATTTTATAGCAAAAAATACCGTCGAATTAATAACCTCCTCCTTTTTGAGAAGTCAGTTAAAAATAGGATACTTTTGATCTCGGTAGTTAGTTATGCGCTCCGGTGGCAACATTTGCTCTAAGAAAATCTCACCGCCGCTGGTGCTGTGCGGTTGACTGCACGTCCCCGTGAGACAATTATCCAAAATATGTTGCGTTACTCGAGCAACGTTGCGGGTGCCTAAATAAAATGAAATTAAAATAACTTACGAGTTACTCACTTTTAAAAGAACTAGCATGACACACGTTTACACCCAGGATGGCTGAAATGACGACAAGTACACAGATTGTCGAATTCATAATATTAACTCTTCCAATTTAAAATCTGTTACTGAGTCAATAAATAATAATTGTATGACACTTCTGCAGCAAAGTAAAAGCTCTAATGAATATTAAATAATCAAATAATTATGTTGACGTTTTATTTCGTTTATCCTATATATTAAATATACAGATATGGTTAAATTATGTTGAGCCATTTTTACTTATTGTTTACGCCATTTCATAACATAACATCACGCCGGTACGCTCTAAAGTGGTACGAAGATAATATGTACAGTTCACCCTGGTACATTCTCTTTTCAACGGTTATGTTAGTGTTTAGAGTTCCGTACCCAAAGGGTTAAAACGGGACCCTATTACTAAGACTCCGTGGTCCGTCTGTCTGTCACCAGGCTGTATCTCATGAACCGTGATAGCTAGACAGTTGAAATTTTCACAGATGATGTATTTCTGTTGCCGCTATAACAGCAAATACTGAAAACAGAATAAAATACATCCGGAACTATTATTTGTCCTCTCATACATAGCTTGGTCTTCGTCATAGTTATTATATTTAAATTTCAGTCTCATTTAGAATTTATAATAATATTTATTAGCCTATTATTTTAGAAATTATGTATGTATTTTATTAGTAAAATGTTTTATAATTTTTATTAACATATATACAATTGAAAATTCTAAAAACAAAGACAAACCTATGTACAAATACAAAAGGGAAACGGAAAAGACCTCATTGTGCATCGAAAAATTCGTCCACATCGATGTCAATGGGAAACGTGCCCAGAACGCTGGCAGCATTGCCACGTTGGATGGCAATGCTGATTCTCTGGCCGAAGAAAAGGCCAGCCCTCTGGTCACGTGAAGAGTCGACGAGCTTTGTACTAATTTCTCGAAAAACTCGATGCGCACTCGGACCCCGTGGACCTAATGTTTCAACCCCAAACGGCTCAAACATATAACTCCCAATAAGGTTGTTATATTTGCGCCGTTTGAGGTTTTCTGCACCGGCAGCAGCCGCCCCAGCACAGCCCGCCGTGCTAAGAAGATGGGATGGCGCAAGGGTGTCGACACATGTTGCATCCCACACCAAAGGCCTACCCACCTTCCAAGGCATTATGGTCATCCCGTCTGGTCTCTTCCCATCGTCGCGTGCCAAGCCATTGGGTTCTAAAACAGCTGGCACCCCGGCGGTGAAAAGAGCTCGACGTATGATGTCATTAATGCTGGCGTGCCGTGCTATCCGGCCAGCGCTCCTACTGCAGGATAAGCCATGGTGACCGAGGCGGTCGACTGCTTCACCACATTGACAACGATGTGGAGCTCCGCTAGGAGCACCCAAACGCAGACATGTAGCGATCCGGAAGGTGTTATCACTCAACATAGTACCTATATTGAGTGACGGTAGAGCCTGTAGCCAGAGGCCCGACTCCCACTCTCCCACAGCCAGCAGGCGGGCACGCTCAGCAGTATTGGTGGACGTATTCATAAGTTTATTCCGTACCAACCTGCAGAGCGGCTCATCCCACTGTCTCTGGGAAGATGGGTTCTCGGGCAACGCCGTATTCGGGCAAGCAGCTTTCCAGGCGCACACTGCGTCGTTCGAGCACGGCACTTCAAAGTTAACCAGTGAAAGGGATAAAATTTTTGTGGTTAACTTTTCAGTGCCGTGGACCGAAGACAAGAACGCCGGTACGGAATTGAAAATCTGCTAAAACGGTTTCCACGTCACCTCCTAGTGTTCCATCATCCAAATACCATAAGTTTAATTTCGAATTTAGTTTCTAAATAATGGGATGAATAGCCAGACTGAAAATGACTGGCCCGAGAGGGTCACCTTGTTGGCAACCAACTGAAGATAGCAAAACATTTTCTTTGTACAATAATTTAGATGGGTGCCTATAGCATTGCCACAAAAAGCCGAAAATTTCTGGAAGCTCTTTTTTTGCTTCAGCCAACAAAGTGTCCCTGTTGACGGAATTGAAGGCGTTTTTTACATCAACCTTGAGGATGACCTCACCCTGGTTAGAATTTAGGAAGGTAGAAAGGGCATGTACGGCAGCCTCACAGCCCCCTCTAGAGCCAAAGCCAAGCTGTAGGGGCTGGAATCTGTTTGTAAGCCTTTGACCGTAAAGCTTACAACAAATTTTGGCTGCCATACGCCTGTAGGTGCACCCGACGGCAATTGGACGAATGCCGCCGTCCCTCTTGCGCAGTGCACATAAGTTGGCCCCGTACAAGACATCGACGACGGCATCGTTCACGCCGCCGGAGAGCATTAAGTTGACTAGTGCCGCAAGCTCCTTCAAAAGCGACTCACCAGCTTCCCCGGCGCCTGAACTTAAAAGATCCTTTAAGTGTTGCGGAGTCAGGCCGTCGAGACCGCCGGCGGAACCGCTTCGGAAGGAGCTCACGGCAGCGATCAATTGGGTGGCTGAAATATTGAAAAGAGTTGAATCAGGATGAGAGGTTTCGGGGGGGTCGGAAAAGGTAAGGTCATCCGCAGGCGCTGGATGCTTACTCTCCAAGGCAGATATTGTTTCTGGAGAGTAGGGCACCCCTAATGTCACCTTCACCTAACTTGGATTCCACGTGAAAACATAGGTCTTTCTGTGAAAGTTTATTGAATGGTAAATTTTGTAAATTTTGATCCAAAATTGTGGTCGAATTGTTGCAGTTTTCTTTAATTTGATTTATAAGTGTTTTTTTCAGAGCCAAATCTTTTTTAACGTGCAGAATCCTATAGGGGAAGGTTAGCAATTGCTCCCAGGCACTATTTGAGTTCTCTTGGGACACAAGACGGATGCATTGCGCCAGACTCAAAGCAACGGAACGTCTCGCACCCCGAGGAACTCGCTTCAATACCGGAGTAGATTGGGCAGAGCACATTGCTCGCAGAACAGATGGCCGATGGGACAGAAAGGTTCTGGATTGGTGACCGGAAGAAGTTGCGTTAGAAGGCCTCCCACCAGTTAGACCGATGACCTGGTGAAATTTGCGGGTAACCGCTGGATGCGGGACGCACGGGACAGGTCAATGTGGCGACGCTTGGGGGAGGCGAATGTCCAGCAGTGGACGTCTTTTGGCTGATATGATGATGATGACCTATAATGCCCAAAGTTATGCCTGAATAGATTACCCGAATAACATAAAATACCGGCCAAGTCCGATTCGGACTCGCGCACGAAGGGCTCCGTACCATTACCGCAAAAATCGTCAAAAAAACATGTCTGTTGTATGGGAGCCCCACTTAAATATATATTTATTTAAACTTCATGTACAATGGTTATACATAGGCGGACTTAATGCAGCATTCTCTACCTGTCAATCTTTGGGTTCAAAAGGACACAACAGTGGTAAATGTACAAAAAAAAAAATGAGCAATAATTAAATTCGGATATTAAAAAACTATCTAACTAATAAAAAAAAAAACGTCTCTATAGATTTTATTTAAAATAAATTATTAAGGAAAAAGAGATTGTGAGTTTGCCGACATTTATTTAGACTCAGTAACCGACGCAATAAATATCTGAAATTGTCTACACCGCACGCCTTTATAATCTACGGCATTTTGAAGATAGGGCTGCTGGCTTTGACAACAGTAGACGGTAATATCGCTGTGTTAACTTGAAAGAAAGTGCTGACATATTCGATGCGGTAATAGAACCATTGCCAATATTAGAAGCTGGTTTGTTCTTGAGAAGAACTAAGTGTGTAAAAAAAAGTGTGTGTAAACCAACTATTACCTATATTACGACGCGACGCCCGGCCCGTTGCCAAGGCAACGGTTGCGATGGGCGTAGGCCTCCTGAGTCCCACAGCTGACAGTTTTTGTGTGTCAATTTGATATTTTTATTTGTGTTTTTATAATATATATTTTTTGTGAGCTCTAGTGTATATAACATCGTGTGTATAGTTTTATTAGGGTAAGTTTTAGTTTATTAAGTGTTAATGATCAATGTAGACTGTAGTGATGCCGGCAACTGTAGCAGTCAACCTGCCACATCCGTTGAGGTTCAGCTGGTGAGATGTCTTCATTGCTCACAGGCACGCTTTTTTAAGGCGAACGGGGGCTGAGGATACACTATGGCAAGGTTCACAAACCACATAGTGTACCTCTGTCTCCTTCAGCCACTTCCCAACCTTTTGAACAGACGCTTTGGAAAACATTATCAAAATTAAAAAAATCTACTCCGGTATTGAAGCGAGTTCCTCGGGGTGCGAGACGTTCCGTTGCTTTGAGTCTGGCGCAATGCATCCGTCTTGTGTCCCAAGAGAACTCAAATAGTGCCTGGGAGAAATTGCTAACCTTCCCCTATAGGATTCTGCACGTTAAAAAAGATTTGGCTCTGAAAAAAACACTTACAAATCAAATTAAAGAAAACTGCAACAATTCGACCACAATTTTGGATCAAAATTTACAAAATTTACCATTCAATAAACTTTCACAGAAAGACCTATGTTTTCACGTGGAATCCAAGTTAGGTGAAGGTGACATTAGGGGTGCCCTACTCTCCAGAAACAATATCTGCCTTGGAGAGTAAGCATCCAGCGCCTGCGGATGACCTTACCTTTTCCGACCCCCCCGAAACCTCTCATCCTGATTCAACTCTTTTCAATATTTCAGCCACCCAATTGATCGCTGCCGTGAGCTCCTTCCGAAGCGGTTCCGCCGGCGGTCTCGACGGCCTGACTCCGCAACACTTAAAGGATCTTTTAAGTTCAGGCGCCGGGGAAGCTGGTGAGTCGCTTTTGAAGGAGCTTGCGGCACTAGTCAACTTAATGCTCTCCGGCGGCGTGAACGATGCCGTCGTCGATGTCTTGTACGGGGCCAACTTATGTGCACTGCGCAAGAGGGACGGCGGCATTCGTCCAATTGCCGTCGGGTGCACCTACAGGCGTATGGCAGCCAAAATTTGTTGTAAGCTTTACGGTCAAAGGCTTACAAACAGATTCCAGCCCCTACAGCTTGGCTTTGGCTCTAGAGGGGGCTGTGAGGCTGCCGTACATGCCCTTTCTACCTTCCTAAATTCTAACCAGGGTGAGGTCATCCTCAAGGTTGATGTAAAAAACGCCTTCAATTCCGTCAACAGGGACACTTTGTTGGCTGAAGCAAAAAAAGAGCTTCCAGAAATTTTCGGCTTTTTGTGGCAATGCTATAGGCACCCATCTAAATTATTGTACAAAGAAAATGTTTTGCTATCTTCAGTTGGTTGCCAACAAGGTGACCCTCTCGGGCCAGTCATTTTCAGTCTGGCTATTCATCCCATTATTTAGAAACTAAATTCGAAATTAAACTTATGGTATTTGGATGATGGAACACTAGGAGGTGACGTGGAAACCGTTTTAGCAGATTTTCAATTCCTGAAAGAGCAGTTTAAATCCATCGGCCTTGACCTCAACCACTCCAAATGTGAAATTTTTCTTAGTGACAATACCGACAGACAACCAACCCTACAGAAATTCTATGCAATAGCCCCAGAGATCAAAATTTTAGATTAAAGTTCACTGCACCTCCTAGGTTCCCCAATTTTGGAAGACAGTTTTTCTTCATTCATTGATAGCAAAATTAACCATTTTAATAATATTTCGGATAGACTCTCAAAAATTAATCTTCATTCGGCTTTTACTCTTATTAGGTATTGCTGTTTTGGACCAAATTTCATGTATTTTCTCCGCTCTTCCCCTTTATGGAAGCAGCCACATCTCTTGGAAAAAATTGACGAAATTATTCGATGCACTCTAACTACCATCTTAAATGTGGCCTTTGATGATCGAGCCTGGATGCAAGCTACTCTACCCATTCTCTTCGGCGGGCTCGGCATCCGCAAAATTTCTAGTATAAGCCTACCGGCGTTCTTGTCTTCGGTCCACGGCACTGAAAAGTTAACCACAAAAATTTTATCCCTTTCACTGGTTAACTTTGAAGTGCCGTGCTCGAACGACGCAGTGTGCGCCTGGAAAGCTGCTTGCCCGAATACGGCGTTGCCCGAGAACCCATCTTCCCAGAGACAGTGGGATGAGCCGCTCTGCAGGTTGGTACGGAATAAACTTATGAATACGTCCACCAATACTGCTGAGCGTGCCCGCCTGCTGGCTGTGGGAGAGTGGGATTCGGGCCTCTGGCTACAGGCTCTACCGTCACTCAACATAGGTACTATGTTGAGTGATAACACCTTCCGGATCGCTACATGTCTGCGTTTGGGTGCTCCTAGCGGAGCTCCACATCGTTGTCAATGTGGTGAAGCAGTCGACCGCCTCGGTCACCATGGCTTATCCTGCAGTAGGAGCGCTGGCCGGATAGCACGGCACGCCAGCATTAATGACATCATACGTCGAGCTCTTTTCACCGCCGGGGTGCCAGCTGTTTTAGAACCCAATGGCTTGGCACGCGACGATGGGAAGAGACCAGACGGGATGACCATAATGCCTTGGAAGGTGAGTAGGCCTTTGGTGTGGGATGCAACATGTGTCGACACCCTTGCGCCATCCCATCTTCTTAGCACGGCGGGCTGTGCTGGGGCGGCTGCTGCCGGTGCAGAAAACCTCAAACGGCGCAAATATAACAACCTTATTGGGAGTTATATGTTTGAGCCGTTTGGGGTTGAAACATTAGGTCCACGGGGTCCGAGTGCGCATCGAGTTTTTCGAGAAATTAGTACAAAGCTCGTCGACTCTTCACGTGACCAGAGGGCTGGCCTTTTCTTCGGCCAGAGAATCAGCATTGCCATCCAACGTGGCAATGCTGCCAGCGTTCTGGGCACGTTTCCCATTGACATCGATGTGGACGAATTTTTCGATGCACAATGAGGTCTTTTCCGTTTCCCTTTTGTATTTGTACATAGGTTTGTCTTTGTTTTTAGAATTTTCAATTGTATATATGTTAATAAAAATTATAAAACATTTTACTAATAAAATACATACATAATTTCTAAAACAATAGGCTAATAAATATTATTATAAATTCTAAATGAGACTGAAATTTAAATATAATAACTATGACGAAGACCAAGCTATGTATGAGAGGACAAATAATAGTTCCGGATGTATTTTATTCTGTTTTCAGTATTTGCTGTTATAGCGGCAACAGAAATACATCATCTGTGAAAATTTCAACTGTCTAGCTATCACGGTTCATGAGATACAGCCTGGTGACAGACAGACGGACCACGGAGTCTTAGTAATAGGGTCCCGTTTTAACCCTTTGGGTACGGAACTCTAAACACTAACATAACCGTTGAAAAGAGAATGTACCAGGGTGAACTGTACATATTATCTTCGTACCACTTTAGAGCGTACCGGCGTGATGTTATGTTATGAAATGGCTGCCATACGCCTGTAGGTGCACCCGACGGCAATTGGACGAATGCCGCCGTCCCTCTTGCGCAGTGCACATAAGTTGGCCCCGTACAAGACATCGACGACGGCATCGTTCACGCCGCCGGAGAGCATTAAGTTGACTAGTGCCGCAAGCTCCTTCAAAAGCGACTCACCAGCTTCCCCGGCGCCTGAACTTAAAAGATCCTTTAAGTGTTGCGGAGTCAGGCCGTCGAGACCGCCGGCGGAACCGCTTCGGAAGGAGCTCACGGCAGCGATCAATTGGGTGGCTGAAATATTGAAAAGAGTTGAATCAGGATGAGAGGTTTCGGGGGGGTCGGAAAAGGTAAGGTCATCCGCAGGCGCTGGATGCTTACTCTCCAAGGCAGATATTGTTTCTGGAGAGTAGGGCACCCCTAATGTCACCTTCACCTAACTTGGATTCCACGTGAAAACATAGGTCTTTCTGTGAAAGTTTATTGAATGGTAAATTTTGTAAATTTTGATCCAAAATTGTGGTCGAATTGTTGCAGTTTTCTTTAATTTGATTTGTAAGTGTTTTTTTCAGAGCCAAATCTTTTTTAACGTGCAGAATCCTATAGGGGAAGGTTAGCAATTTCTCCCAGGCACTATTTGAGTTCTCTTGGGACACAAGACGGATGCATTGCGCCAGACTCAAAGCAACGGAACGTCTCGCACCCCGAGGAACTCGCTTCAATACCGGAGTAGATTTTTTTAATTTTGATAATGTTTTCCAAAGCGTCTGTTCAAAAGGTTGGGAAGTGGCTGAAGGAGACAGAGGTACACTATGTGGTTTGTGAACCTTGCCATAGTGTATCCTCAGCCCCCGTTCGCCTTAAAAAAGCGTGCCTGTGAGCAATGAGGACATCTCACCAGCTGAACCTCAACGGATGTTGCAGGTTGACTGCTACAGTTGCCGGCATCACTACAGTCTACATTGATCATTAACACTTAATAAACTAAAACTTACCCTAATAAAACTATACACACGATGTTATATACACTAGAGCTCACAAAAAATATATATTATAAAAACACAAATAAAAATATCAAATTGACACACAAAAACTGTCAGCTGTGGGACTCAGGAGGCCTACGCCCATCGCAACCGTTGCCTTGGCAACGGGCCGGGCGTCGCGTCGTAATATAGGTAATAGTTGGTTTACACACACTTTTTTTTACACACTTAGTTCTTCTCAAGAACAAACCAGCTTCTAATATTGGCAATGGTTCTATTACCGCATCGAATATGTCAGCACTTTCTTTCAAGTTAACACAGCGATATTACCGTCTACTGTTGTCAAAGCCAGCAGCCCTATCTTCAAAATGCCGTAGATTATAAAGGCGTGCGGTGTAGACAATTTCAGATATTTATTGCGTCGGTTACTGAGTCTAAATAAATGTCGGCAAACTCACAATCTCTTTTTCCTTAATAATTTATTTTAAATAAAATCTATAGAGACGTTTTTTTTTTTATTAGTTAGATAGTTTTTTAATATCCGAATTTAATTATTGCTCATTTTTTTTTTTGTACATTTACCACTGTTGTGTCCTTTTGAACCCAAAGATTGACAGGTAGAGAATGCTGCATTAAGTCCGCCTATGTATAACCATTGTACATGAAGTTTAAATAAATATATATTTAAGTGGGGCTCCCATACAACAGACATGTTTTTTTGACGATTTTTGCGGTAATGGTACGGAGCCCTTCGTGCGCGAGTCCGAATCGGACTTGGCCGGTATTTTATGTTATTCGGGTAATCTATTCAGGCATAACTTTGGGCATTATAGGTCATCATCATCATATCAGCCAAAAGACGTCCACTGCTGGACATTCGCCTCCCCCAAGCGTCGCCACATTGACCTGTCCCGTGCGTCCCGCATCCAGCGGTTACCCGCAAATTTCACCAGGTCATCGGTCTAACTGGTGGGAGGCCTTCTAACGCAACTTCTTCCGGTCACCAATCCAGAACCTTTCTGTCCCATCGGCCATCTGTTCTGCGAGCAATGTGCTCTGCCCACTGCCACTTATGTTTGGCAATTCTTCGGGCTATGTCGGTAACCCAGGTTCTGCATTATAGGTAAAACTAAATAAATATCTTAAATTTCGGAAGTCGGTGTCAATAATCGAAAAAACAAAAACAGGAAACCGACTTTCGAAATTGAAGTTATTTTTTCTAGGGCGAAGCAAAAACGAGGGTTATGTTTTTGACCGCTATGTGTGAATGTTCATCTGTTTTCTTATGACTTCTAAACTGCATATCATAATTTGACAAATGAGGTGTCGTTGGAAGCAAATATCAAAATATTTTTTTTTATTTCATATAGGCCTACATGGGCACTTAAAAAGCGTCGACAAAAGGTGCACGTTTCGGGTTGGTCGTTTCCTATGAAGAAGAAACGGCAAAAAACTCCATGGTTACTCTTTTAAAAAATGGTTTGGTTTTACAATATTTCTATGTTACAGCATTAGTACATTTCATATGGGGGTACAACGTAGGCCCGACAATAAGTCTTAAAAAACAAAAAAAAGATTTTATATTATATAAACAAAAGAAAATAAAACGAATTAAAAAGTTAACAAATGTTAACAAGCATCTAGAAGGCCTGCAATGTTCACACATTTACAAAACAATCGGTAAAAGAATGTATACAAAGGTAAAATAAAAAAACCGGCCAAGTGCGAGTCGGACTCGCGCACGAATGGTTCCATACCATTATCGCAGAAAACGGCACAAAAATCACGTTTGTTGTATGGGAGCCCCCCTTATATATTAATTTTATTTTGTTTTTAGTATTTGTTGTTATAGCGGCAACAGAAATACATCATATGTGAAAATTTCAACTGTCTAGCTATCACGGTTCAGGATATACAGCCTGGTGACAGACAGACAGACAGACAGACAGACAGACAGACGGACCGCGGAGTCTTAGTAATAGGGTCCCGATTTTACCCTTTGGGTACGGAACCCTAAAAATACTAAATTTAACATGTGGCACAAATATCAGTGCTGTAACAATTCTTAGCAAAGGGCTATAAAGATGATTGAAAACCATTGTAAAAAGACTAATTAAAAGAAGTATAAAAAATACAAAAAGAATTAATGAGATTGAGAATAGTTAGAGACATCCACATATTTGTGCCGTTTATGAGTTACCAAGGAAGCCGCATGCGCAGAAGCGCTTTCCATCGGTCAGTTCTATAACTGACTTTTGCAACTTGTTATATAAGCGTATACTGTTTATATGAAAAGACTTGCCAGTTTTAGTTAATCTGAATTTGGGTATTACAATTTCGTGCTTACTGCACGCAGTAAGCACGTACTTAAATTATGGAAGTCGCTTCTAGTTTTGAAAAGCCCTCGATTTGTACGACCGCCAATATGGCTTCCGTCAAAATCGGTCAACTGGGGATCTTCTAGCGTATGCCAATCACATCTGGAGTGAGGCCATCGAGAGGCATGGGGAAGCGCTTGCCGTGTCCCTGGACATCTCGAAGGCTTTTGACAGGGTCTGGCATGAAAGCCTTATTGGTAAGCTTCCTTCATTCGGTCTGCCCAGTGGTCTGTGCGATTGGATTGCAGATTTCCTGAGGGACCGGTCCATCCGACTAGTTATTGATGGCCGCTCGTCTGACCAACTGCATATTAATGCCGGGGTTCCTCAGGGATCGGTGCTCTCAGCAACATTGTTCTTGCTTCACATAAACGATCTGCTAAAACCTTTGGGTATGCGGACGACAGCACTGTTGCTGAGAGATACGTCTCCGACGCGCGCGCTACTGGGCCTCAAGTCCGGTCTCTGCGAGAGGCCATGGTTGGGCGCTTGAATAAGTCGTTGAAGGCAGTCTCCGAATGGGGCTATACCAATCTGGTCAGTTTCAATGCTGCTAAGACCCAGGCGTGTCTTTTTTCCGCTAAAAGGAGCCAGTTCCACCCGGCTCCTTCTTTCCGAGATGTGACCGTGCCGATAACGGACCAACTTGAGCTTCTTGGCGTTACGTTGACATCGACCCTCAATTTTGGTCCATTCATTGAGGCAAAAGCTCAGCTAGCTGCCAAAAAGTTGGGGATTCTTGCGAAGGTGAGACGGTACTTCACCCCAGAGCAGTTGCTTAACTTGTATCAAGCGCAAGTTAGATCATGCATGGAGTACTGTTCTCATCTCTGGGACGGATCTGCCAAATACCAGCTGGATGCACTCGAGTCGATCGAAAAACGAGCCAAGAGGCTTATCGGCAATGAGATACTGGTCGAGTCTAGGCTCCAGAGCCTTGAACATCGGCGCCGAGTTGCCAGCCTGTCGGTTTTTTATCGGTTACATTTCGGCGAGTGTGCGTTGGAATTGCATGCGCTGATTCCTCCTAGCCCGTTCCATCATCGGACTACAAGACGTACGGCGATGCGTCATCGATACATGGTGGACATCCCACCCATACGCACCAAACGTTTTGGGAACACTTTTATTATACGAACAGCAAAAGAGTGGAATTCCCTGCCTGAGTCTGTGTTGCCCGATAGCTACAACCTGGGAGTCTTTAAGTCAAGAGTGAATAGGTTACTTCTAGGTAAGCGTGCTCCATCGTCGACCACATCATCGCTTACCATCAGGTGAGATAGTGGTCAAACGCAAGCCTATTACATATAAAAAAAAAACATTCAAAATACATTCCAAAATATAAAGTGAAGGTAGAGTCAGTATATCGATTTCTTTAATTTTTTCTCAAAGGGACTCGCGAGGACCATTTTATAGATCGCGCGGATTGCCGTCTTTTGTGAGATGAAAATTGAGTCAACATCTGCTGCTGATCCCCACAACAGAATGCTATAAGACATAATAATGTGGAAAAAAGCATAGTACACTTAACTAGCTGTAGCTACATCGGTTAACTACCTTATTTTCCGTACTGCATATGCAGCTGAACTTAACCTACCCGAAAGAGTTCTAATGTGCGCGCCCCACTGCAATTTTGAATCGATAGTAATCCATAAGAATACAGTTTCCGATAAAACTTCAAGATTGTTGCCGTCAAGATTTGAATTTAGGTCACGTTGTGGTACATTTGGTAAAGAGAACTTAAGACAGTTTTTTTCGCATTCAGTATAATATTGCTAGCTGCGATCCATTTTGAGTGTATAATAAGACTTTCGGTGACATGTAAGACATCCGTATCTTTCCTATCTATTTTAAAAATTAGCGAAGTATCATCAGCAAATAGAACTATCCGATAATTTGGCCATCATAAAAGGAAGATCATTAATGTAAATATAAAAAAGGAAAGGGCCAAGAACTGAACCTTGGGGCACGCCCATCTTGACTAGAGACCCGGAGGACGTCGCCCCATTAACATTCACTTTTTGCTGTCTGTTTGATAAATCACTACCTCCGACGAAGGGTGGCAACCGGCGCGCAAAGCACGTAATTCTAAACGGCGAGTGGTCACTGGCAGCGGACAAGAGGATGACGAGCTTCAAATTGTAGAAAAGCTTAAATATTTGCAGGCTTGGTCTTTTAAGCCAGAGACGACGGAGCAAAACGTACTCACATATTTGAACAAGCTTCAAGATTGTGATCAGTATTTTATTTATTTATATATGCTTTATTGTAGGTACACCAAGTTTAAACACAGAAAAAGGAAACTTAAAACTAAAATACATACAACGGGCGGCCTTATCGCTGACCGCGATCTCTTCCAGGCAACCTGGGATGGAAAGTGATAGCCTGGACATGAAATGGGGTTGACATTGGTGTAACACATAACATTACGAATATTTTCCTTAAATATACAATCATATTAAAATAGATACACAAATACATACGTATGTTATATAATAGATACATAAAAACATACATACTCAATATATATATAAATAGGCAATGAAAGCAAATGTTGACTAACGACAATCACAGTGACAGGTAATGGTCCTTTACGAGTCTTTTAAATACAGGCAATGACTGGGCGCGTTTTATAGGGTCGGGCAGTGCATTCCACAAACGAGCAGCTTGGACAGTAAAGGATTTATCCAAGAAAGTGGTGGAATGCATTGGCATCCTAAGTCGCAAGTTATCCGATGACCTAAGTGATTTCGTGTGGGAATCGCAGATAAACTGAAAACGATCCTTGAGGTAAAGAGGGGTGGAAGGAGTAAAGAGCACATTATACAGAAGAGAAAGAATATGAGCATTCCGGCGAAGGCGAATTGGCAACCACTTGAGCTTCACACGGAAATCGGATACATGGTCATATTTGCGCAAACCGAATATGAACCTTATACAAACATTTTGAAGCCGCTCAAGTTTATCGAGTTGTTCTTGAGTAAGGTCAAGATAGCTGGCATCAGCATAATCAAGGATGGGAAGAAGAAGAGATTGTGCAAGCGCAATCTTGGTGGCAGTCGGAAGAAAATTCCGCAGTCTCCTCAATGTCGCAGCAGATGCAAATAACTTGCGGCTTACCTCCTGTAGTTGGGCAGTCCAAGAGAAGTTCTTGTCGATGAATATCCCCAAGTTCTTAACTTTATCACTGAAGGGAATAACTGAATTGTCAAAAAGAACTTGGGGAAGAGACGTCCAGTTGATCCTTGAAACCATTCTCGAACTGCCCACCACTATAACCTCTTGATAGGGTTGACCATAAGCCCGTACCGCTTGCTCCAATTGCAAATGCTAGCCAGATCCAGATTGATGGCAACAATAGCCTCAGACAGATTTCCGAGAGGAGCTCGCGAATAAATTTGCAGATCGTCTGCATAAAGATGGTAGGATGAAATGAGTTCATTGGAGATTGAGTTTATAAAAACTGCGAAAAGTAAAGGGGATAAAACGCCACCCTGTGGTACCCCGGCAGAAGTACTACACCAGGAAGATAAGTTCTCTCCGATGCAAATACGTTGCCGGCGGCCGAACAGGTAACTTCGAAACCAGTCAACCACCGATGGAGATACATTAAGAGAGCGTAGAATGACAAGCAAAACATCGAAATCAACTGTATTAAAAGCATTACTAAAATCTAGCAATGCTAAGACCGTTAGATTACTGCTTTCCATGGCTGATCTGATATCTTCCGTGATATTGAGTAGAGCAGTGGAGGTGCTGTGACCAGGACGAAAGCCGGACTGGAAGAGGTTGAGGAGATTATTTTTGGATAGGAAAGTGCTAATTTGATTATGAATTAATCGTTCTAGGACTTTGGACAGGAATGGTAAGACGGATATTGGACGGTATTCAGAATAGGATGTAGGATTGGACTTTTTGGGTAAAGGAATAATTTGCGCATCTTTCCAAGAGCTTGGGAAGACACCGCTAGACGCAGAAAAGTTAAGGATGTGGCAAATGACAGGAAGGATAACGTCCAGCACCGGGAGTAACATTTTACGGCTGATACAGTCACATCCTACTGCATTGGAAGTAATCGATAGTATGCTCTTCTTAACATCACATGCGGAGAATTGACTAAAAACAAATGGAGAATAACTGGGAGTCGTAAGAGATGAAAGATAATTCAATGTACTTAATTTTAATGTCCGATCGAAATTGGACGAAGCTGTAAAATGATTATTCAATGCATCGATGTCTAAATCTTTAGGGATTGACTCTTGCCGGGTTTTACCGACACCCAGTGATCTTAGAAAATTCCAAACTTTGGATGTGTCTCCGTTTTGGACAGAGTTATGAATGTGTTGGCGATTAGCATTCCTACACACCTTATTGCAGAGATTGCGAACTGAGGCATATTTGTCCCTATTCGCATCAGTAGGCCGACGTTTAAATTTGGACTTTGCCGCAACCTTTTTGTTCATTAACTTTTTGATCTCATCTGTCAGCCACGGCGCCGGCAAATGTTTAACTTTAACTGCTCGTACAGGTGCGTGAACATCGTAAAGATCGACAAGTTTAGCAGTAAAGATTTTCACTTTTGCATCGACCGACGAAGAGGCAAACAGAGGAGTCCAATCAATATTGCTGGCATCCTCGCAAAGACTGTCAGCGTTCATACCACCAAAATTGCGTTGCATGAGAATTTTGGCTTTAGCCTTAGGTGGACGAATTTTATAAGAAAGAAAAATCAGGTCATGATGTGAAAAGGCGTCGGCTGCGCATTGGCCATGCTTAGTGACGCGATCAGGAGAGGAGACAAAAATCAAGTCAAGAAGCGAAGGAGTACAGTTTGGAAAATGGTGAGTAGCACATAGCGGCAGAATGGAAAGATTGCTAGAAGTTGCAACATTAGTCAGAGAAGAAGAGCGATGGTCTTTTTTCAGGAGACAAGTGTTAAAATCACCCATGATTATGCTATGACTGTAAGAAGGGACCAGATGTTCTAAGAGTTTCTCAAACGATGCGAAGAAATTGATGCGTAAGGAGGGACAATAATAGACGCCAAGAAGTAATTTCGAGTGGTGAAGTTCGACCTCAAGAAAGAGATGCTCACCAGCATTTGATGGCGGTGGTTGCGCTGACATATGGACTACAGAGAAGGGAATGTGTGCACGGAGGTATATGGCAACACCACCACCACCACCAGCCGTCCTGTCGTTTCTTATGAGTACAAAACCAGGAAGAGAGTAGCTAGTTGAAGGGAGACAAGGTTTAAGCCATGACTCGGATACAAGAATAGCATGAATGTTTTTACAGTCAAAACTTGCCAGCATATCGTGGAAATGGGCCGGAATACTCTGGGCATTGATATGGATAACGTTAAATTTTTTAGGATCATCAGAAAACTGCGCCTTAAGACTGTCTGCAAGAGAAGGAATGGACACAAAACTGTCATCGTCATTACTCGTTAGAGAGAAAAAACCATTACTATCACTGCTCAGATCGAAATTCATAAATATTTACCTAATAAAATATTAAAATAAATATAATAAAATAAAAATCCTATACTAAATCAAGTAACACCAAATACCAGATCCACCTGCTGGCTGCGCTATTAAGTTACAAATAATAATACATTATACAATACTAGCAGTCCGGGTAACAAAAAAAACAAGATTAATAAATTATAAAAACATGAAACGAGAAATCCAACAAGAGTATTATAATAATTTAATATAACTTGCTGTTCCGTTTCAGGCAACGGTGTACTAGTGCAACATTACCCGCAACGGAACGCACCAATGACAAATAACATGAATGCAGGTTGACTGACTGACAGTGACACTGACAACCTGTCAACCTCACCCGTCCCTGTTTGTTGACATAGTTATATATTTGTGATTGTTTGTGTGTTCTTTATTGAGCTAAGACACTAAATTTATAAATTAAGTAATATTAATGGGTCAAAAACAGACCAAAGTGTATCCAAAACAACACAAGTGAAGGTGAAATATAAAAAAGACACCATTACCCGGACATTGCATCAAACACAAAAACATCACTTCTTTAAGGCGCCAGTACGCTTTAATCTTGCGGTCTTCACAGCAGCAGCGGTAACTGGCACAGCCGTTTTTGGATTGCTCAGCCCGAGCTCTCTGGGAGTCGATTCCACTGGCGCAATTTTGTCCAACTCTGCTAGGGACTCCACTCGGTGCCGCGTATCGTCGGGTGCAAGGACATAGACGCAGCCTGCCTTAGTCCAGCTCTTGGTGACGCCGCATCTTTCCCTGGCAGCCAAGAAAACGTCATGCCGCCCCTTAGTAAGGAACTCAGATAAAGTGACGCCCGAAGCCCTCAATTTCGTTTTTGAGTACCAAATCTTGTCTCTGACTGCAAGACTGCAAACCTTAAACAAGATAGGCCTGGTTCTGTTGGCCACCGCTCGCCCCATCCTGTGACAACGACTGATGTCAGCAACAACAAATTCACTCAGCTGCAGCCTATTTCGGACCACCTCAGTAATCAACTCGGCGGTGTCCTCCTTTTGCTCTTCAGCAATTCCATGCAGGAGCAAGATCTTCCTTCTGCCCCGCATCTCCATCTGGTCGACACTTCGAGCTAGAAGCCCCACCTGCTGCTGAAGACTGTTTAGAGCCTGTGTAATGAATGTCCGAAACAGACCAAACTCCGCAGCCAAGCCAGAAGCTGTGACAGGTGACTGAGGGGTGGTTCTCAGCAACTCTTCCTCAAAAACAGCCATTCTCGTGTGAAACATCTCCTTCAGTTCACTTAGAGTGTTTGATAGTGAATCCATCTTGGTGTTATGAAGTGACTGTTATTATAAATGTGAAAAATGTGCAGAGAAAACGCTACTCCAGCAGGTATAGACAGTTAACTTTTATTATAAGGCATAAAATAATTGTAAATATACTTTTCACTATATTATATTAAAATTAAAATACAAGCAAATTTTTCAGTATGTTGTGGAGAAACGTCTAATTAAGACTACAAGACATGCTGCCTTCGTAATTGCTTTTCCTGAGAGCTTAAATGAGCGCATAAACACGCCGACGGCGTGGCCCGCAGGAGTGAAGTTGTCCGACTGGTTTCCGAGGAGACGCGGGCAGCGGGGGGACACGAGCGTCGAGATTCGCGCCGGCGACAGTGCACACGCAGTCGTTGGGTGCTTCTCCCAGTGAAAATCGAACTAAACGACGTAATAGGAATGACTTACAGTGTCGGTATGCTAACAATTATGGTTTAAATAGTTCTCACTCGCAAACTAGGGGACTAGTGCGCTCGAATGGTGTGAATGTGGTTCAAGCTAGTGGAAAGAAACCCAAGTGCTCGTTAGATCTGTTCTACCAAAACGTTAGAGGCTTGCGCACGAAGTTAAAATCGTTTAATAATAATATTTTAGAATCTATGGTTGATTTGGTAGCCATAACAGAGACAGGAATTAATGACTCCATACATGATGGTGAACTGGCGCCGGACGGGTACACAATATTAAGATGTGACCGCGCGGATGGCCGTAAACACGGTGGGGTCATGCTGATCGCCACCCCGCGCGGCGCTCTCGAGTTACGCAGTGTACCGTTATCAAATAACACTAGCTTGAACCACCACCCGTTCGAAATCGTATGTGCGACGGTATACCGTCAAAATATTTTTTTGTTTTTGTGTTGCATATATTCCACCTAAGACTATTGAAAGGGAATATATGTATATGTTCCATTTACTGGAGCAGTTATGTGTTAGATATGACAAAGTTGTTTTAGTAGCTGATTTAAATATGTATTCAACAAACCAAGACATACAATGTTATTATGAATACTTTGTCACCTTTTGTGGGTTTCGCCAAAGTACCTAACAATATTCTTAATTGCAACAATCGCACGCTCGATGTTGTTCTAACTACTTTTCCCGAAAGTGATATTGTCGTAAGCGAGGAATGTGAGGAGTGTTTGTCATGCATAGACGCACAGCATCCGCCGCTACGAATAAGTATAAGTCGTGTGCGAGCGACTTCTAACCCTGGTTATCATGTACCACAGGCTTCCACCTCCCTACCACGATGGAATTATAGCAAGGCCGACTTCCATTGTTTGTACTTGGGACTTGCAGGGATAGACTGGAGTGCCCTGTATGAAACGAGTAATGCCGACGAAGCGTATAGGATATTTTACGACACATTTTACAGGATTTTGGATGATAGCACTCCAAGAAAGAGCTCCAAGGGTGATTGCTTTCGTTATCACTACCCAGAATGGTACACTGCTGACATAATAGGTCATATTAAGAAGAAATCTTTTTGGCACAAATCTTATAAGAAGACTGGTTCGGTCAACGACTATTTTAACTTTTCGCACTACCGTTCTATTCTCAAAGTAAAAATTAGTGCCGCTTACTGCGATTATCAGAGGCGTACTGAGCAACAATTTGTGAAGGAACCAAGGTCTTTTTGGGGTTTTATTGGGGGCAAGCGCTCGAAACGTAGTAGACCGAAGATAGTTAAGAATGGCGAGCCTTTGCCAGAGCATGAGTGCGCTCAGGCATTCGCTGATTATTTTCATTCGGTTTATCGGGCGGTGGCACCGCGGTTGGATGCGGCTGCCGCTGGGCAGACGGTGCCCGAGCGCGGCGCCCGCATTCACGTGGGGCAGCTGTCTCTCAGCGAGGTGAGTGCCGCGCTCGAGCGCCTCAAGCCCAAGCGTTCGGTTGGGCCAGACGGGGTGCCACCTTTCATCGTGAGGGATTGTAGGACAGTACTGGCCCGGCCACTCATGCATTTATTTAATAGCTTTTTACGAGAATGCTCGTATCCGGACGGCTGGAAATTGACTAGGGTTACCCCGGTACCGAAGGGGGCTCCAAGCTCAGATGTTAGCGGGTATAGACCAGTAGCAGTACTGTCAGCATTTGCTAAAGTCTTCGAGTCCGCGTTGTGTTCAACTATCCACTCGCAAGTAGCCTCACAGCTGAACGACGTGCAGCATGGTTTCCGTGCAGGCCGCAGCACGAACTCTAATTTAATGTGTTTTTTGAATCAGGCCACCACAGTGCTGGACTCGGAGCCTGGTGCACAACTAGACGTCGCTTACTTCGACTTCAGGAAGGCATTTGATAGTGTGGATAATGACATACTTTTAAGTAAATTTGCGAGTGTCGGTTTTACCCCAGCCCTCCTCGAGTTCTTTGCTAGCTACTTAGGCAACCGCAGGCAAATGGTAGAATATGCAGGTTACACCTCGAACTCGTATTTCACCCTTACGGGGGTAAGTCAGGGCACAAATTTAGGACCTTTAGAATTTATTATTATGATAAATGATCTTCCAGATGTCATTAAAGACGCTGGCTGTTTATTATTTGCTGACGATCTCAAGCTATTCCTACGGATCACAGACGAGTCACACTGCGGAATGCTCCAGCGAGACATCGATCGGGTGGTAGCGTGGAGTGAAGAGAATAAACTACTCTTCAATGTTTCGAAGTGTAACATAATGTCCTTCACGCGGGCCGTGGTACCCCGACGTCACGATTATTGCATGGCCGGTCATGTCATACCGCGGGTTGGGTTAGTGAGAGATCTCGGTATTACTTTTACTGGGGATCTTTCGTTTCGTGCGCATGTAGTGCAGGTGTGCAAAAAAGCGTTTAAAAATCTTGGTTTTGTCATGCGTGAAACCCGGGATTTCACTAACATGGCGGCAGTGAAATCACTTTATAATGCGTTGGTACGAAGCAACTTGGAAACTAGTGCTATCATTTGGAATCCTTATGAAGTGAAGTATTCTCTGATGCTGGAAAAGATGCAGAACAAATTTACCCGATACCTATATATGAAGCAATTTGGTGTATATCCCTTCTACCCTCTTATGTATCCAACTCTTTTTGTTATAGGGATGGTTGGGTACTATAAGTTGGAGGTAAGGCGCAACCTCGCTCTTGCAAAATATGTTTTTATGGTTTTTCGTGGCATGCTGAATAATCCACAAATATTAGAATCATTGGAATTGCTCGTTCCAAACAGGAGGCTACGGTTAGGACCTAGGGAGGGGCTTTTTAAAGTCCCGGCAACCCGTACAAATTTATTAAAGTTTGCACCAGTGATTCGTGCAGTAGGAATACTTAATAGCATCTCTCTGCGTTTAGACATATTTTCTTGTTCTTTGACGGAATTCCAGAGGGTGACACTTAGTGTGTTGTCCACTGTATAACTTGTGCCTCTATATTTAGTATATATAGTTTGGGATTGTATAATTAACAATTTATGACTACTTTTGTTAGCTTGGGTCTTACCTGTTAAAACAAATGTATGTGTTAATGAATAAATAAAAAAAAAAAAAAAAAAAAAAAAAAATAGGAAAGCACAAGATCAGCAGTTTCAGATCAGTTTGTCTTCGAATTCCGAAGTGGTGTAATTTACAGATCAGTGTGTTGTGGTCGACGCAGTCGAACGCTTTTGAGAAATCACAGAAAATGCCAATGGCATCCTGGGACTTCTCTCAAGATTCTAAGATGTGGCTGATTAGTTTTACTCCCGCGTCCGTTGTCGACCTACCTTTCGTGAAACCAAACTGCTGACTATGCAGGATCCCATTTGAATTGAAGTGAGACAACATCTGATCCAGCATGATTTTTTCGTAGATTTTACTCAATGCTGGAAGCACGGATATAGGTCTATAATTAGAGGGATCACTCTTACAACCTGATTTGAAAAGTGGTACTACTTTACTGTGTTTCATTAAGTCAGGAAACGTGCCGCTGTCCAAACATTGATTGAATATGCCTGTTAGGACAGGAGCAATTGAGTCAATAATATCTCCAAGAACCCTAACGGATATCCCCGATAAGTCGTCAGTATTTTATATATTGAGACTTTTGCACGCGTTTTTAATTGTATCAATACATATTGGTTTAAATTTAAAGGTTGGTATGTGTTTAGTAAAGTTTTCTTTAAGAAGAGCTTCAGCTGATTTAGATGAGGAGAGGACTTCGTAACCTCTAACGGAATGTTGGTAAAGATTTTCTAATGTCTCAGCGACTTCTTGCTTATCAGAAATGGTTTGTTTATTTATTTTCAAAGACAACTCATGCCGATCGCGTTGTTGTGTCTTTCCAGTTTCTCTATTAATTACTTGCCACACAGTTTTTATTTTATTAACGCCTTGTTTGTCCGCTGGTTATAGGCTGTATGACGTCACATTAAATTGAATATAGCTCCCTCTAGGGGGCACGAAGTAAATAACTAAAAAAAATCGCCCCATCCCATCATCTTTTGCGAGGTATACCCCGTCAAAGTCATGAAAAGTATTTTTTTACCCGACTACGGCGTCACAACGTCCACTCTTGTAACTTATGCATTATCTAGATAAACCTTAAATAGAAAAATGTGCTGTGGCTTTGCAAAAACCCCAAAATACATTAAATAAAAAGTAAGTTCACAAACTAAAACCTGACTACTAAAAAATCAAGATCTAAAAAGTATGAAACAAGATATTCTCATCTGAAATTATTATGTAAAAACTATTCCAAAAAAGATAACCGTGGTCGTATGCCACTTTTTAGAATATATTGTTTTGATCGTATGTTATGATCTATGCGTGTTACATAAATTCATAACCAATGTAAGTTTTTACTTCGCTGCGCTTTTATTATAATTATTTATAGATACCTTTCTACTGAAACATTTGTTAACAATCATTAAAATAACAACTGTATATGGTGATCGAACTCTCAATCTGCAATATATTTTTTGTCTTACTTTAAAAAATCCTTCGGGAAGGTGTAAAGGAATACATAAATAGCAATATTGCTTAAATGCCTATGGCAAATTGTGTAATCTAACACATACGAAAAATAAAAAAAATAAGAGAAAATATTAAATACCATATATTTGGGTTGTTAAAAATGATTTATTCCGATCTCATACCAACAACTTAGGAGCCCATCCAATACGGCCCTCTATTTCCATCGTGATCCCATCTCATTGGTTTTGGGCATTCATACTAGCATTTTGTTCGGCAATTGGCAGACATATCCAGTCCAGCCCTGACCCATTCTAGTATGACAGCTATTTATTGTTCTAAAACATTTCAGCACCACCTCACAACTCAAATTATAGTGTTTATATATTTAAAATGAATTGAATTTAATGACATTTTCAGACAATCTTTAGATTGACCCAGCGGATAATCCAGTAAAGATTTTTTTTTTTGTACTTTGAACAAAATCAAAAATCAAAATCAATTTTTTTATTTCATAAAGGCCTACATGGGCACTTATAAAACGTCGACAATGTGCACGGTTCGGGTTGGTCGTTTCCTATGGAGAAGAACCGGCAAGAAACTCCATGGACGTTGGAACGTTGGAACGCGGGCGAAGCCGCGGGAAGACGCTATGACCTCCACTGGTGTTTGTGTCAACTCGTTTTTTTTTCTATTCCGAACGAATACCAATGTTTAAACTTATACCAAAACAAGTTCAAAAATATTAGGTACAGTCAGTAAAAATTCTTATTATAAAAGAACTTAACATAAAAAAAATATGATTAATATTCTTTTTTGCAAAAACTTGAACACAAGAACAATTTACTAACAATTTAAACATTACAAAATATCTCAGAAAATCAATTTTAATTTACATTAAACCTTTACTTGACTTAGTTATTTTTCTAGGTATACATATAGGTAAGTAATTATTTACGTTTACCTATCTATGTAATAATATAATCAGGTATTTTTTTTACAAAAAACAAATCACTTTTATTGTAACAATTGTAAAATATCATACAAAAACAACTTTGTGTATATTTAAATCGACACATATGTCACATATTTATTATATTTTTCAATTTTTATTAATTTTTTGCCTAGTCTGTGGTCGTGGCGAGATCTTTGAGTTTTTGTTTATAGCTATTGAATGTGCAAATATCCATGAATATAAAACACCACGAACCATTTGTGTAAATTAAATTCGATAACCATGCGGACGTCCATAAATATATTTGATTAGTCTTGACTGAGCTGACTGTACCAAATTCAAGTTGTTAGTTTTCGTTATTTAAATAGTGGTATTCGTTCGAAATAGAAAATAAATATTCAAATTCAAATTCATTTATTGCTCAACACAGTACATAAAAATACACTTCAAGATGTCAGGTGAATGCGCAGTCAACCGTGTTCCACCAATTTAGGCATGCAAAATTATAATTACAATAATATAATATATGTATTGAAACAAATACCAGTGTTATAAGATCTTGATATTAGAAGGGAATAAATCTCAAGCGCGAGCCTATTTATAAATAAACCGGCCAGTGCGAGTCAGACTTCGCATATTTAGGATTCCGTACCAGACCGCAAAATTAAGTTGATTGTAATTAAGAAAAATGAAGTAATTTCAAAGAAAAATCTGATTTATCTATATATTCGTATTTGTTAGTAAAAAATACGTGTAATGATAAATGATTTTATTTCTGTAAGTTGGTTTGTACAATCACTTTTACATGTCGACCATATTTTTTTTAAATCTAGATTAGGTCGGCGTTTCCTATCTGACTACTCTGAGAAGAAAGGCCGAAACAAAGTCGGAGGTCACAGTCTCTTTTAAAGTCCAGACAAAATCTTGGTTAGATCATGTGAAGACCATGTAGACTGATGTCTGAAATAGTCTCTTGAGGAAAGAACCATTCAGATTGAGTGGGCCTGTCGAGTCAGTGCACGCATTTGTTAATAACCGAGCAGCTCAACTCAGAATTTAAGGAGCTCAACGTTCAGGTAGGCCACATAAACTACTCAAACTGCCTGACCATGATCAAAAACTAACTAAGATAAATTAAAAACAAAAAAAAAAAAGATCAACATAGTCTTCACACATTCACAATAAATATAATAAAATAATATAATACTTTAAAAAGTTAATATTCTTGTCATTGCATGAATTCACGGTGCAAAATATAAAATAAAACAAATTTAATCAAATAATCTTAATAATAATTAAACAATTCCAAGCCATTTACAATAAATTTCAATAAACGTTATCACCAAATTTCAAGTTCATCAGTCAATAAAAAATTCTTCGGTACAAAAGTTTTATCAAAAAAGCTGACTTTGGCGGCTCCTCATTCCTTTTTCCAATATTTTTTAAAACAAGGAATACTGTTTTTATTTACTCAATGATTTCTAAACAACGATATTAACACTCCACTCGATTGGTAGGTAAAAAAACATAAAAAAAAAAATTGACAATTTGCATGGCTTTGGGTCAACAGTACACTTATACTGAAAAAATTAAAGACTGTAGCTCCATCCGTAAAACTGTTTGGCCGTAAAACCCGTGTGACGGACGACGGACAGACCGACAGATAGACGGACACCTGAGTGACAGCAATAGGGTTCCATTTGGACCCTTCTTCTTCTTCTTTCTATTTAACCATATCACCAAATTTCAAGTTCATAAGTCAATGGCAAGTTAAAAAATTCTTCGGTACAAAATTATATCAAAAATGCTGACTTTGGGGCTTCTCATTCCTTTGTTTTCCAATATTTTTTACAAGAATCACTGTATTTATCTACTCAACAAGCTCTAAACAAGGATACTCTAGGTCAGGGATGGTGAACCTTTAATAGAAAACGTGCCATTTTAATTATGTATTTTTGTATGTGGCAATGAATGGCACTACATTGTGACATACAAAAATACATAGAACGTGCGCAAAAATGTGGCGATTAATGCTCATGCCTTCTCTGTACGAGACGAGATCTTTGCCCTGTAGTGGAACAGTAACAGGCTGGTATTATTATAATTAATTGTATTAAATATTTATGTGACCGAAGTTCATGTCAATTTTTTGTTGACAGGTACACTTTACATAGGTCCCGTAGTACTACCTAACCATTCGGAGGATTCAGAGGAAGTGCAAGCGCCTGTCCAAAACTTTCACCGTGAGTCTGAGATACTCTCGCCAGTATTCGCGACATTATTATAAGCATATTGCGAACAATATTTAGAATAACTGTAAAACTGCAGTTCAGCGTAATGATCATTCTCCACACCAGATGTCCCTGACTAAAAAACTAACATTATACACGATACATGAGTTTTGAATGCAAATCACGAAATTCTCAAGGTGAGGTCACCTCTATTGTTTGATAAAATTTTGTTTAAATGTTATTTGTAGAGACTACCTATTCAAATACTTTCATATTTTGGTGATTAATATCCAACAATATATATTTATTTCATACGTATTACACATTTTGTTATTTCGGCTTTTTCTCAGTAAACCCTTTCATTTCATACCAATATTATGGTAGTGCGCCAAAAATAACTATTCCGCCATCTTGGGCCGTCCGCGCCACTTAGTTTAACATGCATCGTCATCCAAACTAAACGTGAATGCAATTTCATTTAAATCGGTTGAAGATTCAGTTGCAAGATTTCAACCCGAACACACTTACACATACATAAATTAATTGCAAGTTAATTGAAAGCTTGTAAAGAAGTATGTTCCTACTCTATGTATTTTTTGTGGGTCTAATTTTCCCAGTATATGTAAGTTTAGAAGCTGGAAGTAATAACTTATTGAAATATTATAAAAAAACATTTGTCGCCTACATATCTGTACTGAGTACCACTCAATACACTCTAACGAACAGCTGCACATCAGTTTACACTGATGTGTAGCTGTATGGATGTAGATATCACTCCCACTGATATCTACATCTATTACATTTTGTTTTATTAACAAAAGTATTACTTTGTTTTCAGAAAGTTCCAAGCAAGATTCGCCGGTGGCAATATACTCGATACCATGCATCATAGTGATATGTGTTCTGTTGATAGTGATTTATAAAAGTATCAAAGTGTATTATCATCGGGACTCGCATCCCGGCCAAACGATGGAATTGAATATTCCTGTAAGTCTTATCTTAAGCGATCGCCTTTGTTTACATCACAAATATGAAAGAAAAATGTCGTGGTGGCGCACTGGCTAAGACCTCGCGTCTCGTGCTTGAGGTGTTGGGTCCAAATCCGGGCAAGTAACAATGTGACTTTTCAAATTCATATGTACTTTCTAAGTTTATCTTGGACACCGCAGCCAACGGTGAAGGAAAACATCGTGAGGAAGCCTGTACTTACACAGTTAATGTAAGTCTGAAATAGCCAAGTCAAAGGACTGTGGGGTTCCCACAGGCGGCAACTCTGCCACTTGAAGTGGCCACATCCTCACACGAAAATAAGAAGAAGACATCACAAAGTAACTAATCTAATGTGTCAGGCGCCTAATACTTCCCTATTGACGTACATGAACCAGCAGCTTTTGATCACATTCTTCCCATACTGTCTTATTCTACTCCCTACTGTAATATTAATCGTATGCTACTTGCTATAGCAATATAATATATAGCTACGTGTGCGGAAAGTGTCACTTTTTCACCAGTGCTTTTTACTTTTCTGTATTTTTTAAATTTTTAACTCCGTTGTCAGCCAGGCACATACACTTTTTATTATTTGAGAAAAGTTTTACATGTTAGTTAAGTACAGATAATTATTCATATAAAAGGTAAAACATAACTAATACTTCATTAAAGGCGATTTTCATTAATCTATATTTAGATTTGATCAATAAATTAATTTTAAATATTCATTAAATATGTTTGGAAGAACGTATATTTTGGTCGAGCCTTTATGCGTTACGACGTGACAACTATTTGCACATGCGCAGTAGATATGTCCGAGGAACTATCAGTTAATCTGTGAATATACTGAGCGCGCTTGAATAAGCCCGCCATTTTATTAATTTCTTGCTTGGTACGTTTTCAAGAGTCATCACAAATCGTCTCGCGCGCAGGTTTGACGATTTCTAGCCTCCCGAACAAGCCGGATTCCATAAAGGCTTCAGCACCGTAGACCACATACATACGCTGCGGCAGTTTATACAGAAGATCGAAGAGTACAACCTGCCTCTGTGCTTAGCGTTTGTGGACTACGAGAAAGCCTTCGATTCGATCGAGACTTGGGCTGTACTGCAGTCTCTCCAACGGTGCCAAATTGACTACCGGTACATCGAAGTGTTGAAGTGTTTATACAAAAACGCCACCATGTCAGTTCGACTTCAGGATCAGACCTCGGAACCCGTCCTTCTGCAGTGAGGTGTGAGACAGGGAGACGTCATATCTCCAAAGCTGTTTACCGCTGTACTGGAGGATGTCTTCAAGGTTCTTGACTGGAGAGGGCTAGGCATCAATGTCAATGGCGAGTACATCACCCACCTTCGGTTTTCCGACGATATAGTAGTTATGGCTGAGACCATGGAGGACCTCAGTACAATGCTCGATGATCTCAGTAAAGCTTCCGAAAGAGTAGGTCTTAGGATGAACATGGACAAAACCACGTTGATGTTGAATGCCCATGTTACACCCACTCCTATCAAGGTTGGAGACTCTACACTCGAAGTATGTCTACCTGGGACTAACGATCCAATTGGGTAGGACCAACTTCGAGAAAGAGGTCAACCGTCGAATCCGACTCGGCTGGGCAGCGTTCGGGAAGTTGCACGGTATCTTCTCGTCCAACTTAGCACAGTGTCTCAAGACGAAAGTCTATGACCAGTGTGTGTTTCCAGTGATGACATATGGCTCTGAGACGTGGTCGCTTACAATGGGCCTAATCAAAAAGCTTACAGTCACTCAAAGGGCAATGGAGAGGGCTATGCTCGGAGTTTCCTTGCGTGATCGAATCAGAAATGTAGAGATCCGCAAGAGAACCAGGGTGTAGTATAATCAAACACAGATCCGGATGACAACTGCTTTAATGCCACAGATTATAAATAATCACAAACAAAGTAACAATCATAGACAATCCACAACACCTTCCCCTTAAATGAAATACATAATAATGACACAACTTACATAAGCAATTATACTAGATAACAAAATCAACTTCCAATGTCTCTGATTATAAATAATCAGAGAATATGAGAATATAATAACAATCATGACCATCCACAACACCTTCCCCTTAAATGAGATACATAATAATGTAACAACTTAATATTACAACTTATAAAATATTAAAAACTATTTCCACAATGCATTCTCCTTAAATCTGACAATCCTATAATTAGACTTAAGCAAAACACAAAATCCTTTCAATATTTGTACTTAGATTTTAGTAAGATTTTTTGTCATACTACGGGTATGAGGTGGTGAATAAGATGACGATTCACGAATTCTAGAACTTGGCACGTAATCGTCATCCCTATCATTTCCCGAAAAAGAAACCTCCTCATCCATTTCAGTATTCTTAACATTTAACATAGGATTCTGTACTGGTCTTAACAAATGTTGCCTGTTACGACGATAGATTCCCCTTTTATTCTGTACAATATAGGATCGTGGCGTCAATGCTTTTCCTATAATTTTGCCACGTATACTTTTATTTCCGTTTTCTAACATTATAACATCGTCGCCCTCATTCAACTCTGGCAAGAGCTTACAGTGCTGATCATAATAGCTTTTCATTTTTATTTGTTTGTCTAATAACTTTTGATGTTGTAATTTATAACTAAAATTTGTTGCTCTTAATAAGTCTGGATGGACTGGAAGTTTACAATTTAAACGCCGGCCCATCAATAACTGTGCAGGTGAATTCAAATTTTCCCGCTGTGTATTCCTGTAACTTAACAAACCTAAGTAAAAATCTGAGCCACTTTCTACTGATTTTTTCAAGATATTTTTAATAGTTTGCACTGCCCTTTCACTTTTACCATTAGATTGCGCATAGTATGGAGATGAAGTGACGTGTTTAAAACCCCATTCTAATGAAAATTTAATAAAATTACGACAAGAATATTGTGGACCATTATCACTGATGACTATTTCTGGAATACCATACCGTGCAAAATTTTCTTTCATAATACTTATTACTGAGTTTGATGAAGTATCTCTTAAATATCCAACCTCAATAAAACCAGAATAATAATCAATTAAAATTAAATAGCTTTTTTTTCCATACTCAAAAATATCAGTTCCAATCTTATTCCATGGCAACTCTGGAATAGCTACTGGAATCATAGGTTCCCTACTTGGTCTGTTTGCTGTTTCCTGACATACTTTACATCTTCTCACATAGTCATCAATATCTTTCGTTATACCCGGCCAAAATATAACTTCACGAGCACGTCTCTTACATCGATCAATTCCTAAATGTCCCTCATGAACTATATTTAACATGTCCTTTTGTATTGAATGAGGTATCAAAACCTGTTTGTCTTTAAATATGACACCATCAACTGAATACAATTCTTCTCTTATTGACCAATAATATTTTAAATCATTGTGAATATTAAACTTATCAGGCCACCCATGATTAATATATTTAAGTAATAATTTTAAACACTCATCCTTACTAGTTTCCTGCTTAACAAGAGTTAATTTATTATGTGACATGGGTATATTATTAATAACCATTTTTATTTGGTTTAATATAGCCCTACTAATGTTATCGTCATATAAATCCGGAAGAGGTGCCCGCGACAATGTGTCTGGTATATACATGTATTTTCCTGGCCATATAGAAACAAACATACATACATATATACTAATATACATACATACACACATACATACATAAACTGATAAACACATTACCCTCCTTCGGCAGTCGCGTAAAAGGAAACAGGAATAGGTAGAGGCGGGCAGCCCTAACGCGTGTTTACGTGACGTGCGCTTGTTGGTAATTATTTCAAGCACAGGGCCGAGTCACAATACTGTTAGTTATCATTACTTTGATATAGGTTTCTCTTTTTTTGTTCATTTTGAGTTTATCTTTTGTAATTAATTGCCAAGTAGGGCTAGCAGGACATAAAAACATATAAACTCTTTGTAGTGTAGCGGCACCGACGCCGCCACTTACGAACGAATGACATGACGTCACACAAATCCTGCATCGCGCAAGTAAAGTTTTCGGCGCGATTAGAACACATACAACAGTCCGACAACAACCGTTGGGCAGTTGCCCGGACCAGACACAATATCCGTCTGGTCGGAGGATCCTCCCTTTTCTATGGAGGTTTGTGGGACTTTACACCCTGTTCCGCTACCCCCAAACTGGTGACCCTCGAACATGAACATCAGCGCAGCCTTCGTGCAGAGCTACTTCATCGTGACGTCATCATCACTTCCCCAAGCTTTCGAGCAGCGAGTCACACAGCCAGCCAGTACCTACGGCATCTACGGGGGTATCCTGACCACCAGCATGCAGCGGACGCGCATTCCTGGTCATCACCCTCAGCTTCTATCATCATCGCTCCGACCCACTGGAGCCACCAGCACTCTCCCGACTCACTGGGACATCATCACAGCTCCGACCCACTGGAGCCAGCAACTCTATCCCGACTCACTGGGATATCATCACCCCGACTCACTGGGGCACAACCGCAGACAGTTCTGACTCACCGCGAACACTGCGACTTCCGGTTCCGACTCAATGGAACCAACCTACCACTGGCCAGGCACACATCACAAGATGTACAGACGACTCAACCTAACCTGCTATCGACCTCCGGTCTCCGGAGGGGAGTGATGTAGCGGCACCGACGCCGCCACTTACGAACGAATGACATGACGTCACACAAATCCTGCATCGCGCAAGTAAAGTTTTCGGCGCGATTAGAACACATACAACAGTCCGACAACAACCGTTGGGCAGTTGCCCGGACCAGACACAATATCCGTCTGGTCGGAGGATCCTCCCTTTTCTATGGAGGTTTGTACCCGTTGCTAACTTGTTACGGTCATTGTAAGTTTTAATGTCTTATCAAAATATCTAATGTCATCGTTTAATAACTGTGCAAGTTAAAATAAAAGAATTTGAATAAATCAACCGTCACCCATCTCCGCTTGTGGGATCATGACACAGACTAACCCTGCGCGCTCTCTTTCAGACTGCCTATAAAAGAAAGAGATGCCCGATGACACAACTCTTGTAGTTTATCGTAAAATAACATGTAGTCTTCCATCGATTTATTTGAGTTACCCAACAGATAGTATGCGTTTTGGTCCCTGGACAAGTTGGTCGAGCCAAATTACTGCCATTCCTACCACCACTGCTGAAACCCGACGTGTCGCTGGTCCACACCACTGGGGAGAAGCAAAATTAATTTGCCTCTCTTTTTGTGGAATCCAGACATACTGGTGACGTGCGGCCCACTTCTTCTCCTGGTGGATGTGATACGAGTATGTTGGAAATACGTATCTATCAAAAGGACGTCCGTAGGATGGTGCGCAACCTCGGCGTGATCAAGGCTATCAACCCTGAAGGAATACCACCAATACTTCCTAGAACCTGTGCGCCTGAGCTGTCTCCGATCATGACACATGCATCTTCTGCCTTTCGTATGAGACTGAAAAAGTGGCAAATGCTAGGATGCAAGCCAACGTACAGTTCGTGTCCAAGACGGGTAGTCGAGCTGACTTAGCCAACTACAGACCCGTCTCTATAAGGTCCATACTCTGTAGAAGTACGAAACGTGTTCTTATATTAATCTCCTGGCATACCTAGAAGCTAACAATGTCTCCGAATGTGGCGATACCAATCTGATCAGGTTAAATGCTGCTAAAACCCAGGCGTGTCTTTATTCCGCTAAAAAGAGCCAACTTCACCCGGCTCCGTTATTCGAAGTCAGACCGTTCTTCGTTATTCGAAGTCGATGATTTCAACTCTTAGTTTTTGCCCATAGGCAAAAGCTCAGCTGGCTGCCATAAAGTTGGGGAACCTTGCGAAAGTGAGAAGGTAATTCACGCCAGAAAAGCTGCACAACTTGTATCATGAGCAAGTTCGATCATACATGGAGTACTGTTCTCATATCTGGGACGGATTTGCCAAATACCAGTTTGATGCACTAGAGTCGCTAAAAAAGCGTCCGAAGAGGCTCATCTGCAATAAGGCACTGGTCAAGTCAAACCCCCAGAGCCTTGAGCATAGTCGCGGGTTTGCTAGCTTATCAGTTTTTTAACGGTTACAAATTTCGCCAGTATTTAAAGACTCTGGTTGCTACAGCTTATCTTTACTTAAATCGTCTAAGTAGGAAGAAAGAAAGAAATATTGCAATTTTACAATATTGGATTATATTTGTTAGTATTACATAAGAATTGTAAATTATAATTAATTATATTATGTATGTTAAAAAAGGTTATTAAAATACAACTTGAACGTAGCTATAGAAACAAATCTATGAAAAGATCCATTTACACTGGCCTTCAAAACCTCAATTTTAAAATTGTCCTCATGAGTAATGTGACGACTGCTGTGAAGCACAGGCCTCTTCTCAATGAGAGGGAGTTGGCCGTAATCCACCAGTGCTCGTCGTAACTACTGACGCATAACTTCATCATATTGTGGTTCCTCTTGAGCCTGAATTTCAAGTTCGCACTCCCTCCGGAAGAGCATATTCTGGTAGAACGGTATATTAGGATCAGGCTGAAAAGATGAATAATATGAGTTGCTGTATAATATGTGTTATTTCTTTTTTTGGTGTACAATAAAGTATATTCTATTCTAAGTAGGTTAAAATTAAAATAGTTATTTAATGCTACAAGTGCGGAAGGTCATACAACATTTTACTATGCATTGTGCGAGGAAATAAAAATATATCTGAACCAAGCAAAAAAATAATAAAATGGCGGGCTTATTCAAGCGCACTCAGCATATTCACAGATTAACTGATAGTTCCTCGGACATATCGACTGCGCATGTGCAAGTAGTTGTCACGTCGTAACGCAAAAAGGCTCGAGCAAAATATACGTTCTTCCAAACATATATAATGAATATTTAAAATTAATTTATTGATCAAATCTAAATATAGAGTAATTAAAATCGCCTTTAGTGAAGTATTAGTTATGTTTAACCTTTTATATGAATGATTATCTGTACTTAACTAACATGTAAAACTTTTCTCAAATAATAAAAAGTGTATGTGTCTGGCTGACAACGGAGTTAAAAATTAAAAAAATATAGAAAAGTAAAAAGCACTAGTGAAAAAAGTGACACTTTCTGCACAGTTTGGCTGCTTAGAAAACGCTCTTTTAGAGGACATGCATTGTAAACATTAGATATATTCAACTAAAGATCCTTCGCTCAAAATGACAATCTGTTTCGTTTCAACAATTTGAGATCTAAGACAAGTGACATTCTATCAACAACATTGTAACGATAGCGATTGGAAAAATGTGCAAAAATGTATGAAAATGCCAAGCGCTACCGCAATGTAACGTGATCAATTGTAAGAATTTGGCATTCCTATCATCGCCTTTTAATTATTAGACTTTATGTACAAAAGGTACAAAGGCGGACTTAATGCCTTAGGCATTCTCTACCAGCCAGCCATCGCTGATAGGATTACACTGTCTATAGCCTGTTAAAGATTCGTCGCTCATCTATATATAACTTTTAAAGTTTTAAATTATTATTATTTTGAAGTTCGAAAGTGCCGCTTAATGGCCTAATTGAATAAAAAAAAAAATGATTTTGATTTTGTTAAGCCGGACTCCCACTTATTCGGAGATTACTGTAAACCAGTTGGGTTATGGTGGTCAAGTTTTTTAAAATGTATGGCAAAAATTGTAAGCAGAGTATAAAGGTACCATAGACTTGTTGCTTACTTACAATCTTGTTAGGAAAGCTAGGCAGATTGATTGGATGAAAGAGATTGTCATGCAGAGTGTTCAATCAGGATCAGTGACATTAAAAGTAATTGAAAACTTACTTCACTGAATGAGTTCTGTCTTGGTATTTGGGGTAACGGTTGCTGGGATGTTTCTTGTTGATTCGTTTCTCTCTGGTATCGTTTCATAAATACATAAACCACAACTAGAAGGGCCAGTATGCTCACGGATACTGATGATATGATGATTATTGTGGTGTAATCAGTAACTGCAACAACAGAAGTTGCAGTGGTTTGGGAATAGTGCGATGGGATTGTCCCATTAAAAGTAACTGCATCTGTAACGTCACGTATATCTTCTTTTCATTTACTACATACATCAAGTATTTTTTCGTTGTCACAATGACAGAGACAAACGTCGTTCTTTCTTAATGATAATTTATTTTATTTCTGTAAGTTGGTTTGTACAAACACTTTTACATGTCTAACATATTTTTTTAAAAACTAGATGAGGTCGGCGTTTCCTATCTGACTACTCTGAGATGAAAGGCCGAAACAAACTCAGAGGTCACAGTCTCTTTTAAATTCCTGACAAAATCTCGGTTAGATCATGTGAAGACCATGTAGACTGATGTCTGAAATGGTCTTTTGAGGAAGGAACCAGCCAGATTGAGTGGACCTGTCCAGTTAGTGCACGCATTTGTCAATAATCGAGAAGCTCAACTCAGAATTTAAGGAGCTCAACGATTCGACGAACAATACCAAAGAAAGGACATTCGGGTAGGCCGCATAAACTACTCAAACTGCCAGACCATGATTAAAAACTAAGATAAATTAAAATTAAAAACAAAATAATGATTTTCAAACTTGAAATATAAGCAACTAATGAAACACAGACAGGTGTTTTTAGGGTTCCGTAGTCAACAAGGAACTTAGCTCAGAGATTCTTAGTACTAGAAAGCTATAATTTTTTTTAGGGTGGGTACCCCCTGTACACGTAAAGTGGATGTTTTTTTTCTTTTTTATCCCATAGTGTAGGGTATCGTTGGATAGGCTTTTTAAAAATATTACGGGTCTGTTAAATGTTTTCGATTAAGGGTTCCGTTTGGGTAAAATTAAGCTTTTTAAGGCTAATATTTGTTAGTGTGAAGTGTCCCTCCCCCTGCCATGCTAAATGGTTACTTTTGAATTTGTGAAAAAAAGAACGGCAGTAATGAGATTTTTTTATTAATATAATAAAAAATATTTGTATAACGAATTTAACAGAAAAATTATCACAAATAAATAGCCATTCCAAGTTTACGAATATAATAGTCATCCAACTTTTAAAATGAAACTTGTTTTTTTTTTTTTGTATTTCGATGTATGGGGACAACAGTTTCCGAACGACAAAGTTAATTATGCCCCTTCGTTAGAGCAATGTTCGGTGCTTTCATTGTTTATGTACGTTAGTAATGTTAACTATTAATTTTGGTGAATGTAGCTGTTTATACGGAACCCTTTAAGCGCGAGTCAGACTCCCACTTGGCCGGTTTTTTTATTATTGATAGGCTTGCGCTTGACCACTATCTCACCTGGTATTAAGCGATGATGTGAGGTGAAGTCGACGGTGGAACACGCTTGCCTGAAAGTAACCTATTCACTCTTGACTTAGACCAGGTTATAGGTATCAAGAAACACAGATTTTGGCAGGACAATCCTTAACTGTACGCACAATGAAAATATGCCTAAAACTTTTTGTGCGTATGGGTGGGATGTCCACCATGTACCATAGCGCACAGCCGTACGTCTGGTCGTCCGATGTTGGAACGGGCTACGCGGAATTAGATCATGCAATTCCGTCGTACGCTCTCCGAAATGTAACCTATAAAAAACCCACAGCCTGGCAACCCAGCGTCGATAGTCACTTACCTGCGGGTATGGGAGGCATCAATTCTTTGTGCTGGTATGTCAATAAAGTCTTGTTAACTACAAAACGTGTAATTTTCACTTCATTTCCATCGTTCATTGACTGATATGCGTAGTAAAGACAACACAGAATAGATCCATTGTCCGCCATCGTAAATTTTCCTTTATATATTGCTGTTTTGTTAAACGTTTGTATCCTGTTATCAGTTGTACTTACAAGGGCTATTGATAAATCTGCAAAATATGTTAAATTATAAATTTAATGGTGCAATGACGTGGTGGCCCAGTTGCTAAGACCTCGCATCTCGCCCTTGCGGTCTAGGGGTACAAATACAGGCAAGTACCAATGTGATTTTTTCAATTCATATCATGGACATTCTAAGATTATCTTGGACATCGCTGATAACGGTAAAGAGAAATATCTTGAGAATACCAGAATTTATAATTAACTAGCTTCCGCCCGCGGCTTTGCCCACCTGAAAAGTATATTCGTATCTCAATCATTTTACCTAGTTTATTGGGATATAGAACAACCTAGGTATGTGCTATTCCTACTATAATCTATCTCTGTGCCAAATTTCATCCAGATCCGTTCCAAACTTTAGTTTTTAAAATAGTAGGTAGTCTACACGCATATTAATAATATTAAAAAGAGGAAATATTTTTTTGTTTGTTTGTTTGTACCGAATAAGCTCCAATAAAATTAGAGATGCTTAAGAAAATTGCTATAATGTAACCTAAAGTAGCAAAACGTTGCCTATAAAATTCATTAATGCGCAGAGAAAACTATTGATTATACATAAAAATTATGTACAAAATGAAAAAAAGGGTGGGTTGTCAAAACTCAAACAGCCTAATTTACACTCACTCACCCACTGCACCACTCGCTCACTGTTACGAAGCAGTACTGGTCCAAATAAAAATAAGACTTATGATGTGGATGTGAGTAAGCAGGCATCTACATATGTCAGTGAATGCTACTGGAAAACGATTTGTTCAACAGACTTTCTACCCTAGTCTGTTTATGAGTAGACAAAGAAGTCTATCTGTAAGAAATAAACCACAGCTTGAAACTACCGACACAGCTCCCACAACGACAGAACAGAAAAGTCAGACACCAACTAATAACACACCTGACCCTCCGGAAGGGCAAAGAGTTTTAACAACTAGAGGCAACAAGCGAAAGAAGGTATCACAGATGCCATATTCTGAAACAATCAAAACTAACAATAGGTACAATGGTGTACAGATCGACTTGACTGAAGATGAGCCTGAACCCAAGGAAAAACGCCCAAGCACCACCGATTATCTAATATGGTATTGAAGATATAAACAAATTAAATGAATTAATTAGCACTGTTGTTGATAAAGATCATTTTATCCTTAAAATTATGAACAAAAATCAATTGAGAATTAATTCCATAGACATTTATTTATTTTTTTATTTATTATCACACCAATCTAACAAAAGTAGTCATAAATTGTTAATTGTACAATCCCAAGTAACGGGTCTAGATAGAAGCATAAGTTACACAGTGGACAACACACTAAGTGTCAACCTCTGGAATTCCACCAAAGAGCAAAAAAATATGTCTAAACGCGGAGAGATGCTATTAAGTATTCTTACTACACGAATCACTGGTGCAAACTTTAATAAATTTGTACGGGTTGCCGAGACTTTTAAAAGCCCTCCCTAGGTCCTAACCGTAGTCTCGTGTTTGGAACGAGCAATCCCAACGATTCCAATATTTGTGGATTATTCAGCTTGCAAAGAAAAACCATAAAACATATTTTGCAAGAGCGAGGTTGCACCTTACCTCCAACTTATAGTACCGAACCAACCCTATAACAAAAAAGAGTTGGATACATAAGAGGGTAGAAGGGATATACACCAAATTGCTTCATTTAGAGGTATCGGGTAAATTTGTTCTGAATCTTTTCCAGTTTCGTAGAATACTTTACTTCATAAGGATTCCAGATGATAGCACTAGTTTCCAAGTTGCTTCGTACAAACGCGTTATAAAGTGATTTCACTGCCGCCATGTTAGTGAAATCACGGGTTTCACGCATGACAAAACCAAAAATTATAAACGCTTTTTTGCACACCTGCACTACATGCGCACGAAACGAAAGATCCCCAGAAAAAGTAACACCGAGATCTCTCACTGACACAACCCACGGTATGACGTGACCGCCCATGCAATAATCGTGACGTCGGGGTACCACGGCCCGCGTGAAGGACATTACGCTACACTTCGAAACATTGACGAGTAGTTTATTCTCTTCACTCTATGCTACCACCCGATCGATGTCTCGCTGGAGCATTCCGCAGTGTGACTCGTCTGTGATCCGTAGGAATAGCTTGAGATCGTTAGCATATCGTAGGTAGGGAGATAGGCAGGTATGGTAGTTAGTAGGGTAGGGTAGGTAGGTAGGATAGGGTAGGGTAGGTAGCTAGCTAGTTGACGGGAGCGCAGCCGAGGGGGACAGCTAGTAAGATATAAGTCTGAAAGCGTCGACCCGCATTGAGCAAGGGTGGTGATTAATGCTGGTGCCTTCTCTGTATGAAAAGAGGCCTGCAGTGGGACAGTAATAGGCTGGTAAGATTATGGCACATCAAGTTTATGGCATGGCTTTGTAGACAATATCTTTCTAAAACTAAATGTCCTATATTGACATCCTGGTCCAAACTGAACTGTACTTACTTTTTATAGATAGGCTCGCGCTTGATCACTACCTCACCTGATGGTAAGCGTTAATGTGGTCGACGGTGAAGCACGGTCGACTAGAAGTTACGTATAACCTATTTTACTCTAGACTTACAGACCCCTTTTTTGTGGTAGGTAATTATCCAATGACTTCTCCCGCTCTGGGTGAAGCGGAACGCCGTGTCAGACTTTTACTGACTAAAACCCACATGTATTCCTTCAGTTGCTTGTACCAGGGCCGCGGTTACTCTATTTCAAATTTATCCGCGACCAACTTAAAGACCCCTAGGTTGTAGCTATTGGGAAATACACTCTCCGGCAAGGAATTCCAATCCTTTAGCTGTACGCACAATTAAAGTATTTCCATTACATACTTACATTTTGATCGAGATCTATATTCTTCACAGCTAAACTGAACTTCTAATACTTCAGAATATGTTAGTGTTACAATGTACTCTTTAGCTGAAACAAATGAAAAAAATATTCGTGCGCATGAATTATAATGGAAGCAGCAACGTATCGCATCCAAAAATAAACGATTTATTCCGGTTGGATCTCCTGATCTGATCCCGCTGGTTATTAAGGTGTCGTGGCAAGAAAGAAAGAAAGAAAATGAAGAAAGAAACATAATATTTTTTTCTTTATTTATTTTTCTTTAAAGCGTCGTGGATGATCTCATTGGAACGAAGTTTTTTTCGCTATATAATAACAGGATCAATAAAAAAATATGTTAACAAAAAACGTTAAAACTTATTAATGATATTCTCGTTCGTTTAACATCGTTGCTTTGTTAAGTGAATGAAAATATTATTCATCAGTTTTAATTTTTTGTTTTTTCTGACAGAAGAGAGGCTAATGCGGAAAAGGGAGAGGCAAGTCTTTGCCCAGCTGTGGACATAACAGTCAGGTTATATAGTTAGATGGGCGTATCCGTGTCGTAACAGCGAGAAACATCGCAACTATAGAAAAAAAAACATTTTAACAAAAAAACCGACTTCCAATACAAAACACTACAAAGCGAAAAAAAAATTTCTTTTCGCCAGTCGGTGTCAGATCAGTTTGATGGTACCATTTTCGTTAGAACTATTTATTTAAATTTGCTTTATCAAGTCATTTAACTATTCCAGATAATTATCTTATATCCAAAACATATTTATCTGGAGTACAGTTGACGTATGACTTATGAGTCAGTTCTGTGACATGTAGGTTGTTTATTTAATACCCGATACATATCGAATAGTGTGTTTATAACAAATTCAGATGAAATATTTTCTCGTTTCATACTTTTTAGAGCATGATTTTTCATTATTTGGGTTTTAGTTTTTGAACTTATTTTTTTATTTTAAAATCCTTGTTCAACGATATCACACATTATGGGTAGGGGTATTTTTTAGGGTTCCGTACCCAAAGGGTAAAAACGGGACCATTACTGAGACTCCGCGGTCCGTCTGTCTGTCTGTCTGTCACCAGGCTTTATCTCATGAACCGTGATAGCTAGACAGTTGAAATTTTCACAGATGATGTATTTCTGTTGCCGCTATAACAACACATACTAAAAACCGAATAAAATAAATATTTTAGGAGGGTTCCCATACAACAAACGTGATTTTGTTGCCGTTTTTTGCAAAAATGGTATGGAACCCTTTGTGCGCGAGTCCTACTCGCACTTGGCCGGTTTTTTTTGCTCTTGTCTTCGGCCCCCTTAGAGGGCGAGATATTCAATTTAATGTGACGACATATAGCCTATAACCAGCGGACAAACAGATGCTTCATTTGTCAAATTATGATAAACAAAATAGAAGTTATGAAGGAACAGATGAACAAACATACATACACACATACCGGTCAAAAACATAACCCTTTCTTTTGCTTCGCCGTAATCAGGTAAATACAAAACCCTTCCTTTTGCTTCGCCGTAGTTGGGTAAAAAGCAGAAAAAATTCCTGGCACTTACCGACATCTTTCTCACTCAAAATTATTTTGTCTGACCATAGTATATCTCTTTTATGTACCGACGATTCAACATGTACAGAAGTGTTGTTATCAAATAATTCTAAATCAATTATAAACTTCGTGTTCATCGCGGAGCTATCCAAAGGAACACCAATTACAGAACCTGTAAATAAAAAATCGTTACAGTTAACATCCAATGAAGGAACCCTTAATCAATCTATCTAGTCTTTTCCGAATTATGTTGGGTTCGGCTTCAAGTCTAAAGGATATAGCTGAATACCAGGAGCTAGTAATATACATTGAGTGACTGGGAAACACTATACCCCTTGGCAAGACTGGTGACAGATTTAAGGCTTCTTGTTTAATAATGTCAATGTCATGTCATTGTCAAACTAAATATGAGCTTGACGGATGGTTGTCTGTTGCCTTCTAACTTCACAAAGAACAGAGCGCACGCGTCTCATGAAAACTTTATTGATATTAAATAGTTAAGAAGTACTTGTGACTCCTAGTAATGTATAAAAATGTAAGCAGTGTCCTAATAAACGATTATTGAACCACTTGACCGTTATTAATAGCTTACTATTGAGAAGCGTATCCGTTTCCCGTTGAATTTTACGTCTCTTTCTACCTAAATAGGTCTATCTCTTTCGCACATCCCCGCCTTTCACCTGTCAGTGGGGCGCTGCCGAGCTTGTCGCGACGCGCGCTTTGGTAGTCATTGGCTTGAAATTTCCCGTTGTGATAACATGTGCTCTTACTGCTCTTAGTAATATAACTAAGATAAATTAAATTCAAAATGGTGAAACCAGTTACCACGAGTTATATATCACTTAAATTGTTTGGCGCTTGGCTTCGACGATAAGTTTTTCGTAGAAGCGCGCATTTGTTGTTAAGTGATTCGAATTGGTGAAATTAGAGATTTGGTTATTCGAGATCGCAAGGCTACGGTGTTAAGTTTTTCGTTGTAGCGTGCATTCGTTGTGAATTGTTTCTTATTGGTAAACTTACGGGGACGTGTTATTCGATGTAACACTTTTCTAAATGACGTAACACACCCGTACAAAATATTTTTAATTGATTTGCCGTTCGATTTTTATTTTTAATTTACCTTTGATCTTTCTTCCGTTTATATATTGCATGAATGAATTTTATATGTTTAAAACTAGTACCTACCTATGTATCGGAGCTTATCTAAATAACGAATATTATTATGCTAGCGTAGTTTATTGAGGGATGGTGAACCTGGGACATTCAACCCGGTCGTGTTTGTAATGTGAAATTGTAAAGTTTACCTTTTCAATATTTCATATTTTTCCTAAATTTAGTAAATTAAATTTTATTTGCCTACATAAAAGTTTTCTTTCTAAATGATTTCTCGTGCAATCCAAAAGGAGGGGTTGTACATCTTCTGGTTTATTGCAGGCATCACAATTAGGAAAAAAGATTTTTTTCATGAAAAAGCTTATGTCCCGAACGTATCCTAAATGCCATTTTAAGTTATTGCCTACCTAATTTAACTTGAGAAAACCACGGAATTCGAGGAAACTCACATTGCATAGTTTTGTACCGTATTTCTTTTTCACGAGTTCTGATGTCAAAATATGCATTCCATTTCTGTTGCCATATTTTAGTGTAACGTGAAAAATATTCTGAGTAACGAGTAAGTGTTATGAATACTTCGCTTCCGTCTGTAAAAGATCTTTTAGCCAAATCGTCAGCCTCCTTGTTTCGTCTCAAACCAACGTGCGATGGGATCCATTGCAAATTCAGTTTTACATCATTAGGCATGGTATAACTTTTATTAAGGATAACATAAGCTAACGCTGTTCCTCTGCAACCAGAGGCGGAGCGAACTATGTGTTCTAAAGCACTTTTACTGTCTGAAAAAATAACTACGTTTTTAGATTTTAAATTACTTTTTAAAAAGGTCATAGCCTCTGAGACTGAAAATAGCTCGGCGCACATAATGTTAACATCAGAAACAATTTTATAACCCGCATTTAAAACTAAAAACTAAAACAAACAAAGCTAAAACTAAAACTATTACTAACAAAGGGTGGCACCATATCATCCTTTATATTAGATCCGTCCGTAAACATTTTTTGCCATCATGCGTTTTTAATATTAAGTTCATCGTCAATCAAACGTCTTATGGTAGAACAGAACCCTATTCTGCTAACAAAGGAAAGATGTGTGGTCTGAAATAAGAATAAGGACCGGCAATCCAAAATCAGGTGTGGTATGAGCCGAAACTCCTTATGTAGAGAACATATCCAGGATATATGCCAGAAATGTCTGACAATGAAATTTTAATTTGTGTTTTTGTGCTAAAATAAGCCTGATTAACTATTGATTCTTTTAACTATTGTTTGACTTTTTTAGATGCTATTAAAATATTGTTTTATTTCTAAAATATAAACCAAAATATATTGGGGTCCTCCTGGTCCCCAGGGTAGTAATAGTGTTTCTCCAGGGATGAGTAGAGTTTAAGGGTTAATAGAGGAGAAGAGGCAAATACCTTCTCGTGTTTACACTAGGTAACAATGGTTTATTTTTCTTTTGCTAGTATCTATAATCATATAAGGCTGCAAGTTCTTCCTACAAAATGGTGGTGGGATTGTTTGAAAAACAGTGAGCTTTCAGACATTATATTGCCTTCTCAAAAAAAATGGTGGTATACAGTTCTCAGACTCCATGACGTGCATAGGAGTTGTTTTTATAAATCCTCCATAATTCTCAGAGCTTGGTTTTGTAGCAAGTTTAATTTTGAAATATGGCTTTCGGCGCTATTGTCGAATAAATAACATGCATAATCTATCTTGCTACGAATCAAGGCTATGTATATCAAGGCAATCTACGTAAATGTTTTAAATGTACTCCCCAAGTGGGTCCGGCTAATATCTTCAATAAATTTAAAAAATATAACGCTTTTGCATGTAGTTCATTTAAGTGTTTATGGAAAAGTAATTTAGTCTTCAACCACATACCTAGATATTTGTAATTTTTTACGAGTAAGACCGATCGGACAAACGCACGACTGAATTGATTTTTGAACAATGATTGCTAGACCCCCATACCCATCATCTGCGCGTCTATTTACATCGTCTAAAACGCTTTTGGAGGGTGAATTTCTCATGCAAGAGCTTCTCTGTTGTCTTAAAAGAAAAGATACAACTCCTGGTGCCGATGGGATAACATACTCCATGGTGTATAACTAACTTTTTTCAGCAAAAGTTTACCTTCTCAAAATATGCAATCTAATATTCGAGCAATCAATTGTACCCATGCAATGGCGAGATATCTTAGTAATACCGATTCCTAAACCTATATCTAATACTCATAATTCCACAATGAAATTGAGACCAATATCTTTAATATCATGCCTTTGTATGATTTTAAATTAAATGATCACTAAACGTATTGAAAGGTTTATTGAAAAAAACTACATTTTAGCTCCACTAACAGTAGGTTTTAGAAGAGGTCACTCCTCTTTAGATGGTCTTACTAGATTAGTTACATACATACAGATTGGTTTTCCAAAAAAATGTGACCCGCAGGCCTGTTTTTAGGGTTCCGTAGCCAAATGGCAAAAATCGGAACCCTTATAGATTCGTCATGTCTGTCTGTCTGTCTGTCTGTCCGTCCGTATGTCACGGCCATTTTTTTTCGAAACTATGAGAACTTTGCTGTTGAAACTTGGTAAGTAGATGTATTCTGTGAACCGCATTAAGATTTTTACACAAATATAGAAAAAATACAATAAATTTTGGGGGTCCCCATACTTGAAACTGAAACTAAAAATGTTTTTTTCTTCAAATCCCTACGTGTGGGGTATCTATAGATAGGTCTTCAAAAATGATATTGAGGTTTCTTAAATATTTTTTTTCAAAACTGAATTTTTTGCGTGAGAGACACTTCCAAAGTGGTAAAATGTGTGTCCGGGGGGACACACATTTTACCAACCCTGTAAGGGTAAGGCCCTGTAACTTCTAAAATAAGAGAATGATAAAACTAAAAAAAATATATGATGTACATTACCATGTAAACTTCCACCGAAAATTGGTTTGAACGAGTTATAGTAAGTAGTTTTTTTTTTAATGAGATGATATGAGTGATAAATCGTAAACCGCAATATACCAAGTACGGAACCCGTCGTGCGCGAGTCCGATTCGCACTTGGCCGGTTTTTTAGACATAGAAAGTGCCTACAATAATGTTTTGATAAATAAAATTGACACAATATTTGACCATTTGTCGGTGGGAACTCGGGTTTGTAAGTATTTATGGGCATTTCTCAGTGCAAAAAGAATTAAAATTAAATGTGAAAATGAAAATACTTTTAGCGAAAGGTAGATAATCAGAGGCCTAGCACAAGGTGATCCTATGTCACCAATACTGTTTAATATTATAACACATAACATTTCTAAAGTTATTAGCAATGTAACTATTTCACAATATGTATTTCGTTTCGTGATTTTCGTCTTATTTAAGGTAAAACGGTGTTATTAAACCATTTCACCGTTATTACTATTAAGACCTGTTTGTTGTCGCCTGGTGAAAGATTAAGCCAATGTGACCCAATGTGTAAAGATAGGACTTAGTAGATGTGCGAATAAATATTCCAGACATGGTGGTTTCGATTATTCGAATATGTATTTAAATAGCAATTATATTTTTAGCAGGTCATATGACACAATATATACAAAAACAGCACAGCTTGAGTTAAATTAGAAAGAGGGAGCAGAAATCACGATAAAACGAGGGGTAAGACAGGGCAACCCGCTATTACCAAAATTGTTTTCAGCCGTACTTGAAGAAATTTTACGGCATCTCAACTGGGAAAACTTCGGACTCAACATAAACGGAGATAAATTAACTCACTTGAGGTTTGCTGACGACCTAATAATTTTCGCATCAACGAAAGATGAAATTCAAAAAATGCTGAACTAGCTAGATACTGAAAGCCGGAAAGTAGGACTAACCATGAACCATGATAAAAATAAAATTATGACAAATGACACACAAGTACCAGTTATCATAAACAACATTAATAAAGAATATGTAAACGAGTACACTTATCTAGGCCAAATTATATCACCAACCGACTTTATGTCAAAAGAACTGGAAATAAGGACAGCCAATGCGTGGAAAAGATACTGGTCTTTTAGGGAAATAATGATAAACAAAGAAATAAACATGTACATTAAAATAAAACTTTATAATACTTGCATAATGCCAGTTCTTACACATACGAGTGCCAGACCCATGGTGCCCAATACCAAAAATTTAGAAGTCTGTCAAGCTGCCATAGAAAGAAGTATGCTCGGGAAAAGGAAACTGGATAAAATGAAAACCGAACCTCTCAGAAGACGCACAAAATAGAAAATGTTGCACTTAAAGTAAAGAAATTAAAATAGAGTTGTCAGAACACACAGTAAGGGGAAGGGAGAAATGGAGTAGAACATTAATGAATTGGTTCTCGAAATACAATAAATGAAAGAGGAAGAAATGGGAGGACGATCTAAAGGATATCGCAACAAAAACATGGACAAGGACGGCGAGAGATAGAGAGGGGTGGAAGAGGTTGGAGCAGGCCTTTGCCGAAAATGGGCAAACAGATATTATGTGTCGATGTCATGTAAAAATATTGTAATAATTACTTTGGAATTATCTGAATAATAAGGCTTAAATAAATAAATAATTACATTATGAAACAATAAAATGAAAACAATTTTGGTAAAAGCGGGTTGCCCCTCATTTTATTGTGATTTCTTCACCCTCTCTTTCTAATTTGACTCAAGCTGTGCTGTTTTTGTATATAATTATTGTGTCATATGACCTACTACAAATATCATTGCTATTTAAATACATATTCGAATGCCATATTCGAAACCACCACGTCTGGAATATTTATTCGCACATCTACTAAGTCCTATCTTTACACTTTGGGTCACATTGGCTTAATCTTTCACCAGGCAATAACAAACAGGTCTTAATAGTAATAACGGCCATGTGGTTTAATAGTAGCGTATTACCTGAAATAAAACGCATATTAAACAACTTAACTTATTAATAGCTTTAAGTTTAACCCTGCCTGGTATTTATTACGACACAATGACTACCCAAGCGCGCATCGCGACAAGCTCGACAGCGCCCCACTGCCAGGTGAAAGGCTGGGATGTTCGAAAGAGATAGACGTATTTAGATAGAAAGATAGGTATAATTCAACGGGAAACGGATGCGCCGCTCAATAATAAAGCTATTAATAAGGTAAGTAGTTTAATATGCATTTTATATTAGGTAAAGAGCTGCTATCAAGTGTATTATAGTGGTTTCCATCAAGATCCCAAACACTTCTGACAACCAGTAACGACTGTCAAAGATCTTCAAATGACAGCCGGGACTACTTTAAGAGGAAACGAGAAATATCACTATGAAAAGATGGTCACCCATATTCATATTCTATGTTGTACACAAAACAAACTTATACAAATACAGGAGTACAGCTTATGTATAAAAGCGAGCTTAACCCATAATTAGACCCATCCACGGACCGACCCCGGCAAGCGCTGGTTAATCTTGAAGATCGAGTCGTGTGGGTTTTTTTATATATGGTCGTGCGTCTGTTATTATTTAGCTACGCGCTCCTTCTACTACCCTCAGATAAATTAAAACTCATGGACATATGTAACCGTTCCACCCTCATCTACAGAGGACAAAACATGGTCCCTTAAAAATCATCAAATGACCACGTTCCTCGGCTATGCGGCTGTGAAAGCACAAACAGGCAGAATCCTGCATAGCTATTGTATCGATACTGTATCGCAATAGTAACGATGTCGAATCGTTATTATTTGGGTGAAGGTATAAGGCCAGTGGGAACTGTATCGCGATCTTTGCAATCGCTGTAAAAAAAGTAACATTTGGGGCCATCCATAAAAGTTTTACTATTAAATCTCGAATATAAATTTGAAAAAAAAACAAATTTATTAAAAGTCCTCATTTACCTAATACAAAAGGAAAGAGCTGAAAAATGCAAGGTGACTCGCACTGGTGCACTGATTTTTTTTTCATAGGTGTAATTTTTCGTGGTCGCTAATAACGAAAATGGACTAGAAATTAAAATCCAAGAGTTCGCGGATAAAATGAATCAAGTGTACGTGGGACACTCAGAAAGTTTTGCGAAACTAAAAAAAATTGTTCTATACGTACATATATTTTTATTAAATCTTTTCAAAGTACTTTCCACCAGCCTCTATACAAAGATTCATGCGCCTAAACCAGTTTTCAAAACACTTTTTCCAGTCCGCCGCAGACACCTCGTTTACAGCCTGCTCGAACGCAGCCAGCGCATCTTCCGGCGACGAAAATTGTATCCCTTTGAGCTGATTTTTTATTTTTGGGAATAAAAAGAAGTCACACGGTGCTAGATCAGGGCTGTAAGGAGGGTGACCCAGGAGTTTGACTGGCGTGCTGTCCAGGAAGTCCCTCGTTTTGAGTGCGGTGTGCGCAGGTGCATTGTCGTGGTGGAGCAGTAGCCCGCGGAGCCCTGTGTTTGGTCGCTTGTTGCTTATAACAGAGAAAACTTCTGGCAAACATTTGGTAGTATACCATTCGCCATTAATGCTTCTTTGATCCCGTAAGGGAATTGATACCAAGTGGCCAGTCAAATTAAAAAAGCTAGCGATCAAAATCTTACCCCCGCTTCTAGATCGCTTCACTTTGGTAGGCGTTGGCTCATTTTGAAACACCCAAACAGTCGACTGGCGCTTGGTTTCTGGGTCGTATTGATAAATCCAGGACTCATCACCTGTAACGATGTCGTAAACACGCCGAGACGAGCCTGCTTCAAATTTGTTAAGCATATCACGGCACCATTCCACCCGGGCCTGCTTCTGAGCATCGGTGAGGTTGTGCGGCACCCAGCGTGATACTATCCTCCTCACGCGAAGATGGCTGTGTAGAATCTCGTGAACGCTTCCCGATCCAATCTTCAATATGTGTTGAATCTCCTGATATGTAATTCGCCTATTGTCTTGGATTAAATTTTTCACTGCTAGCACGTTTTCTTCGGTAACAGCCGTCAAAGGGCGACCGCTTCTTTCGTCATCCCCCAAAGTTGGTCGACCGCGCTTGAATTCGTTATACCAACGATACACGGTTGCCTTGGAAGGGCCTTCATCCATGAATGCCATTTGAAGTCTATCGTACGATTCATCCGGTTTCAGGCGACACTTGAAATCGTATAAAATCATAGCTCTAAAATGTTCCCGGCGCAGATCCATATTTCAGTGAGACACAATACTTTGAATTAACTCGCAAAAAATGTGGAGGGAAATTTTGAAATTGGAACTTACTTATTTTTACTTATAAATAATCATATTTTCGAAAAACATTATAACTGGCCAGTCTCCCATATATAAAAACTTTTTTTCGCAATACTTTCTGAGGGGCCTGGTATGTTGCCTAAACCGAATACGGGATCAAAATATAAATCCACTATGGCATCGGCGAAAATTTACAAATTATTTGTCATTATTTTAGGGTTTCTAAAGGAATATAAGTGTGAAATGAAAATCCAAGATGGCATCGACGAATAATACAAATATTTTTTGTAATGTTTGATGGTTTTCGGCATTGCTGATTACCGAAATACGCTCAAAGTAAGATGGCGCCATCGAAAATTTGTATACTTCTGATTTTCTGAAGGCTTTTTTGCAAAACTGTTATAATTACTACATGGATAAAGTTATCCAAAGAGCAAACAACTTCCTTCTTCGACCCTTTCAGTAACAAACACTTACTTAAATTTTGTGCTTCTGGTGGCAGAAGGCTTTTCTTGCAAATAAAGCTATACTTAGAGTTACATGCGACGTCATTATATTTCCCTTCTTGATTCATGTGCACACAATCCTCGTTGCCATAATCGTCTGGCTGATTTGACCTCCATTTATAGTACAACTCAGAGATTGACCTACCTGGAATAAGAGTTATAAATTAACGAAGTATTAATCCCCCAAGTGCACAGAACCAAAATCTTCCTCGAAAACGTGAGTACAGAAAATAAAATTTAAAATGTGAATATCGCTCAAAATACTGTGAAAAGTAGAAAATAAGTCTCAAACTCGCGCCGTCGAATCACCAAAGTTAACAACAGTTCATGTATTTATTACATAAATATACGCTCGTTTTTATTTTGATTTAATTTAATTTAGCTTTTGGGGGACCCTGACGCGAGTTTAAGGCTTATTTTCAACTTTTTAGAGGATTTTTGTGACGGACGGGGTGTTTTAAATTTAATTTTTATTTCATGCTTTTTAACTACATATATGTCTGTCTAATAGGTAATTTATTGAAACACGTAATTTTGACACGATATCTTGCGAAAAAACCCCTATTCGAATAGCAAAATACGCATAACTATAAAACGGTTGAACCACTTTTCATCAAACATAAGAACTCTTTATAAAAAGACACCTTTCAAACAGAAACAACTAAATCAAAAGCCGTTCATTCGTTTAGGACCTATGATGCTACAGACAGACACACTGATTCCCCTTCTGTTTTTCCGTCAGGTATTAAAAATGTACACTTACCGTCAATGGTCTCAAACGCCCCTTCATTTTTTATATCTGATATCCCCACATACACATAAGATCGGGTAGTAATTTGGTACAGTTTCCAGAAAGATATCACAACATTAGCCTCATGTGTGTTTTCTGGGTAGAACAAACTGGCTCCTTCCTTAACACATTCTTGCTTGGCATCATGCCAATTCTGTTTTAACTGGTGAATCTTATAGAAACTGTCTACTGCATCAATGTAAGTGTAGTCTTGCCGGAAAGACGCTGCAGTGCTCAGTCCACCTACAAAATGGATAATAATTATTTGAATAATAGCATAGAAGTTCATAGGTACGAGTAATATTGCTAAGAGTTAGTTGAAATTGAGGTCTTTGGGTTTGGTCGAAGGCAAAATGTTATTGGGGTTTTCCATCTGGAATATATCAGTGCCAATTCAGAGTTTGGATTAGTTCCCGGTTGATAGTAAAAAGGCTCACCCCGTCTTACATGGGTGTAAAACATAACTGGTGAAATGTAGGTGTACTATAAGTTCACCTCTGCCTAAATCTTCGAGGGATTCAGGCGTGATAACCATTATCAATGCCTTTGCATATTGTTTGGTGATGATTGTTATTTGTATACCCGATACCCCAATAGCCTTTCGTTATCTTATATACAAACTGATCTAAATACGAGAACTTGGTATCCAAAGTCAATCACAGGACCGGACAATGTGACGACACTTGAGGGACGCCTATGTCCATCAGTGGACGTCTTTTGGCTGAAATTATAATGATGGTAATGTCAATTAAGATTATTTAACAAATTACCAAGTGAACTAAAATACCTTTGCAGCACATTATTCTGGATAAATCGGTATGCTTGGTTAGTAGATAAACGTTTCTACTCAATCTAGACAAAGTTAATTCTACTATTAACAAAAGCGTCGCGATAGTGATTGGTAAAACATATGGGAATGTCAAGCGCTATCGACATGTCACGTAACCAATCTCTTTAATTATGGGATTATTAGGACTATCATCATCATCATCATCATATCAGCCGAAAAACGTACACTGCTGGACATAGGCCTACACCAAGCGTCACCACATTGACCGGTCCCATGCGTCCCACATCTAGCGAATCCCCACAACCTACAACAGGTCATCGGTCTGCCTGGTGGGAAGCCTTCCAACGCAACGACTTCCAGTTCGGGGTAGTCACTCCAGAACTTTTGCTGGCAGGGCAAAAGTTCTGGAGCCACTTAAGTTTGGCAATTCTTCGGGCTATGTCGGTAACCCTGGTTCTCTTGCGGATCTCTACATTTGGGATTCGATCAGTCAAGAATACTATGAGCATGGTCCTCTCCATTGCCCTTTGGGTGACCATAAGCTTCCTGATTCCCATTGTGAGCGACCACGTCTCAGAGCCATATACAAATATTAAACAATTACAGTGAAAGCTCGCGAGCATGTTCGTAAGAAGTTGGCAGTAGTATCGTCACAGCGATAATTTTTCTCCAATCATCTGCTACCACTAATTTTTTAAGTATATTCGTGTATTTAGTTTATATGTTTGAGTATTTATTGTATGTATTTATAGTATGTATGTATAGCGTTGTATTTGAATGACCCTACCTTATGTATCATGTTTACTTTAAATATTGCACCTACTACTATTTGTTCTCTGCATCACCCAAAGGTCGACTGGTAGAAAATGCCTAAGGCATTAAGTCCGCCTCTGTACGTTTGTGTGCATGAAGTATTAAATAAATAATAAATAAATAAATTAATTATATATTTTTTACATTACTTTATATTATCTATTTTACATATTCTTTCAATTTATAAGTTAAGCACACACATCCACTTTATGACATTATTTTAAGTATCTAGTATCTATTTATTTACCCACGTCCGTGTATCACTAGCGGAGAGCCAACTGAAAATCAGCGCTGGGTGTCTGACGCCCAACAAATGCTAAGTTGGTAACCCTTTCGGTATGGGCACGCTCGGCGCAATCACTATTAAACCTTGTTTGTACTTTTTTTACTATTCTTCTGTTACATTGTTATTGTTGTTGTTGTGTTGTTTCTATGTCAAATAAATGTTTTCTTTTCTATTCTATTCTATTCTATTCCATATGTCATAACTGGCAATGCACACTGGTCATACACTTTTGTCTTGAGACACTGTGGTAATTTGGAAGAGAAGATACCGCGCAATAACCCGAAAGCTGCCCAGCAGATTCGGATTCGACGGTTGACCTCTTTCGCGAAGTTGGCCCTATCCAACTGGATCGTTTGTCCTAGGTAAACACAGTCATCCACAACTTCGAGTGTGGATTCTCCGACCTTGATAGGATTGGATGAAACATGGGCGTTCAACATCACCTTGGTTTTGTCCATGTTCATTTTAAGACCCACTCTTTCGGAAGCTCTACTTAGGTCATCGAGCATTGTACTGAGGTTCTCATCGTCGGCAAACCTAAGGTGAGTGATGTACTCGCCATTGATGGCTAGCCCTCGTCAAAACCTTGAAGATATCGTCCAATGCAGTGGTGAACAGATTCGGAGATATGACGTCTCCCTGTCTGACACCTGGCAGCAAAAGTACGGGTTCCGAAGTCTGATCCTGAAGTCGAACTGACATGGTGGCGTTTTTGTACAAACACTTCAACACTTAGTGTACCGGTAGTCGATTTGGCACCGTTGGAGAGACTGCAGCACAGCACCAGTCTCGATCAAATCAAAGGCTTTCTCGTAGTCCACAAACGTTAAGCAGAGAGACAGGTTGTACTCTTCGGTCTTCTGATTAACCTGCTGCAGCGTATGAATGTGGTCTACGGTGTTAAAGCGTTTACGGAATCTGGCTGGTACTGGAGGCTGGAAATCCTCAAACCTGCGCGCGAGACGAGTCACGATGACTCATGAGAACAGCTTGTAGAAATGGCTAAGAAGTGAGAAGGGCCTATAGTAAGAGATACCCGTGCACCATGCCTGTGGCGTTTTCCCCTCGAGTATGACGGAATCAAAAAGCTTATTAGGCTGATGATGATGATGTGGTGATGACTGGTTTTGAGGTTACGATGGAGTAATACTCCATCGTAACCTGCTCAATTCTGCCACTAGTTCGGCTATCTTCTTATCGGTCCGGAGTGTTCGCATGTTCGGTCCGGAGTGTTCGCATGTTATATGTTGCCAGGTCCAGTCGTCGATGTTTATTGGGGTAGCCGGGTCCACTATGGGGATTTCTCCCCTTGCTACGCCATCACCTCGACCGCTGTTCCGGCTCTGGGTGTTTGTGTATGTGAGTTTAAATGTTTGTAAACGCATCCACGATAAAGGAAGAAATTCCTAGTTTTGGGCAACGTTTTTTAAAAAAGAAAAAGAAAAGAACGAATGTTTTCTCTAGTACTTACCAATATCGTAGGTTTGGTACAAGTTGTACGATTGAGATTTCTGCATTTTTATTTTATTAAACGTACAAATATATTTTTTTGCATCGAAGGAACATTTGAAGTTCTCTGAAACAATCAATAAAAATATTTTTTTATTGCTATTTTTGAAGTGAAAACATCTTTAACCCCGTTATGATTTGAAACTCGATGAAACGATAAAGAAACATTAAAAGAGAATAGAATGAGATGGAGTACACTATACAGTGTTTTTTTTTGTTTTGAAGTTCATTTTTTAAGGTTTCACTTCTACCTCCTGTCATAACCTGTATAAAGCTCACATTTCATAGTGCATTTATAGACTGCAGATACAAAAATATACTACCGACTTCCAAACTGCAAAGTGAAAAATAACTTTCTTTTTGGAAGTCGGTGTCTTTCGTAGGTAACATTTTTTGCGTTACGGACACCGACTTCCAAAAAGAAAGTAATTTTTCACTTTGTAGTTTGGAAGTCAGAAGTATTTTTTTGTAAAAAAGTTTTTTATTTTTCACTTATTAGTTGTACCTACCTAATAGGCAATATTGCCAGAATAGATTACCCGAATATCATGAAACTTGAACATAACTGGTGAAATGAGAGTGTACCAAGGTGATCCGTACACAACTGCGTGCCCCTTTAGAGCGTACTGGCGTGATGTTATCTCATGAAATGGTATAAAAAATTAACAGACAAGCTATTGCTGCAATCCCGAGACATTTGCCGTTATTGATTGAAGAGTTCTGTTGTATATCTTTGAAATTCTTCATCAAATCTTCACCAAATTAAAATGGGACCAATTTCGGAACATTTTCTTTCAAAAAAAAACTCTTTTAAAATCGGTCCATAATTAAAGGAGATATCGGTGCACATACACAGAAAAAAACAAACATAAAGTCGAACATAGAAGCTCCTCCTTTTTGGAAAGTTGGTATAAAAATAAAATACATAGTAAAAAGCTTTTATTTTTCCCGTTGATATTTATTTGAGTTCATAACTTGTGTTTTGGTAGCTGTTGGCATATTGCTTTTAAATATTTCTTTTAGGCTGCAGTATTTATTCTATGTGTTTTGTACTCTTCTTTATATTTCTAGTTCGTTGTTTTTCATATCGAAACTGATTTTTGCCCTAGATAGATGTAGTCTTCTATTTACGCCAGTATCTTATTTTCGACTCTTATCGGTCTTTCCAAACTATTAGTCATCGCCATATTCTTAGTGATGTTCAATTCCAGGCCCACTTTTGCACTAGCCACACATGAAGCTTCGATCATGAGTTGCAGCTGGGAGCTAGTCTCTGATATTACCACAAGGTCATCCGCAAATCTGAAGTGGCTTAAATAAGCGCTTTGTATGTGTATGTAAGTATTTTTAGGGATAGCGGATCGCCCTGTCTTACGAAGATAAGATAGGGGACTATCTATGAAACTTGGGCCTAGGGTTTTTAGTTTGACTCTACCTATATTAATATGATATATACTTTTGATGACTTCAATATACTTTTCTTCTATATACTTTCCCATATGCTTGTGTGTAATACCGTATCAAATTCTTTTTGGTAGTCAATAAAAGCAATTTATTTCTGTTTTTCTTGATGATTTTATATTGTTTGCGCCTAACGTCGGTCGTGTTCGCGACGTGCTTGAGGGTATAGAGAGAAACGCGAGATATTTGGATGGAATCGTGTCCTGTCCTCATTATCCTTTCCAGCACAATGCCTTGGTATTGGGTGTGAGTGAGACTGTCACACCCCACCCACGTATTTGACATAGACAGACGTCATGACAGCCTGACAGACGTCAGGTGCAACCACTATCTATATATTGTCCTATGGATTCTGTGCCCTTCTTCTTCAATTCATGTCGTCGTCAAGAGCTCTTGCTTCCATGCTGGTGCTAGGTTGAAACCTTGTCGGCGAGTCGAAAGCACAGCACGCCGAGCTCAAGTTGAATGAGATCGTGCAATTCACGAAGCCGGTGAATTCACCCAGAACCTCTTTTCCTTCACACGACTCATCGACAGCGGCAGCAGGCGGAGCTGTTCTCCTGAAGGATGCGAGACGAGTATGTCGGATATTCGCATCCATCAAAAGGAGATCAGAAGGGTGCTGTGCAACCTCGACGTGAACAAGGCTAGCGGCCCCGACGGAATACCATCTGTAGTTCTTAGAACCTTTCATATGAGACTGGAAATGTAAACAAGCAAGCCAACGTACAGCCCGTGCCCAAGAAGGGCAGTCGAGCTGTTCAGGCTAACTACAGACCCATCTCTCTCGTGTACTAAACACTAAGCTCCTGGCATACCTAGAAACTAACGATATCCTTAGCGACCGCCGAAATCGGTCTACTGGGGATCTTTTAGCGTATGCCATTCACATATGGAGTGAGGCCATCGAGAGGTGCGGGGAAGCGCTTGCCGTCTCCCTCGACATCTCGAAGGGTTTCGATAGGGTCTGGCACGAAAGCCTTATTGGTAAGCTTCCTTCATTCGGTCTGCCCGGTGGTCTTTGTGATTTGATTGTAGACTTCCTGAGAGATAGGTCCATTCGAGTGGTTATCGATGGCTGCTCGTCTGACCAATTGGACATTACCTACCCTAACCTACCCGACCCTACACTACCCGACCCTACAATACTCTACCCTACACTACCATACCCTACCCTACCTATATAGCCTATGTCCTTTCCCAGGTCTCAAACTATCTTCATACCAACTTTCATCTAAAACAGTGCAGCGGTTTAAGCGTGAAAAGGTAACAGATAGACAGACAGACAGAGTTACTTTCACATTTATAATATTAGTATGGATTATTTTAAGCCCATAGATGAAATTGGGAACTTGTCATAATAATAAGGTTCAAGTGATACAGCTTACAAATATGTTTCCTCCGACTGCACAGCATAATTTTCTTCTTGTTTAAGATCATCTTTGGCTTTTTGATTTTATTAGGTACCTGTTTTTTCACATTTATATTTTTGTCGAGCTTGGAGCTTTTTACAATTTATTAAGCTATTTTTTTTTACGTGGGATTACACTATTATTATACTACGTCTTTTTACTCTCCAATATTCATCGTATGTGGCGTAATATTAAATGTTTCGTGATATTAATGATGTTTGATGCCCTGTCTACCCTCTAAGGCATGTAAGCATGATATGATGTATGTTTAGACGAATCTATGTATTTATGTTTGTAACTTGGGCAACCTACTCTTTTTTTTAATTCGGAATCAATATAGTAGCAACCCTAGTGAATCTGTCAAGTTTAGCTGTCAATTTTCTAAACGGCGGGCGTGGCCCTTCTGTATACTTACTATTTTGTGGCCATACATTGAGGTTTGACTCAGCTGGCTGCCAAAAAGTTGGGGATCCTTGCGAAGGTGAGAAAGTACTTCACGCCGGAAAAGCTGCTTAACTTGTATCAAGCGCAAGTTCGATCGTGCATGGAGTACTGTTCTAACCTCTGGGACAGATCTGCTTAATACCAGCTTGATGCACAAGAGTCAATCGAAAAGCGGGCCAAAAGACTCGTTGGCAATGAGGCAATGGTCAAATCAAAGCTCCATGGCCTTGATCATCGTCGCCGAGTTGCCAGCTTGTCGGTTTTTATCGGTTAAATTTCGCGGAGTGTGCGATGGAATTGCATGATTTAATTCCGCCCAGCCCGTTCCATCATCGGACAACCCGAAGCACGGCGATGCGTCATCGGTACATGGTGGACATTCTACCCATATGCACAAAACGTTTTGGGGACACTTTCATTATGCGTACAGCTAAGGAGTGGAATTCCCTGCCGGAGCTTGTGTTTCCCGATAGCTACAATCTAGGGGTCTTTAAGTCAAGAGTGAATCGGTTTTTTCTAGGCAAGCGTGCTTCACCGTCGACCACATCATCGCTTACCATCAGGTGATATAGTGGTCAAGCGTGAGCCTACTGACAACAAAAAAAAAAAAAAAAAAAAAAACATTAATCAATATATATAAAAAAAGGTTTTCAAATAGGTACTTTGTGAAATTTTAAAACAAATTACGATACAACAAAAAAACATTCGATAATAATTCTTAAAGTCGCCTTACCTTTACATTGGTTTTCTAATTCAATAACAATTTCACAAGCTTTTGGTGCTAGACAAGAACCGTTACCTGAAAATTCTGAAAATTTTTCCTTTGTTATGATGGGTCCACACTAAACAGACTTTTTGTCGTACAACAGACTTAGAAGAAAAATGATTACGCAGACATCTCTAAAATGTGTTAGTACAGACTTTTTGCCTACCCCCACAGGATATTGGTGTGAGTTTAAGTAAATATCCATAAATAAGCTGTTCTACTACTAAACAATAATCAATAAGTCCATGCTCACAGTAGGTACTACTACTACTATTATTTTAGGTTATAGGTAATCTTCTATGGTTCATGTCTTCTATCAACTTCATTAACCTATACTAATACTTCCTACTACTACTTACTATTTGCTTTTTGGTTAGTCTTATGTCATTATTTAATCAGCTCTATAAAAAAAAACTAAAAAGTGTTAAATAAAAAAAAACAATAAATCAAAAAAGTCAGGTTTTTTGATTAATAAGCGAAATAAAAAGACGTAAACAAGCAAAAAAACATGCCGTGCAGTCAGAGGATACATCTGGTTTTGGTCAGCCAGCTTGCGAATATGTATCCTTCGACTGCACAGCATGTTTTTTTTCTTGTTACTTGCGGACTAGCGCATTCGCCATGCTATCGCTGGTAGAAGTATAAAGCCCAAGTGTGTTACTCGCCAGAGATCATAGACAAAGATCACTCTATCAGCGATGGTGATGGACGAAATGCCAAAACGTGAGGGATTGATCACGCAACGTTTAGATAGCGCTTGGCATTCCCAACTATTTTTGATATTTTCCAATGGCTAAGGCAACGCTTTCGTTCATAGAATTTCACTTGGCTAGAGTCCCAGACGGCGGACGCTGGCACTTGTGGCGTAGCCGGACCTTTAGAATACAGCTTGAAGAAAACGTAATAAATTGGTGCTTACCATCGTTTTTCCAACTACCGGTAGACAACAAATGTCTACCTTCAGCTATATTTGTAGTATAACAAACACCGTCTCTGGTTTGTAATTCTACGTCGACCAATATGTTACGATAGTTTCCAAAATTTTTATGGATTAGAATGTTAACTTCTCCGTTCTCGATTTCAGCATATACGTTGCATCTCTCCACAGTGTCTGGATCTATAGTATAAAGCAAATTATTTAAGGCAATTCCTTCTGTAATTTTTTAGTATCAGTCCGGCTACTGGACTTGTGGCCTGTTGAAGGCTGGCCCACTATTACACGGGATTTAAACATAACTGATGAAATGTGGGTGCACTATTTATGTAGATGCACCTAAGGCAACCTTACAAGGAATACAGGCCTGATGCTATGTATTATTATTATATACTTTATTGTACACCACTTAAATAATTACAGGACTAAACATTTATAACGATAAGTGTACAATGGGCGGTCTTATCGCACAGGGCAATCTCTTACAGACAACCTTTGGATGGACTGAATGAGACGAGATAGACATAGGGCTGTCAGTGTACAAAACTATATTAGAACTATATTATGTATGTTATAAGGGTGATAATAATATGATGTAGCCTGCGTAATTTATTTTTCTTACGTAGCAATTTGCTCTGGTGGCCCGAAGGCACCGCAAGCGGCTCTAAAAAAAAAAACAAAAAATACAAAAACCTTTTTTTTGCATAAATAAAGTACATAAGGTTGGTTAAATGTACAAAATTGTTCTCTTATTCTGCCTTTAATTTCAGCGTGCAAATATAAAATAAAGTTACAAATTTTATCAAAATTGTTATTGATCAAAATCATGCAGTCACTAAACAGATAAGCTCATTAAAATTTTATTATCCAATCGTGTGCCCCATGTCTCAAAACCTGACAGCCCGTGGGCTTATAAAGTCTGTTTTTTATGAAAATAAAAATCGATATCGGAATTATGAAATAACGTAAGGGAAATTTTGATAATCTCAATATCTCAAAAAAAAAGGTCCTTGCATCACATATTTTCCGTAGGCCTAGACCATTTTTTTATAGAAACTAGCTGTATATGACATTTCAAATTAATATTTGTATAAAAACTAATGTAAGTCTCTTTACTCACAGTAATTGGTATTTACATTTAAACAAAATCGGGTACATTTTACAACAGGCCACACAAGTTATTCCATAATTTGAGATGTTTTAGTATTGTCTTATACATTAAGTGTTCCCTGAGAAGGTACAAATACCATGTCCCTTACATTAAACTGTGACTCAAATTATAATAATCATATTGGCGCTTACGTTAATTTGTCAGTATCGAAAATAAATTGACATGTCCTTTACATCACACTGGACTGCGTGATCTGTAAAAATCCTCAAAACTTATCTAAACGAATATTATTATGTCTCTATCACACACGCAAAACGGTGCTACTTGTCTAAGCAAGATAACATTACGTATTTTGTGTGTCCTTTACGTCTAAAATTACGTTTTTAGACGATGGTATTCAATCATCTAATTATTTTTTAACACGTGTAATTCTTCTGCAAACCATGAAAAACATGCAATAAAATCATTGGAAAGTATAATATAGAATACAGAAATGGAGACATAACCAACGAAAGCAAACGTCGTTATCCCGAATAGTAGGAATGAGATGAGTATAGAAAATGATATGGGATATGAAATTATAAATACGTAAACGCTTTCTCTATCTCGATCACATTAATTTTTCAAAGAAAATCATAACAGTTTTGGATCATTTTTACTGATGGAAAAGCTATGTAGTTTCACGTGTGTCGCTGAAATACCCTATTCATACATATCAGATGTTAATACCATAATTGAAAAGGATCCTTTTAATATTAACATAATATTAGTAACCAACATCACTGCCGATACATTTTCAAATCCAATAATGCCTAACAATGTACATCAACAGGATAAAGATGCAGCCCCTGAGATAGCAATAACACTGATATCGCTTGAGAATCATATTCCATTTACACTACCACACAATACACAAAACTCTGCAGTATTATTTAAATGCAATGCGAATGAAATAGATCATAGCATGATTTCAGAAGCCCTGCTTTTGAAGTAATGCTATCCTTAATTCACTAGCCAAAATGCATATTTTTAAACCAGTTGCATCTTCTTTTGATTGGATTCAGGAAGATGATATTTTAGGAAATGAAGATCTAGATGTAAGAACAAAGAAAAAACGTCGTGAGACATCAAAATTTACAAAATCATGCATGGATTTTAAATTTGTCGAAAGACAAAACGAGTTTTCTTCAGGAAGTTCAGCCTTTTGGTCATAAAAAGAAGAATTTTCTGACAGGTCAGTTAATAACAAGTAAAACAAATCAAGAAGGAGGAAAAAGAAGGCTATGAAAACAAATAGTTACAATAGTCAAGAAGATGTAGTCATCATCATCATCATTTCAGCTGAAAGACATCCACTGCTGGACATAGGCCTTCCCCAAGCATCGAAAATGAAAGAAGAATAGAAAGAAGATGATGAAAAAGATGATATTACCGTAGAAGAAAACAAAACTAGAAAACAGGCATAACTATAAACTATATGGTATAGGCATATTAGGTCACGAATGTTTAAAATTATATTATTATAATTTGTTAACAGCATAAGCAATGAATGGTATAACATTAAGATTGAACTAGTCGACGGCACGAACTATTTTGTGCGCGGGGTTAAAATGCATGGCATCTTATCCAACAACACGTGAAAAAGAAATAGATGCTGTGATGAGCAGTAAGAAGCTAGTTCGCGTACAAATTAGCACTTTTGCAAATTTTTATCGAAATGGATGATGATTTAGGACGAAAACGAGCGCGCGAAATTTTATAAACATACCTATGGGAGTCTAGATATCATGAAAAAACTACTAAATGTATATTTATAAAATATATGCATTGTTGAATTACTAATCTATCCCTGTATAGAGGCCGATTTGCAATTTTCCTTCTTCTAATGGTATTTATTTCCGCCCAAAGATGCGTTAAAATTAGTGTTGAAATATGGATCTTTCGACGTTCATAACTTTCAAATATATTATTTTTTACATTTTTGTTTCCATACAAGACTATTAATGTTGAGAAAATTTTAAGTCATTTTGTATTTTGAACGTAAATCGCCAAAAAGTGGAGTAATCTCTAGACTACGTTCTTATGGAAGAATTTTCGACTAGTGTAACCTTAAGAGACCTTTACTTTTAAAAACTCTAAATGTATATTTCCTTTAATGTCCCATACCTCAATAATGTTCATTTACATAAAAAAATTTAGTAACGAATATTACCTGTATTCATTATTATTTAACGTAAGGGACATGCTATCTTTAAAACTAAAGGCTTTATTGATATTTTGCTATTTTAGCTTCAAAAAATGAAGAATCTAAGAAACTTTGTTCCAGACACATTTTATATAAAACATATAGTTAAAAAATTATAGTCGGTTTTGTAAGAAAATATGTTAATTCTGCTCTCCTGAAAACCTTAGTTTTGTCCCTAACGTTATTTCATATTTCCAGTATCGAAATATATTAATTATGGCATATGCAATACTACGTTAATAAACAACGTTCTTAGTGCATTTAATTAAAGTATTGTCATCACAAATTCGAATTTAATTGAAAACAAAAATATGCTATCCAAATCGAGCTTATTAACATCACGGGCAGTCAGGGGATTTTGACAGAATGATGTTAGATTAACATGGATAAGACTTTTGTGGATTTCAATGTTTATTTTTTTAGATGGCTGGTAGCTTTTTTTTTTTTCGTAGGTAAAAAAACAGTAAGAAATAAAGAATACACTTTATTTCTTACTGTTTTTTTTGTTTGCATCTTGCATTTGCATTTTTGTCATTGTTAATAATTGAAGTTTAGATGTCATAATATTGAGCCGTATCTTTACTATGTTAGCGTGTTTTTTGTAAATCTAGTGCTATGAAAAAATTTAATGGAAAGGTGTGTATTTAGGGTTAAGACTCCGCGGTCCGTCTGTCTGTCTGTCTGTCCGTCTGCCACCAGGCTGTATGTCATGAACCGTGATAGCTAGGCAGTTGAAATTTTCACAGATGATGTATTTCTGTTGCCACTATAACAAAAAACAGACAAAAATAAATATTTAAGTGGAGCTCCCATACAACAAACGTGTTTTTTTTGCTATTATTTGCGATAATGGCACGGAACCCTTCGTGCGCGAGCCCAATTCGTACTTTTCCGGTATTTTTATTGATTAGCGTGCAATAGGATATATTGATGTAAATAAAATAAAAACTTTTTGAAATAACTGTTATTTTTTATTTCTATCTACTCTTGTACAAGAAACTGGGAAAATTTCGCTCACGCTGCTTTCAAACTAGAATTAAAAATAATATTATAAGGCAATCTGGTCTCAATTCATTATATCAGCTATCACATTGAAATGTGATAGCTTATTTCATTACGATTCTAACAATATAAGTTTAATTCGATTCCAACAACAAACTTTAGAGATATCAGCGTTATTCACACGCCGCGTTATCTCCCGAAATCACCTGGATCACACGGGGCATTTGAGCGATGACGCGCAAAAATGTCCGGTCGGCTGGCTGGTTATTGAATTAAATAAATGTCAATATAATATGAAAAATAACTACTATACTATACTTTTTTTTTCATGTTATACAATATAAAACGGTTATTTTAAATTATGAAAAGATTCTTAATCTCCGTTAAAATCAATATCTTGTCGAAGAATTAGTAACAGTTACATTACTGCTGCCATTTCCTTCCGGCCATCATTCGATGTGACCTGTGTATTTACCATATAATAGTAATGGACAGAAATAAAAATTAAGTAAGAAAAATATAAAATAACTAAAAGTATCAAAACAAGTCAGTCCAACTTACCGGTCCACTCTACGACGCACTTTAAAATCATAGATTGAGTTTGATTTACGACTTCTTCCCTTATTTTATGATACACATTGAAAACAATATGTCTTGCTTGAGATCGAAGTGGGTTTTTCGACATTTTCACAAAAATAACAAATTTTCAAGATAATATCAAAAAAATTCAGCAGCGGTTGACACATCAAGTACTTTGATTTGACAGGTGACAATTGACATTGCCATATGAAAATCACAATTTAAAAAAAATAAAAAATGCCATGAGATTCTGGTAGACCTATACTACTTCATCGGTACCATTTATTCATAAGTATTTGCTTCATCATAGTCGATATTCGATCCGATATATCTTATACCCGTAACTTAGTTAGCCTTAAGGAGTACCAGTGGCCATCTGTGGTCTTCTTCATCAGTTCTATTTCACTAAATAACACTTTCTGAGTGTAAATGATTGCATTGTTGATAAAAATACCAAAATCGCTACATGTATGCCTATAATATTTGAGGAGTTCCCTCGATTTCTCTGAGACTCAGCACTCGGCCCGGCTGACGCGCGACCCAGATAAAATACTATTTGATTGCATCTTACACGCATAGGAAACAGACAAATATGTACATTAGTGTGTATTAAGACAACATAGTATTTATGCTGTACAATTTTGTGAATAAATCAGATTTGAATTTATATTCTTGGCTCATTACCCCTCACTGTGGCCAAGACACCTTTAGCCATCTCTGATCAGTCCTGTGAGACTGCTGGACTGGTAGTGAGTGAACCCTTCTCAAACCTGGAACTTCTGCCCACTATCCGTCTGTAACCTTAGGTCGCATGGTGCAGACATCCTGGCATCCTGAACCTATCTATATACGTATTTATCACACACTAGGTTATATAGTAGGTTGGGGCTGTAGGGCTTATAGGTCTTAATGTCGTAGGGACTGTTAGGCTGTAAGGTCTTAGTAGGTCCTTTAACTTATCATATACTTTCATGTACTGTCACACCCTTAATAATACTGCGGCCTTACGTGTCGTATTTTAAGGTGGGCGTACATTTTGGTCCTTCAAGTATTTGATTCGCACGGTCCCCTTGCCCATCGTAGGGATTGACAGACTGAAACTTCAGGGAACTAGGGACTGGTGTACTCAACAAAGCATCAGTTTTCAGTGATCTGCAGTACGTTGTACTAGGGTCTTCTGTCGGAAAGCCTCTCGTTGCGGATCGGTCACTGGCCTCCCACAAGCGGATTTTAACGAGTTGATTGAAGAGTCGCACAGGTATATCAAGAGTGCAGATACCACTAGTACAGACTAACCATTCGATTAGGGTAGGGTCGTTAGGAAAGAAAAAAGAACAGCACTATGGAGACACAGTAAGTTAACGAACTAATCAGGAGCCAGGAAGTGGATTACAATGAGATCAAAATAGGGTATTTTTAAACATAAAAAAGGACTTGTTGGCACAAGGAAAACAGAAAAATACATCAACGAAATAAAGAAAATATTGGACCATGTTTTTCAGCGAGTTCAAGAAAACCACTTAAGACTGCAGGAGCAGAAGATGTTATCAACTCATAAATATATTACTACAGACTACTTTGGCAACATAGAGAAACATTACGACGAAGGAATCGAAAAAGTCCGAATAAAGGCTGCAACTTGTGCAAAGTGTTTACAAACCAAGACTTTTAGATGAAGATGAAAACAAAGACGTTGTCAGTAGCCCAAAACTGTTAATACAGCTATTCCGAATGTCACAGATAGCTAAGAAAATATCTCAGGCCAAGGAATCGATTACTCAAGACAAGCCAATATGGCACTTACAAACACTATTACAAACCTTACATAAACAATGGCAAGAAATCGAAGAAACACACATCGGACTACTGATGGCCGAAAGTACATTAGACAATAGCTACATCGAAGATAATTGTTTCCAAAATACACTGATAGTTTATGACATTACTACGGAGTTGTTAGAAGAAAGAATTTATCAAAACTCGGATGAAAAAGAAATTTCGTCAAAATCATCAAGACAATAAATATTCCCATATTCGCGGGGACTATGACTCTTGGAATACATTTCAAGATTTATTTAGAAAAATAATTCACGAAGATAAAATAATTTCATCTACAGAAAAAATGCAGTATCTAAAAACACACGTAAAAGGCAACGCAGCAAGATTAATACGTCACCTAACAATAAGCGAAATAAATTATGAAACCGCTTGGAAATTGCTTATGCAGAGATTTGAAGACGGGCGCATGATTCCGACTAAATTTATTGACAAATTATTAGATTTACCAGGATGCAACGAGTAAACGCGGCACAATTACGAGGTAAGCATGACACTATAAATGAATGTCTTGAGGTACTAACAAATCAATGCATAATTACATCGTATTGATAAGAATAGTCAGTAGAAAATGGGACGAAGAAACAAATACGAAGTATGAAGATCAACTGCAAAACCAAAACAAATTACAATCGAAAAACAAAATTGACGAGATGGTGAAATTCATGGAAAACCTTTTTAAATGCCTTAAGTCTTTTGACGGTTCCACACCATATGCTAACAGTCAACTATTCCGTGATAAACAAACATCATAAAAATATAAACGCTGTTGGTGTTGTCAAATGAAAGATCATATTATTCATTATTGCCCTAGTTTTAAGGCGTTATGTGTCAACGACCGATACAAGGCCGTGGCGAAAAAATAATGTGCAAAATTTGCTCAAATCACGATGATAATAAACAATGTGTGAGTGCAGTTTATAAACAATGTGAAATTTGTCAACATAAGGGACACAACGCATTATTGCATCAATTTAGGCCGTTTCAAAAGGGTAATAACGCTAAAAAATATATTTAAAAAATACAGGGACAGAGAAGCCTTGATCAAACTTGTCTGCAACCAACTCCGACGCAAAAAATACAACTTTACTTAGAACTGCCGTAGTAAAAACAACCTCATATGATAGAATGCCGTAGATGTTGAGAGTATTATGTGATCAAGGATCAGAAGCATCATTTTGCACTGAAGAAGTAGTACAATTGTTGTCTTATCCACGACAAAACATCCAAGCCCAAATAAAATGGTATTGGAGATAAAAAACCAGAAATGTCAAATTACACAATCAACATTACTTTACAACCAAGGTACTCTAGCGATTACAAATTGCCAGTAACGCTAATAGTACTATCAAAACTAACAAGTTCATTACCAAGAAATGATTTAGTCAGCACAGTAAGTGAAGGTGTCTGACATAATTTCAGCACTTTCTTCAGCTGACAGCCCATCACGAGTGAAGTCTGGCGGGACACGCAAGAAGCGAGCTAAATAATTCCCAATTAGCACCCTTACATTTACACCTAAAGTTAGCGATGACATGTGACGTACCCTGAGTGAAAACTGGAACAAATTCGTACACGATCAAGCGATGATCACTACAAGACGCGTCCGGTAGAACTCACCACCTATCCAAGCGTACGTCTGCTGCACTAGAAAGTGTTACTTCAATACAAGATTCGCCCATTTGGCTGCAAAAAGTTGGTGGGTTTCAGGGGTATTATGAATAGTCAGATTCATTTCAGCAATGAAATCTTCAACAGCACATTGTTGTTCATAATCCGTAGACCGAACTTTGCCATACCATAGAGTCGAAGACGCATTAACATCAGCGCCAACGATAACTTTGCAGCCCGCGATCGACTGCAAGACATGACGACGGAGGCTATGTATATGAGGAGCAACAGGGTCTGAATATTGAAAGTAGCAGCTCACAAAGTAAACTTTAAAAGAAGATGATGAAACCTCCGCAACGGCACAAAGGGGTGTCATAAGGTTACGCAAATACTTTACTGTGAAGTTAGAAGAACGCGCCACGTAAATTTCGGCTCGTGCTTTGCCATCCAACTGTTCTACTTTGTGACGTAACCGCGCGTTTTGATATTGTTTTTGAACAAGCACTATATCTAAGTTATAATCGATAGTTAGTTTGTCTAGTTCAGAAGTCGCCACCCTATCGTTGTGGAGATTTAATTGGCCTATGGTTAATCTATCTATTATTTTAGTTGTTGGTGTTGAGGATAAGTTAAGCCTAAGTTTATAAGTGGTACACTTGTGAGAACCACAACGATGGTTATACGGTCTCATAGGACGTTTACACGCTACGCACGACGGTGTATAATTTAAATTTTCCTTGTGCGGGCAGTCTTTGGTTTATGTGCCTCAGAACAATTAGCGCAGGTAGGTGATTTATTAGTGCAGTGTTTCTTAACATGACCGAACTGTTGACTATGGACACAACGAACCACGTCAACATCATCAATGAAACGGCAAGTCACCCAATCAATAAATAAATTATTCTTAATTGAAACCAAATGTTTCCGGACCGAGGACTCCAGTTCAAAACCTATCCATTTCCAGCCGTTGTCTAGCGAACGCCTACGTATATTTTTGGTTGGTATTTTTTTTTTTTTAAAAACGTTGCCCCACACTAGGAATTTCTTCCTGTATCGTGGGTGCGTTTACAAACATATAAACTCACATACACAACACCCAGAGCCGGAACAACTATCTGTAGGTCATACAAATATTTGTTCCGTGCGGGAATCGAACCCGCGACACTCAGCGCAGCAGTCAGACCCCCAACCACTGCGCCAACCGTGCGCCCCAAATAAAGTCGTCTTCATTTAGTGGCAGCTCGTTTTAATTTTTTGACGGAATAATTCAAGCAAAAAGGCAGTGTCTTCCATTGAGGATGGGACGTCCTTAACTAAAATGCGAGGCCTACAGCCTTTTTGGATTCTCAAGCCACAAGCCAGCGGTCCTAATGGCTCCTACAATTTGAAAGCCATCACTAGATTTTATAGCTTTCATGAGCGCTTGTTTAGTCGCCGAAGAATTTGCGTAATCATTTGATCGCTCATCTGTGGGGTAGCCACAAGACACGGAAGTTTGGCACGAGAGTCGACCACTGGTGCAATTTTGGGTAAACGAAGTTTAAATTTATCAGCATATGAAATATTACTGACATCAGACTTGGCAATGTTGACACCGGTATTATGTTTAATTTTGTTTAATTTGCGTTCCGTATTGGCTAATTTAGTTTCGTTGGCGGATGAGTTTATGGCTAGCAACGAAACAATAGCCGTTATGCGTTGAGTCATGTCCATAACAGCGAATTTATTGAGATTAAGTTTATAAATGTTTTCTTATTGTCATTACTATAGTCGCGTTTTAGTTGATAACAACATTTTAAAACTGGTTGATGTGTTGTAACAGCCCAAGATTATGATTGGTCTGTGTGATCTAATAAATTTTGTATTTGTGCACACCCTTTTTCTATGCTGGTTGTGATGTGACCAATGCATGTTTGTGTCTTTTCTGTTACTCTAGTAGGAGTCAAGATAGCATGTTTTATGTTGTAACTATTTAGCAAGTAATTATATTCGCTATTTTCCTTTGACTGTTTCAAAATATCGATATTTGTATCCCCAATATAATATTTTTTTTCTTGTATTACGACACAACGTCGGGATCCCTTTTTATAATGTTACTATCGCATAATGTTATTTTGCCTAATATACTTTGGCATAACTGTTTTGGCATAATTTGTTTTGCTATTATAATTCTTTGCCATATTTTTTTGGTATACAGTTTATGTTGGCATATTTATCTTGAAGGCTTGTTTGTTTTGGCATAATTTTAATTCGCATAATGTTATTAGCCCTAATGACTATTAGCATGATAATATTAAAGCATAAAGATTAATAGAAATAACGGAAACAAATATGACTTAGTTTTACGTGTTTTATTTTGAATTTTAATGCAAATGATTTATTGTATATGATATTATGTGACTGTTGATTATTGATCAAAAAATTAAATTGCTACAAAAGTTAGTGACACAAACGAATCGCTACAAAACCGACTCCACGTAGTCTTGTTTGCCTTACCCCTAGAGTGTTATTTCAAATCGCGTAGGCGCGGAGAGGCGAGGCGGCCCGCGAGCTGAGGAGCAGTTAGTGAGCGTTAAACACATCTGCGACGAGCAGCTCGCGTGGGATCGCCGGAGCCCCGCAGCGCTGGAGCCGTGACATAAACCATGCTGCATGTTGGATGCTGCATCCTTGCTTGCATGCTGCATGCCTGCTGCATGCATGGTGTATGCTTGTTTACATGTTTGCATGCTGCATGCTTGCTGCTGGCTTCCTTGCATGCTGCATGCTGCATGATTGCTCCATGCATTGTGTACGCTTGTTTACATCTTTGCATGTTGCAAGATTATTGTATAAAAATGTGTTAAACATTTTAGGAGTTAATGATTATGCGTATTTTTTATGCTTGTAAAAATATGTTTCAAGATCATTATGCGTAAACAAAATTATGCTTAAGAATGTTATGCTTAAACATAAAGTATGCTTAAACATAAGTATGCTTATAGTAATTATACTAAAAAAATATATGCGTAAGCTGTTATGCGAAAATAATGTTATGCGTAAATATAATTAGGATAAACAAAAGTATGCCATGTTATATTATGTCTAAAGTTTTTATGCAAATGGATAGGGAACGTCCACAACGTTCTCAATAGAGTCTTGAGTTTATCAAGAAAGATCGTTACATTCGACGAAGTGGTTCTATTATATTAAGAATATTCACATAATATATTAATAATATACCGTAATTAGTTAGTTCTACACCACAACAATCAAATACAACTTATTTCGCTCTTTTTTTTGGTTTTCCTGTATTATTTTAAATTCAATTTAATTTTTATAAGAATAATAACGCCCCCTCTTTTTGAAGTTTTTCTTGAATAGTAAGCTGCAGTAAAGCATTTGGGGTTTTTTTTTCAGTACCTTCATACAAGAATATTTCAGTGAGACACAATACACCTACGCTGATCTCGTTATTTAGCAAATCTAATGTGCCAAACGAAATTTCGACACGTTTGTTTAAGGCACCGGCTATATTTTGATGTAGAATTGTTAAGCGTGGCTCATTTTTTGTCACGAAAAAAAATATCTTGATTTTGAGTTTGTACAGTAATATGTTTAAACTACAGAATTTTACAGTAACATCATTGGTGTATTTTTGACTATTCTGAATAATTAAGTTATCGGTATATTTTTGAAAATTACTTTTATAATTTACATGTAAAATTTGCCTGAGAATTAACCTATAAGCATTCAACCTTGTGATATATTTAATTGACATATTAAAAGCATTATGTTAATGAACAAAAGATGAATTATTACAATTATAACACAAAAATCATAGTAAATTATTAACATTTTTTTATTTAGGGTTTTTATATTTGTAATTTTATCGACTAACACATTGGTGAATTTTAGTTGACATAATCACATAATCACATCATCAGCCTATTAATGTTCCCACTGCTGGGACACAGGCCTCTTCTCCGTGAGAGGGAATGGACCGTAATCCACCACGCGGGCTCAGTGCGTATTGGTGGATGTCACATGTCTTCGAATTTTTGGTCCTAGGATATGCCGGTTTCCTCATGATGTTTTCCTTTACCGTTTTGAGAACAGTGGTGAAGAAACAATTTACAGAAAGTAAAGCTCCTGCCTGGGATCGAACCCACGACCTACAACTTGTAAGTCGCGGCCGATACCACTAGGTCACCACTGCTCTTGTTGACATAATGTAAGATGTAAATACGTTTGAATATCCATAGGGTTTGTGTCATTTGAACCTGCCAATGTAATTACAAAATCAGATTTGCTAATATCCTTTACACCTCCAAGATAGAACTGCAGAATTTTTCGGACACCAAGTCCAGATTGGTCGGCAAAGATCATAACTCTCTTGGTATCATTTTACTGAGATTGGTGTTTTAGTGTTTCCTGCGCTTCGTTAGATGTCTATATATTACCTATTTCCAACTCCTTATCCAAGGAATGTTTAATTCGTTCGTTGTCGTCGGTGTCGTGGTCAATTCGATTAATGCATGTGTTAGAATTTTGAACGTCATTAATCGATAGCGGTTTTGCATGGAGTATTCCATCAGTACCAAAGATCGATCCTGCTGTGTTAAACGATCTGTGTCTTTCATCTCGGTTGATGAGTCGACACTGCTAGGTTGATGAGTCGTAGGTGAAGAACTCTTAGTCGGGGTTGAAAAAACTTGTTTTAAGACTTTTTTTTTCGTGCAGAAATTGGCGAGAAATTTTTTGCTTCACGTAAATTCACATTTTTATAGGTTTCAATAATTTTCTGATATTGGCCTATATCCATTTCTAGGCGAAAATTTTCGCTATTTTAGTTTTCGGTCTCTTGATGAGCACTTTCTAATTCATTGTTAGCTGTTTTTATTTCATCTTTAAGGCTTGAATATTCGCTGTCATTTAGTAAAGCATTCGGTAAGCTCTACATTGTGGCGTCTAGTAACGTAGTGCTAGTGCTTAAATTATTATTTATAATATTGTCCACTGACTTTGGTCTTGATGTTTTACGGACAGTAATATTTTCATTTAAAAAAAAATCCATAATGACAGTAAAGATTTAGAAAAAATAATATTTGACGCTTTTTTGTTGAAATGAAAGAACCAACTGTATTTTCAAGCCACTTGTGTATAAAGAAAACCATAAAAGTTCATATAATTATGCAAAAAGTGACTTTTGAGGGTTTCAAACGCGCTGTCTCTTCGTTGGCACTTCACTTATGAGCGCATTGCTCAACCACTACGCCACGACGCTATGTTGTTAACTTTCCGAAATAGTGCAGTAGTCTATTTTATCCAAGTGATTAGTAATTAGCATGCGTTCGGTCGATGACAATATAAGGTAATGAATCGCAAAAAAGAGGACGAAAGGAGGGTAGGTGACGACGCTCGCGCGCGAATCTCTCTACGTAAAATTTATTTTGAAAAAATACTAGTTATCTGCAAAAGTAAATAAAATTAAACCAAAAGATAGAACAGTGACTAATGCAGCAGTGACAGTGTTATCTACAAGTTATTTACACAAACTATGAAGATAATAACAAAATACATAAAACCATAATAACATGAAAATACAAACAAAAACAATAAATAGAAATCAAGTGAAGTGACACCTAAAACAGTGACATTTAATAAAAACTATGGATTAACATTTGACCAGTTTTCAAATATATCGGGCAAATTGAACACAGATGGAATACAATACATATTTAGGAACATAATGATTGGAATTAAAATTGACATAGAATTATTTCCTGATGACTTGCCCAGCGACACAAATAGACAAAACTCACAGTTTTTTCATTTATAATAATATACGTATTCTCCAGCAAAATATAGCAGGTCTCATAAACAAATCTGAAATCTTGACGGTACATTTGGATGAATTAGCACAGAATAATAAACCCATAGATAGACGTTATCTGTATAACAGAACACTTTATGACGACCGACCAGGAAAACATACTTGACATACCCAACTTCCGCCTAGCAGCAAGTTATTCTAGAGAGATAAGAGGGGAGGGGCATGTATACTAACTAGAATTGGACATGAATATACAACACTTAAAACTAACTGCTCTATTAAAGGTATTATATAATTTATTGCTATAGAACTAAATGAACATGGAACGATAATAGTTTGTGTATACAGAGTGCCAAAGTCTTGTTTAAATATTATAATATTATAATCTGGGGCAATTATTACGCCAGATATGTGACAAAAATAACAAAAAAATCGTTCTATGCGGCGATTTTAACATACACTTACTCAAACGAAACCGCCAAGCTCTAGACAGTCATAAAATATGTATCTCCGGATATTTCAGCTCATCTGTGCTACATAATTAACTTATGAATTTCTACCGGCATATACCCAGAAAAACTTAAAACATCTATTGTCATTCCGCTACATAAAAAAGATGACAAACGAAAAATGGGGAACTATAGACCCATAGCGTTGATACCCATTTTTCAAAATTATTTGAAAATATCGTATATACTCGAATATACAGTTATTTAGAAAAAAATAATATTTTGGTAGACGAACAGAAAGGCTTTCGCAAGGGGAAATCAATAAATATGGCAATTTATGACCTACTAAAAACTATTTTGGGCGCCATTGACAACAAAATACCAACATGTGCTATATTTATGGATTTCAGTAAAGCCTTTGACCGAGTTGACCATAGGATACTAATGCAAAAATTAAGTATGTATGGCATAAGAGGTAAAGCACTATATCTCATCTATTCTATCGTAACAATGGGAGTCCCGCAGAGCTCAATTCCTGGTCCTCTCTTGTTTCTTATTTATATAAATGATTTGCCTTACATCATAAAGGATAACCATGATATAGTGTTGTTTGCGGATGATTCTTCACTTTTGTTTAAACTTAAACGTCAGCAGCTGGTTACTGACGATGTAAATAGCGCGATCTCAAGAGTAGTCCAATGGTTCAATGTTAACAATTTACTTCTTAATGAAAAAAAAACCAAATGCATTTAGTTTACCCTACCTCACGTTAGGCAGGTGAAAACTGATGTGCTGATAAAGGGCGAAGAATTGAATCCTAAAAATAGCACAGTATTCTTAGGTTTAACTTTGGATGCTAAGCTTCAGTGAGGCCCACATATAGATAAATTGTCAAAGAAACTAAGCTCCGCAGCATATGCTGTTAGAAAAATTCGTAATTTAACTGACATTGAGACAGCCCGTTTAGTATACTTTAGCTATTTTCATAGTGTAATGTCGTACGGTATTCTGTTGTGGGGAAATGCCGCCGACATCCAGACTATCTTTGTTTTGCAGAAAAGATATCAATTTATAAATTAAGCCCGAGACACTCTCTCAGAGAGAAATTTAAGGAGATTGATGTAATGACTGTGCCTTCTCAGTATATTTATGAAAATCTTTTATATACACACAAAAATATAAAATTGTTTAAAAAATACAGTGATATCCATAATGTAAATACTTGGAACAAACACAAATTTGTAGTACCTACAACAAGGCTCAAGAAAATAGGTGGCTCGTTTACATTCAATGTGTACGCTTTTATAATAAGCTTCCAAGCCACGTACAAAATCTAAGTAGTCGTTTTCAGTGGCAAAGCGAGTTAGTGATGTCGTTGGGCTATCGTAATTGTATCGAGTTAGTAACGGTACTGGTCATTTGCGTGTATTCAGGACGGATCTTGTTGCGTAACGATGTACAACCACCGTCTTCAGATCTGAATTCACTTGCTTACTTTCAAAGTAATATTATGATAGCAGTAGATCTCGCGATAGTTTTCCTTACATGAAAACTGAGTTACTGAGCGATAGTAAAGGGTTACTGTTGATAATCTGATTTTAATGATTTTGATTAGAGTTAATTCGTGAAGCTCTTCAATATTATCTGGGTTCGTTGTTTCCCTTTTATTAGCCGTCAGTATATTCCAAGATCTTTGAGTAAAAAGCGCGAATCTTGTGAGAAGGATCCCCGATCACCCAAGTTCCTTGAGAATTGTACGTCATAGTTGATGACAGTGTAACATGTCAGTGTAGCATTAAAGATTACGTTGAGGATAAAATGGTTTGGGAGTGAGCTGCTCCAATTAATATAGTTTTTTTTTATATTTTGCACCATGAATTTTGTTATTTTTTATACATTTTTATTTTATTTGTTTTCTTGCAATGACAAGAATATTTTTTATTTTAAAGTATTATGTTATTTTATTTTAATTATTGTGAATGTGAAGACTATGTGGATCATTATTTTGTTTTTAATTTTAATTTATCTTAGTTTTTAATCATGGTCTTGCAGTTTGAGTAGTTTATGCGGCCTACCCGAATGTCCTTTCTTTGGTATTGTTCGTCGAATCGTTGAGCTCCTTAAATTCTGAGTTGAGCTGCTCGGTTATTGACAAATGCGTGCACTGACTGGACAGGTCCACTCAATCTGCCTGATGCTTTCCTCAAAAGACCATTTCAGACATCAGTCTACATGGTCTTCACTTGATCTAACCAAGATTTTGTCAGGACTTAAAAAGAGACTGTGACCTCTGAGTTTGTTTCGGTCTTTCTTCTCAGAGTAGTCAGATAGGAAACGCCGACCTCATCTAGTTTTAAAAAATATGTTTGACATGTATAATTGTTTGTACAAACCAACTAACAGAAATAAAATCATTTATTTATCATTTATTCATACCTGCAGAACACAAAACAAGTAGTAGAAATAACACAGATATGTCAGAAAACACGAACTGAGATTAAACATAGGTCAAACTCGAAAATTTTAAAAATGGGAGTACCACAAGGAAGTGTTCTAGGCCCCTTATTGTTCTTGATATATATATATTAATGATCTCCCTAACCATATCAATCAATGGTACTATTTGCAGATAATAGCACAGCCATAATAAAAAGCGACAAACAAAATGATTATGAGCACGTAGTCAACCAAACATTAAATAGGATAATTCAATGGTTAACCGAAAATAATCTTAAAATAAATATGAACAAAACGAAAATAATACACTTTTACCAGAGAACCCAACTGACAAATATAAACGTTAGTTACCAAGGCGAAATCGTACATCCCGTGACAGATACAAAGTTTCTGGGAATTAATATTGATGATAGACTGACATGGAAAGCACAATTAGAAAATATCTGCAAAAGAATTAATAAATCCTCATTTGCTCTGTATAAACTCTCAAAAATGTTTAATCAAGAAGCCTTATTAGCTGCTTATCATGGACTTGTGGCACCTGTTCTAAGATATGGTATAATATCTTGGGGCAACTCAGTCGATAAAGAATCTGTATTTAAAGCTCAAAAAAATGCATTAGAGCATTGTGTAATGTAGACAAAACTACCAGCTGTCAACCGTATAACATAACATTCTGACAATGCCTTCGTTATACATATATGAACTAAATGTTTTTGTGAAATCAAACCCTAATTATTATAATTCTGCTTTTAAAAGTTACTATAGGCAATTACGTGATAAAAAAAGATTAGATATTGAATTACCATATGAAAAAACAGCACTAATCAATAAAAGTATTCTTGTTATGTCATCATTGATTTACAACAAATTACCTGACGATGTCAAAAAGTTACCAGTACATCAATTTATGTCTAAGCTGCTCAAATTCCTAGTGAATAAATGTTATTGTAATATCAAGGACTACCTACAGGATCAAAATATAGATAAAGATATATATTTAAAGTAATTTATTGACATAGAATAATAAGACATTACAAATAGTGTGACATCCATTAATTTGATAGCTCTTTAATTTACATGATTGTTAATTTTATGACATGTAATTTAATTCATCTGACAATTTTTATTTTTATTTTTTTATTTTATTTCACTTTTGACATTTGTAGTATTTTGAATTTATTTTGTTTTTATTTTTTGAGTTTAATTATTTTGTATTGTTATTTTAATAATTATTTAAAGAGATTTTCAATAATATAAATATTTGCACACCTTATTAGGTATGATACAGTGTACTTTATAAATATTTGTAACACCTGTTTGAATCTACCTGTATTAAGCAAACAAACAATTTGATTTGATTTGAAAAACTGTTTGTCACGATGAATCACTCTAGTCACATGAGTCACACTGAGTTCACAAGTGTAATAGTACAAATTTTTGTTGTAGTGATTTTTATTTTGTTATATATTCACACACCGTCTGATTTAATTGAATTTTGTTTTGGATAACGTAACACTCAAACCTTTAGCTTTCGATTAGTTTAAGTTGCAATTATATATACTCATATTCGTTATTTATATATAATTTATTAACGGAGCTTTCACTTTTTGTGTGTTGTTTGTTCGAGAATCTAGTATCCAGGGAGCGTCATACATCACAGCCACAAATGCAGCGAGAGCCAGTTACAATTAAAAGCTTATTATCTCGTTAATTACTGCAGCTACACAAAAATAAAAACGTGTGTATAGCTGAAACTATACTTTATCGACAAGTGTGCAAATTTAATTACAACAACTAGTTCTTACTAGTTAACAAGTAATATTTCACAATTTAAAAAAACCCCCGACGCATTTATCTTGCGAAAACACCCCGATTCAAACAGTAAAATGCCCATAACTTTTGAACTGCTGAACCAATTTTATTCAAACATAGCTAAAAACACTCTCGACAAAATGACCTTTCAAACAAAAAAAACTAAATCGAAATCGGTTCATCCGTGTAGGCGCTATGATGCCACAGACAGACACACAGATACACAGATACACAGATACACAGCAACACACGTGAAACTTATAACACCCCTTGTCAAAAAAGACGTTTAATTAGTTAAAAAAGTTTACATAAACTTAAAATAATGGGTTGAATATCAGTAAAATATATACCAATAACATTATAGTGTAATTGTATGTGTAGTGTGTCAATTCAACCTATTTATAATTAAACTAGACTATATAAGCTTTTTTTTGATATTCCTAAGTCATTATCTGCAATTTTAGAGAAAGCATTTTTCACCATTCCGTGCAGTAATTACCGTTTGATTGCACTGATCAGTCATGCAAGCAAAACATTGCTGCTGAAGGCACATCTGTCGAAAAAAATCGCACAAGAACAAGCTGGCACGAGTATACAACAAGGCGACCTACATAATAATATGCTTTGTTGATTTCACAAAAGCGTTTGACTCCGTGAAATGGCCAACCTTGTGGAAGACGCTACTGTGACCTACCGTATCAAAACAATAGGTAGGTTCTGCAAAGTGGCATACGACCACTTTTATCCTCTACGGAATAGTTTGTACATAATATTTGATAAGAATAAGAATAAGAAGAAGAATATTTGATTGGTATGCATATTTAAAACATGGTGAGCAAAATAAAAAATAGGATTGCGTTTTTGTTAAAAAATCGGCAATGTACGTTAAAAGTGGGCGGAGTAAGAGCAGGCGCGTGACACGAGGAGCCAATCGCGTTCGAGTATTGTCATTCGATGATTATGCGGCGATTATTAGCAGTCAAATTGCAGTGGTAACAACGTGTTTTAAAGAGATTTGTGTGATTTTTGTGATTCTGCGATTGTTTTATGAGTAAAATGGATAATAATTGTAATGAAGAAGGAATAAAAGTAGTTCTCGACTACGAATCGGATGCGGAATGCTGCATTGACAATGAAAAATCATTTACCTGATTTTAAAAAACCTGGCTCCCAGGGTATCAAGAACCTAGGTGACAGAAAGGAGCAAGCGCAGTATAGCGCGAGCGACGACATTTTTGTCAGAAAACGAGAGACAATCAGACAATAAAAATGCGAGCGCGATGAGCGCAGCGAGGAGCCATAAAAAAAAACATATATCATAGACAAGTAAAGTATTATTGCTACTTAAATTGCTTTATATGCAGCTCAAAATGTTTTTTTTTACTGACCCTCTGAGTGCTTACCAAAATGTTATTAAACATGAGCAGCTCATTGCAGCTTATAAAATTAATATGCTGTACAAAAATTATTACAGCCATCCAGAATGACATAAATGGCTGATTGATTTTGGATTGTTGGCTGGCCATGAGTTGCTGATCAATTAGCTATTTCTGCTCACAGATTATATTTTTCTGCTAACAAAAATACGAATATAACCTAACCTAACCATTTATATAACACCCATTTGTTAAATTATGATAAGTTGTATAGAAGTTAATAGGGAACAGATGAACACATATATACATACATACATACACACATACTGGTCAAGAACGTAACTCTCCCTTTTGCTTGGCCGTAGTCGGGTATAATAATTGATCTATTTCAGGCAACTAAGAAAGGAAAGAGATAGCCAGCTATGCTATTCTCTAAGAGACAGTATTTTGGCTGATGACAATGATGCTGATGTTACTGTTTCTAGAAACGATAAGGGGTTGAACTTGGTCAAAAATTTAAAAAAAACTATTATTCGTTCAGAGTAGGCATCTAAATATAGCTTTCTTGGCAAGAAAGCAATGTAGATTATTTATTTATATTAACATTTTACATTGCAACACGAAGAGAAATATTATACAAGAATAAGATCACATTGCCAAGTAGTGTTCCTTTACAAGTCTTAAAATCTGGCAGTGATTACGCGCGTTTTATTGTCAAAATTGACGCATGATGATTTTAGTATGTACCTCAATAATAATAATAAAAACTAACCTCTTGCATTAGGAGAAGATTTCAAAGTGTAGTCTAAGTAGGCGGCGGTGACACTCGATGATATATTCTTGATAGTAATTTCCATAAATAGGAAATTATTCACACATAAATAACCTTCATCAGCAAAACTAAATTTGTATGGACTATTAACGGTCACTTTTTTATCACCTGGAAACAGGAATTAATTTAAAAAAAGAACATGTTCTAGTGCCGAACCTGTCAACTCAATCATGATTCATCACGACCTGTATCCGTCACTCTGTCTCCCATATTGGAACCATGATAGTTTTGATACGTCACAGTAAGTCCCTCCTTCTTCCCTGAACAGACTAATCTTCTGCGTATCGGTCTGACCGGATGCAAGCACCGAGTCGAACTTTGGTGGAGGAAGTCAGATAAGTGAGATAGGCAGTCAATCCATGTAAAATACCAGTATCAGGCTGCATCCGGTTAGACTGGAAGCTGACCATACATGATTGGGATAGAATGATTAATTAATGACTTACTTATAAACTTATAATCAGCACTAGAAACCTTTAGAACTGACAAAATGCAAGCGATGACAAAAGTAATGAAATACATTGTCACAAAAATAACTATAAATATGTTGTTTCAATGACTGTCGACACTTTATTACTCAAATAAGCACTGTTATATTTGATATCGAGACATTTATAGGGAAAATAATTCAAATAGGTATTCATTTGACTAGTACAGGAACTAACTTTATTATTAATAGTAATGTTGCTTATTTATTTTAATGTAATTTTGTATTTGTTTATGCGGAACCCTCTGTGATAGACTCAAACTTAACAGTTTTTTTTTGTTTTTTTTATCTTTTATCTCTCGTGCCTTGTGTGCGAATCACAAGTAAATATTTATATTTTTTTCCTTCGTTTTACTTGAATCCTGAAAGCTAAAGTATGGTAAATTAAAATACCGAAGTGTGCTATTAGTTTTAAAACCTTAAAGTTAATGTTGCCGGAATATAATCTACGAGCTACGACAAAAATATAAAAAGGCAGAAATGAAAGAATAGAAATAAATTAATTTAGCACAAACTGGGAGGTAATTATCTAACATGAGAGAAAGTGTGCCTCATGGCTGAGCCAAATACTTAGGTCCAGTTCAGCAAAATTTCAGACAACTATTACATATTCTTATCCTTTATTGTACCCAAAAACATAAAACATACAAATACAATAGAACAGCTTATGTACAAAGGCGTGCTTAACCCATAGTTGGGTTCTCAATTAGTCTATATTTGTAGGTACTAGTCGTCTAAATAACTTTTAAACTGAGTAATCAGTCCAGCAGCCTTATTGCTTAAGTGAATTCGGCTAGGCAAAGGATAAATTATATTATTAATACATTTATTTCAGATGTCATATCTATACGCGGTCAATACAAAACACAAAATCCAACAATGAAATTAAAACATAGAATTGTTAATTATATAAGGTACTAATACGATTAGACCGCCCATTGTACACTTATCTTTTTAATGTTTTGTCCTGTAATTATTTAAGTGGTGTACAATAAAGTATATAATAAATAAATAAATGAAAAAAAAAACAAATGTATTAGATTCACATTGTCGAATGTTAGAAGTAGCGAATGCGGAATCATATATTTAATGGAGAAAAGCTGGACTATGTAAATCAAACAGTTTGGCTAGAATTCACTTGAAACGACCAATTACATTGGGGGCCTCACATAACATCTCTTGCAGGTCGGCTGAGCTCAGCCACTTATGCTATTAGAAAGATAAGACAGTTAACGGATGTTGAAACCGCGCGTCTGGCCTATTTTAGTTACTTCCACAGCATTATGTCATACGGTATTTTGGCGGCTGACATTAAATCAATATTTATATTGCAAAAGAGAGCTGTCAGAGCCATATATAAGTTAAGTCACAGAGAATCTCTTAGGGAGCTATTTAAAAAGATTAATATTATGACAGTTTCTTTCCAATTCATTTATGAAAATATTATGTATGTAAGGAAAAATATAAATCTCTTTCTTTTTCTTTTAGGCTTTTGTCAGTGATAGACACAATTGTAATACTAGAAATAAAGATAAGTTAGATCAACCATCTTAAAGATTAGCTAAAGTACACACATCTGTCATGGGATACTGTGTTAAATTCTATAACAAAATACCTTGTGAGATATTAAAGCTAAATAAATGAAAATTTAAATCAATAGTTTAAAGCACACTTTGTAAACAAGCATATTACAAATTAGATGATTATATTCAAGATAAGAATGCTTGGAAACATGCTGGTCCGGCTCTATAAGCCTATCTTTGGTGTAGACAGCATCAAACTGGTTAATTTGTATTATATTTATAATTATATTAACGCTTTATTGTTTTTACTTTTTCTTCTCTTTTTGTTTGAAAAAATGACTCGCACACAGTTCCATTGTTGTTGAATTAGGTAATTTACCTATGTTTGCAATATTTGTAAGTACGTGAGAACCATGTTCCTATTTATCTAGGCATTTACCTGTTAGTGTAGTAAGTAAGTAGTAAGTATGGGGTTTTTTTTGCGTTCTTCTCCATAACAAGTAACTTTTCCAAATGCACGGTAGAATAAATTTTTATAACTTGTAAATTTTAACGTTCAAAAGTGCCGCATAATGGCCTATTTGAAATAAACTCATTGGACTTTGACTTGCCACAAGCAAGGTAACCTCCTTTGGCGCTGCCACAAGGAGGCTACCCTCTTGCGTATAAACACAGGGAAGCCGTCCGTCCGCGCCTACATGCCGGAAGCACTACAATATCGAGGCAGCTGCATCAGCATCCTGAACATATTATTGTATTGGAAACGTAGAGCACTAGCAGCCCGATGGGTGTAATTCACTTACAAACTGCTCGAGTAGAAGGATTGGCAATACGCCTTAAAAAGAGTTATCTTAACTTCCCTCGAGCAGCGTGCAAACCAACGCGCAATCATATTCCCATGGACTGCCAGCGCCCTGCGTTCCCTCGCTATGTCAGCGTCATCCTGCAACTCGTCTGTCACAATGTGCCCCAGATATTTAAAGCTTGTCACTACACGCAGGGCCACACTATTAAGCGTAATAGGCAAAACACGGACTGGACCACGTCAAGCAACCAGTCTACGAACAGCACCCACCAAAGGGCCCAGCAGCACCATGTCACATGCATAACTGATGTTATTTACACAAACCCCATCCACATAACAACCCGTATGGGTGCTGCTGAGCTCACCGATAAGGTTATTGACATACAGGTTGAAGAGCAGAGGCCACACTCCATGCTGTATTTATCAGATAGAGCCCCGCCCATGGCACCTGGTTTCGCTGACAACGATACCAATGTTCTAACACCGAGACCACTCCACCTGTACACCCGCTCCCCGTAGCTTCCTCCAAAGCCTCTCATACAAGACAGTATCAAAGGCTCTGAAGAATCCAGAAAGCACGCGTATACCGGCGTGTCCCTGTCAGTGTAGTATCGGACTGCCTACTTAAGATAAAATATGGCGATCTCCGTAGAAAGCCCACTCCTGAAACCAAATTGGGCATCATGCAGGCCTATGTACTCCCTAAGAGTGTTATTAAGCAGGCTGTCAAACACTTTAGCCAACACCGTAGCCAGCCAAATAGGCCGATAGTTCCCCAGTTTTGTTCTTCACAACCAGACCAACTAACATTCTAGTGAGATCATCGGGCAAATAACCATGACACAAACACAGATTGCAAAACATGGAGAGAACACGTGGCAGGTGAACACCCGCATATTTTAGATGTTCAATACTGAGACTGTCGCACCCGGGGGACTTCCCTCGCTGCACGCTGTGAAATAATTGTTGCATTTGCTTAGCAGTCAATCTGACAACTTGCAATGCATTCTGTGCAACAGTCTCAGCATCATCACATCCGAGCGTGGAGAACAGAGCCTGCGCAAAGGAATTACAATATGGTGTCATCTTAAAATGGTCTTTAAAGAGATTGGTGATCAATCTGTGATCAACGATGCCACTCACGCTCACAGGAAAGCCAGGCCTAGCATTCATTATTCCGGTTTGCTTATAAAATAATTTAAAATCCTTGGCAGTATGATGAGAGCCCATGATATCCATTTTTATCTGGTCCTGCCTAGCCTGACACCACTTAAGTTGCTTTTTAAATACGGATCGTCTGTCACTCATATCAGTATATACTCGACCACTTTTCAGCCTGGACCCATAACAAGAATTTCAGTCTGGCTTCCCTGTGATAACCAACTACATGTCTATTCCACCCAGCTATATATCCACCTCTCCTCCGCTCTACCCTCCGCTCATAGGAAACGATGGCGGCATCAGATAGGATTAATAATAAATAATAATAAATAAATTTATTGTTTTCTCTCCACAAAGGTTGACTTACAATCTACTTAAAACTATGCATTACATATGTTAAAGCTCCTTTGCGGGAGACTGGAGTCCGTACTAGGGAACCCTGTGTTACGGATCTCCAGGCCCACCTCCTAGAGTATAATAATAATAATTAAATTCGATAATTCCGGCAATTTTAACTAAATCAAATTACATTATAAAGAACACTGTGAAAAGTCAAATAAATACTCAAATCACAATAAAATAGTAATCCAGTAAACGTAATGAATACAATAAAGAATAATAATGTACATGTCTGAGGCAAATAAATAATTTCGCATCTTAATTTGTACCTCGTGAACACAATAAAAGTTAGGAAGAAGAAAAGTGGTACTGTACTTGTGCGTTACGGTTGCGAGTGCGTATGTGTATGGTGCTGGTGTGTGAGTGATGATAGATTTCGTGCCTGAAGGGCGTGGGTGATTTGTATTTTGGAAACTTAATTTGAGAGTTGTGTGTGTAAGTAGAAGATAGTCAATGTTGCGGACAACAGAATATAGGCCTAAGACAGTATGAGTAGTAATTCCTCTGTACTGTCATAGTTAAGTTTTTGCAGCCAGTTGAATAGTTTTACCTTACATGCGTGTTTGGGAAGGTTGTACATTGACAATGTTTTATTGATTTTATTATACAGATGGTTGCTCAAAAACGTGAAGTGGCAGCGCGCGAAACTTGTGTATATTTTAGGTGACGGACACACAGTGTGCTTACGACGTTTGTTCTCAAAAGCTGTGGGATTATAATGGAGCTGAGAGTGTTTACGGAGAATGCAATTTAATATGAATAACTGTCTCACCGTTAGGACGCCAGTGAGAGCATAGAGGTCTTTGGTAGGATGTAAGAATGGCAAAAAGTTACTTACTTTCAAGACTGCTCTCTGAGCACGCTCAAGCCTAATCATACAAGTTTTGCCTGCACCACCCCAAACGGTTATGCAATATGAGATCACAGACTGGCACAGTGCAAGATAAACCATTTTAATAATGTTTGGGTCAGCAACATGACGAAGGTTTCTAAAAATAAATATCATTTTGCGGGTTCTTGAGGCCAGGAGATTGATATGGGGTTGAAAGTTTAGTGCTTCGTCAATTGTGACACCTAGGTACCGGATTGTGTCGGTTCTGTGTAGTGTGATGCAGGAGCACGCAGCTACATGTGAAGAGCAGTTGGAAGAGTGGACTGTTAAGTGGTGATTCGAAAGATTGGACGTTTTTAAGGAAAAAGCTATATATTTGGTTTTCCCAACATTAAGTGTAAGCTTATTGTTGGTTAACCAGTTCATGACCATATTTAAACCTTGTTGTGCTCGGTTATAGACCTCTTCCCATGTTTTGCCCTCAAACAAAAGTGCGGTGTCATCGGCGAAGGTGACGATCCTCCCACCGCTCATGATCAGTTCGCACAGGTCATTTATATAGGTTAGAAATAATGTGGGACCGAGTATGCTTCCCTGGGGAACCCCATGTTCAATAGGGACATCACCACTGGCCCATTCCCCCACTCTAACTCTCTGATAGCGATTGCTCAGATAGTCGGAGAACAGGTTGAGCTGTTTGTCCCTCACCCCAAGCCTTTCCAGCTTTTTTAATAGTAGCGGGACGGAGACAGTGTCAAAAGCCTTAGCCAAATCCATGAAGATGACGATGACTTTGTTGTTTCTATCAAGATTGTTTGAGACAAAATCTGTAAGTTGGTGGATGGCGTCGCTGGTCGATCGGCCCGTCCGGAATCCGAATTGTTGGGTTGAAAGGAGATCATGCTTTTCGAGATAATCCACTAGACGTTTGTTCATGACACGCTCCAAGATCTTTGATAGGGTTGGTAGTATGGATATTGGTCTATAGTTATCGACACAGGCACCAGTAGTATATTATTGGGCATTCTGAGCCACTCTCACCAGCAGCGAAGGCGCGCCTTCGCTCCTGTCAGTGACAGTGCCTCAGAATGCCCAATAATACACAATCGACTTGACTGACACAGTGGTTCAGGGTGCTCAATAATGAAGAATCGATATACCTGTTCAGTTTACCATGGTACATCGATTTAGAATACCTAATTATACACAATCGTTTTATCAAGTTACAATCGTAAATATGAAGTCAACTACATATCGTATTAAATTATGTAGTAATTTGTTAAATTGACTGTTTATTAAATATTCTATTTTTGCCGCCGTGTAGTATTTTTTATATTTTAGTAAATCCAGTTTAAATGATAATGTCATGAACGCTTTCTCTCATTCCACGTTCAACTCTAATACATATTGATCATGAAATTTGTAAAACAACAGCAATCGTTGCACGTTAACACAATTTGCGATGATTTGCCTAAGTCTCGTGCTCGTCATAGTGAATTATTACCTAATGTAATACGATGCATCATTTGCGGGCCATCCAATTGTGGCAAAACAAATTTACTCATTGGTCTTCTCATACACGAAAACGGCTTAAAGTTTCAAAACGTTTATGTTTATTCAAAAACTTTATACCAACCGAAGTATGTTTTTTTGGAAAGAGTTCTACAACAGGTTCCAAGTATTTCACTTCAGAAATATCAGGGAAATGAGGACGTATTGAGTGTTCAGGATGCAAAACCTAATTCTGTGTTTATATTTGATGACGTTGCTTGTGAAAATCAAAGTAACATGCGAGATTACTTTGCCATGGGTCGACACAAATACATCGATTGTTTTTATCTAAACCAAACTTATAGTAAAATTCCTAAACAGTTGGTAAGAGATAATGCAAATTTAATAATACTTTTTAAACAAGATGAAATTAATTTGAAACATGTTTACGAAGAGCATGTCAACACAGACATCACGTGGCTTGAATTTCGTGAAATGTGTTCAAAAATTTGGAGTGAGCCTTTTAATTACGTAGTGATTAATAAAGAATGTTCTAAAAACAATGGATGTTACAGAAATAAATTTGACACTTTTGTAGTGTTTGATTGAGAACATAGGTATATTTAAGACCGCACGTCATTGCGATGTTATTATTCTTTGCGCGACCCTTATTCGATAACGAACCGTCATATCATTATGGATAAATCATTAAAAAGACAAATTGTCGAAGCTGCAGAAGCTGTAAAGAAAAAAGTACGCAATATGAAGGATATTGAGATAGACAATAAGCAAGCACTGGAATCAGTTTTTAAGCCTGTGACGGAATCGCTCAACTTACTATCCAACAATCAAACTGCGTCTTTGCGTAGCATAGAAAATGAGGAAACTGATGTTCCGTTTTTGAATCAGACTTTGCAGAAAAAAGAGTCGGCGCAAGATGATTACGACGAAAGTGACGAATCTAATATTTCTAGTGACTCTTCATTCCAATCGTTGGTTGATAACAATCAAGAACGCGATACAACGTCTTGGTCATTATCTTCAGAAGCGCTAACTGAGGTACCGTATGGCGTTCGGAGAGAGCGCGGAAAATTAATGTTAGGTTCTGCTGCCATAACGATCGGTGACGAATACATCACTGTAGGAGGACACAAATACCACAAAACGCTTGGTTTGAAGAATTTGTTGCTTAACAAGGACATTGATTTAAGTTTGATTACAAACAATGACATGCAGCATTATAAATCAATGTTACTTGATACAAATGCACATCGTCGAGACTTTGACCCAAGTAAACCAATTAAAAGTAATAAAGGTCAAAAATATTTGCAAGTTATTAAACCTCTTTTCAAACTACAAAATCAGAGCTGTAGCCAGTCAACAGGAAAAGGTTTACCTTTAACTAAATTATGGCGAAAGAACACGGATTTCGTATATTGGGACGACCCCAATGAACTAGTAGAAAGGTTAAAATTATTAATTGCATCTCGCGATGCTGGTAACACCGGACTTGACAATGAAATAATATCTATAATTGAAGAGTTACGTGAAAGTAAAATTATTAATAAATAAATAATATGTTATCAAGTCTCCTTGTTTCATTTTACTTCAGACCTTTCAGTATATTACATGTCGCCGCGTAGGCGTGAATTTGCTAATTTATTATCCTAACTAATCGTTTTAAGTGTCTATGTCTATTTAAGTTGGGTTTTGAGTTCAGCGCCATCTATTGGCTCACTGTGGAATCAGTATTGATTCATAATTCATATGCTAATTTCAATGTTTAATTAATACGAGATGTTTAAATTAAACAGGAACACTTATTGTAGGACTTTTGGATTTGTTCTCATTTTAACTATTGCACATTTGACGAAGTAAATGTGTTTCATTATGTTATTCTTATTAAGTTGTCAAACAATGGCGGATGTTATAATTTCTATGACCAATAACCAGATTTAATAATTTAATACGAGAACTAAACAAATTTGAGTAAATGATTAAATACTAAGAAGTCATAAGACTATTTTACACAGCTATGTAATAATGAGAAACTTTCTAATTAGTAAGATTGTTAGATCACCGGAAACTTGAATAGTTTTGTTATTAGATGACTATTTCAATAATAAACTACAAACCACTTTGTATTTGTGAGTATTGAGGTTGTTTAATGTTAAAATAATTAACTGATCAGCATTTTAGTATTGTTTGCTAACTTTACTCAACTATCCAAGTAATTAGTGTCTAAACAAAAACAATATGGAAGTTCCGCCCACTTAGAACGCGCATCGCGCGGACTATGTGTGAAAAATAAGAACTGATTAATAAATGTAATCGAATAGATGTTTGAAAACCTAATTAATTGTCATAAAGTGATTGTGTAATCTATAAAAACATTTAAAAAGAGTGTCCTGGAGTTTCTTGCTAGATCTCCTCCAGCGATCGACAAGGGCTTTGCGATCTAGCAAGCCACACGATGTGGTTTTAGCTTCAAGTTCATTTGAAAACTCAAAGTGCCTGTAACTAAATCAAATAAACACTCTTGAGTTTCAATCCAGTGTTGTGTGTTATTGAAGTAACCCGCTCCAGTCAAGAATAAAGGAATTGCCTCTAGACATTGGGGTTAAAGATGGCGATTCTACGATTCATAGGTACTTCGACGTGACATCAGAATTGGGCTCAGCTCCCACTATCGCCTTCTGCCCATGCTATGAAAGCCATCCGAAGAATTTTGTACAACATCGCCAGCGCCGAGGGTATGGCAAAAGATTTTCCTATGATAATTTCCAAGAGTAAGCGATGCCCAGACATAGGCGAAAATAACTGGAATATTTTTACGTGAACGATCTGAACTCTATTGAAACGACAGAAGAAGCTACTGACTAGTGGCATGGATGCTGTCCTACACCATTGTGGCCAAAACTTTATACAGCACAGAATGACCGAAGCAGCTAAGCGAACAACTTGATCTGTCCATTGATAGATTCCATCATGGTTGAGGGGAGTATTCTGTTTTTTTTATTTATGTAACTTAACATTCTTAATTATTTTCATCATACAAGGCAAGGTCAGTGACCTTTTGTGTGACAATTTTAATCAATCTGCCTAGTCTTTTCCCAACCAAGTCCGGGACAGCTTCCATTCTAACTGGATTCAGCTGAGTACCAGTGCTTTACATGGAGCAACCAAAACCCAGTAACTGGGTAACACAATACCCCTTACTGACTGAGTGGTCCCTGCTGTTGTTTGTGTGGCAATTTGTGGAATTAAAATGAATGAAACGGCTTAAATTACTCCATAAAATAAGACAGCTGACTAGGAACTCAATGTTATTGTTTAAATATGGTTCTTTTCTCTTAAGAATTGCAATGGCTCAGTTATTTGAGAAATTTTATTTTATTTGAGGAGTATGTAAGGATCGTAGCAAGTGGCAATCTGTGGTTGCTGCCTATCCCCATGGGGACAAGGTGTGAGTGTATGAATGTTAAACAATTCAAAGTACCTACGTTGAGTTTTGTACCGGACAAAAAGTAACAACTTATTTTTATAGCATTCATTACATTTAGGTAGCTAAAACAAAAGTTTAGTAGGTAAATAAGTTAAGTAAGTTACAGAATGTATGTGCAACAGAAGTAGTAAACATTTGGCAGAAAGTGCCATGACATATTCATGTTGACGCACTAATTGGCATTTTTGCAATTTATTGTTTTTACCCGACTACCAAACGGGGTTTATTATTGAATAATGTGGAACCCGTTGCATGTCATACTTTTTTTAAAGTAAAGTAAGATAAGAAAATGTATTAACACATTCCTTAAACATGAAAAGCACAACAAATAAAAATAAAATTATAGTGTGCTCAAGAAAATACTTACAACGATTTGCATTTAAGTAGCTGGGGTGAGAATAATTATTATTGTTTGGTTACAAGACTAAACAATATTTAAAATATTATCTAGAGGTTTTTGTAGAGTGAGTATGCATCTAATATAAATGTATTTGTATGAATGGGTGAAAGGGTTGTGATACACCTGGGTGAGTCATTACAAACTTTATAATCAGGGTAAGTATCAGCAGAGCTTCAGTTCATGCATAATCATAATATAATAATAAATAGTCATAAGCTGATAGCCACCTGGTAACTTTTAATTTACAAGTAGGTACGCTTAGTATGTGTGAGTAACCTATTATGTATGGACCTTGTGATTTTTGGTAAATTAATGGTCCTGTGTATGTAAGACATATTTGAGTGAATCTAATGTGATTACTGTGTTCCATCTTATCTGTCTACATGATCTGGTAGATTTGTTTTGGCTATGGGGTTCTTGACAGTGATAGCGCTATAAGTTAAATCTAATTAAAAAATTGTCTGACCCTACATTCTTGGTTCAGACTGTCAGTTGGATACTGATGGGGCCTTTTATAAGCTCTAAGATGTATGCTTGTTCAAGTTAAGTTTGTTATAATAAAGTTTATTTAATCATTCAATATTTGAGAACCTTCCTAATGAATTAAATCTCACAATGGGTTTAGTTGAATTTTACTTGTTATGGTACATGGGTGTAAATAGATTAGTAATTTCTGACAGATTTCAAAGCTTGTTATTGGATGCACTTGCACAGAATAAAAACAATCAAAAGACAGGTTTGTTTTTTGATAATTTGTCACTTTTAGCATTCAATAACTTTCTTTTCTTTTTGCAACTTTTTACCTAGCTTGTATTCAAACTTGTTCACACATAAATGTTTTGTAATGAAATAGGTTTGTAATAGGTGTGTAAATAGGTTGTTGCGTGTGTGGTATGCAAACATGCATCATTAAAAGTAGTTTTCAACATGTTTTAACATTAATCTTTAGCTAGTGCAAACACCGTCATAAGTAATGCAGCAATCTTCATAGTTATTCATTTCAGTGTCATCAGATTCTAGTTAACTTTGAATTACTCACTTACTATTTCAAAACAATAACATAATTTAATTGTTATCAGTACTAACTCCTACTTATTTAAATATTAATAGGATCATCTTTTCTTTTATTATTATTTATCTGTATACCTTCTCACATTCCAGATTCCTGTGTCATATCAAAAATCAAAATGGTTACCTACATAGTCAAGTATTATCAAGGATGTGGAAACAAAACTAAAAATACCTGGTTTGCAAGTGACCGTGTCGCCGGGTCAGGACCTTAGAAGCTACCAACATACATACAAGCCACCAAATAGAGGTCAGCTGAAAAATGACTTCCAGCCCAACATAACTAAAGTAAAAGGTGAGAAGTTTTCAAACTATCTTCTACTCACCTCGCTAACTGATACGGTGTTGTTGTATCAGAAGGCTCAACACAATGGCCATGTCGAATAACTACATGACGCTTGTGCATGATACTACCATGCAACAAAGTACTTTTAAATTATTATTCCTGGGTTCAATTCCTAGGTTGGGCAAAATTTGTTTATGGGGTTTTTCCAATAGGGATTCCTCTGTAGCAGCCCAGAGTTTTGAAATTGGTGAACCCCCATGCTTCAAAAAGCATGTTGAGCCATTGGCCTTGTGCACCATAGTACCTCCTTATGCAGATGGCTCAACAGTCAGGAGGACTACTGTTATTATTATGTTTTTGTAACTCGTTTCAGTTTATGCTATTCTATTGTCATATTTAGTCAATTATAAAAATGAATAATAAAACAAGCTCTAATTATTGAGATGTCCAATAACCTATAGCTCTGGAGGCACTTAATAAAATAATAGGTTATATCAACACCAAACTATCAGCATCCATGGAGATGGATTTGAACTAATAATGATAACACAATAAACTATACTGTTGGTATGCTGTGGAAGCAACTAATAATGATAACACAATAAGCTGTCTGTTAGTAATCCGTGGAGGAAACTAATAGTGATAATACAACACACAATCTATTGGTTTGCTGTGGAAGCAACTAATAAAGATTTAATATCCATTGGTTAGGCGTGGAGGCCGCTAATGAACAATCTCTCATGTTATCCTGCTGGGTCCACGGTGTACAAGACCACCCAGAGCCTGGTTCCTTATATCCTGTCAAATCAAAGACTTCGTGCCTGTCACGGAGCAATGATCCTAAACTCCTTAACCTTTAATCCTGTCAAATCAAAGACTTTGTGTCTATCACAGAGCGGTGTTCCTGATCCTATCCTTAAATCCTGTCAAATCAAAGACTTTGTGTCTATCACAGAGCATTACCGTCCCGTGAGAATGAAACTAAACAAAAAACAGCTGATCACAATACTCCTACACTACCTACACTATACTTACCAAATACAAGGCTGCTATGTAAGCCTTCTTATAAGTAGGTATGTGCTCATTAATGCATCAAATACTTTCATTTGAGATAAACTTAATAGTTACCTAATTTCATAAGTATTCAGTGATAAATTGATAACTTAAACTGACTATTACCTATTACAAATCAATGAATATTGTAAGATAATACAAACAATAACATTCTGCAAACAAGATTCAAATTGGACTAAATAAGCTAGCACCTGATTATTCCATGTCAAAAATCTGAAATAGAAATTGTATGCCTTCATTGACATGACATGTAGCAGTTAGTTGTTTCCTAACAACATGGGTCTTTACCATATAGCAAGTAGAATACCTAAAGCATATAGCTGTGGGTGTAAAAATACATGCAATATTTCCAAAATGAGGCATACTCAGCTTAGATTTATTACAAGCTGTCAATGATAAATAAAATCAGTTGTTATCAGATTCTAAACTTAATTAATACTGTAGGATGATAAACAACAATAATCTGCCGACAAATATTTCTCCGCTATTACAGATAACAACCAAGAAACACAGAGACTGAGGACACCGGAAGGCCCAGAGCACGAGCCTCCGATCACAATGGCCGTGTCGCCGCGTAGGCGTGAATTTGCTAATTTATTATCCTAACTAATCGTTTTAAGTGTCTATGTCTATTTAAGTTGGGTTTTGAGTTCAGCGCCATCTATTGGCTCACTGTGGAATCAGTATTGATTCATAATTCATATGCTAATTTCAATGTTTAATTAATACGAGATGTTTAAATTAAACAGGAACACTTATTGTAGGACTTTTGGATTTGTTCTCATTTTAACTATTGCACATTTGACGAAGTAAATGTGTTTCATTATGTTATTCTTATTAAGTTGTCAAACAATGGCGGATGTTATAATTTCTATGACCAATAACCAGATTTAATAATTTAATACGAGAACTAAACAAATTTGAGTAAATGATTAAATACTAAGAAGTCATAAGACTATTTTACACAGCTATGTAATAATGAGAAACTTTCTAATTAGTAAGATTGTTAGATCACCGGAAACTTGAATAGTTTTGTTATTAGATGACTATTTCAATAATAAACTACAAACCACTTTGTATTTGTGAGTATTGAGGTTGTTTAATGTTAAAATAATTAACTGATCAGCATTTTAGTATTGTTTGCTAACTTTACTCAACTATCCAAGTAATTAGTGTCTAAACAAAAACAATATGGAAGTTCCGCCCACTTAGAACGCGCATCGCGCGGACTATGTGTGAAAAATAAGAACTGATTAATAAATGTAATCGAATAGATGTTTGAAAACCTAATTAATTGTCATAAAGTGATTGTGTAATCTATAAAAACATTTAAAAAGAGTGTCCTGGAGTTTCTTGCTAGATCTCCTCCAGCGATCGACAAGGGCTTTGCGATCTAGCAAGCCACACGATGTGGTTTTAGCTTCAAGTTCATTTGAAAACTCAAAGTGCCTGTAACTAAATCAAATAAACACTCTTGAGTTTCAATCCAGTGTTGTGTGTTATTGAAGTAACCCGCTCCAGTCAAGAATAAAGGAATTGCCTCTAGACATTGGGGTTAAAGATGGCGATTCTACGATTCATAGGTACTTCGACGTGACATACACCTTAAACATGAATGTGGACAAATTTGGGCATTATATTCATAAGAGATTGCGTTTATCGGAATTACTGGAGTTCAATGACAATGCATTACTAAAATCAGAAAGCGGTGATTTTGATTTGAAAACAGTGAGGCTTAGAGGGATCAGATCTCCACAAGAACCAGACGATGCAGTAAATAAGGAATACATAGATCAAATAACAGCGAAAATAAAAAAGGATTTATTTCAAATGATAGGTGTATTACGTGCCCAAATCATGATAGAAACTCAAAATACTTTAAAAGCAAAGTTGTCTGAAGCTTTCACTCATTTAGATGACAAGTTTTACACTAAAGCGGATATAGATAAAGTACTATCGTCTAAAAAATCTTTATAATGTCAAAACTACAAATTGTGAATGAAATACATAAAGCGGCACGAAAAAATTTTCTCAGGCGTTCTGTAATTTTAAAGGGAGTCGATGACTTATGGCAAGCTGACCTCATGGATATGCCAGCTTTGAGAAATTACAACAGTGGTTATAATTATATTTTATTGGTGATTGATTGTTTTTCGAAGTTTGCTTGGGCAGAACCGCTAAAATCAAAAAATAAACTTGATGTTACTCATGCTTTTCAACGTATACTTAAACTAAGCAATCGCGTACCAGGTAATTTGCAAACTGACGCCGGCAAGGAGTTTTATAACACAACTTTTCAAGCGTTCATGAAGAAGCATAATATTAATCACTACGCATCCTTTTCAACAAAGAAGGCATCAATTGTAGAGAGATTGATAAAAACTATCAAAAATAAGTTATATAAATGTTTCAGTCTAAATGGAAATTACAAGTGGTTTGGTTTGGTATTGGAAAGTACTATGAAAACATATAACAACACAAAACATCGCACTATTAAATATAAACCGATAGAAGTTAATAAACGCAATGAGTTAATAATAAAAGACAATATTAGAAATTCACATAAACGATTACCCGTTCGATGCAGACCTAAGTTCAAAGTTGGTGACAATGTTCGTATTAGTAAATATAAACATATTTTTAAAAAGGGCTATACTCCTAATTGGACAACAGAATTATTTATCATAAAAAAAGTTAACGATACATTACCAGTAACGTATCACCTAGAAGATCAGCGAAAACAAGCAATATTAGGAACATTTTATGAACAGGAGCTTCAAAAGTCTCACCAACCCGGTGTTTATTTGATTGAAAAAATTTTAAAAAGAAAAGGGAATAAAATGTTTGTAAAATGGTTGGGTTTAAGCAATGAAGAAAACAGCTGGATCGACAAAGCGTCAATAGTAAATTGATATATTAATTAACATAAATATTATATTTTATTATTTTTATTTCATTTAACATTAAGCAATGCAAGGTGGTGGACTAGTTAACAGTGTTATTAATAATTTACCATTTGAACTTCACTTACCTGGTTACAACTATTGCGGACCGGGCACAAAACTTCAGAAACGATTACTTCGAGGTGACAGAGGTGTAAATAAGTTGGACGAAGCTTGTATGCATCACGATATTGCATATCAGAATCACACAGATTTGTCCAACCGTCATAAAGCAGATTTGCAGCTGCTAAACATGGCCAAACAAAGGCTTGCATCAAAAGACGTAGGCAAGGGAGAGAAACTTAGCTCGTGGTTAGTGAGCAAAGTGATGAAAGCTAAACTAAAATCTGGTGCCGGAATTAAAACATTTAACCGTTTTGTATCAAAAATAAGATCAAAAATTAAGAAACTGAAATCTAAGGATAGTAAGACTCTCATTAATGCCGCTTACTCTGCTGCAAGAAAATTATTTCCCGGCATTGCAAATGTACGAATACCTCGAATTATACCCATACCAAAGACTGGAGGAATTTTGCCTTTAATCCCAATATTCGCGGGTTTATCGGCATTAGGTACTTTAGCCGGTGGAGCAGCGGGTATAGCCAAAACTGTCAACGATTATAAAGCAGCTCAAAAAAGCTTGCAAGAAACCGAACGACATAATAAAACTATGGAGGCTTTAGCATTAGGCAAAGGCTTGTACATCAAACCTCATAAAAATGGTAAAGGTTTATTTATAAAATTATCAAAAAACTGAATAAGCTACCTAATCGACCTTTAACTAATTTAGATATTCAAAAATATGGTCGCGACTTACCTCACTTTCGTGGTGTATATGTCGCAGGGATATGATGAAAACAGGGAATTGATCAAATCTCTAAGCGATTTGATCAAATCACGGAGGATGTTAAAATAATAACACGTTTTTATCATTTCCCTAAACAAATCTGGTGATTTGACAAATCCCAATAAAGAAATCTAGTGATTTGAACAAATCTCAAAATTGGTTCAGTGAAATGACAAAAATAACTTTTCTGTAGTAATTTAAAGGTTTATTTTGTACTTTGCTTTCCGAGGTAATCGGCTGCGTTATGTTATATGGTCAAAGAATCAGTCCAAGAGCGAGCGAAGCGAGCTCGGGAACTTAGGGCACCCCGACACGGACAGGTTAGGTTCGAACGAGATGACGGGAGCTGAAGTGAGCGAGCAAAGCGAGCGAACGCAGCTCCCGTCATCTCGTTCGTGTTAGGTTACTTTTGACCCTGCAGACAGAAATAGGAGCACCGCGCAGCGGGGCTACGTCGACTTTGTTACATGTTTTATTATCTTTTCACTGAATCAATTTAGGGGTTTGTTCAAATCACTAGATTTTTTTTGTGAGATTTGTCAAATCACCAGATTTGCTTAGGGAAATGATAAAAACGTGTTGTAATTTTAACATCCTCCGTGATTTGATCAAATCGCTTAGAGATTTGATCAATTCCCTGTTTTCATCATATCACGACGACATATACATGAAGGATCGGTTACCAAGAATACCAAAGAGGGTCGAATGTGCTATCGTTAATTTAGACGACTCAAAAAATGAAGGTACGCATTGGGTAGCTTATGTCAAAGTAAATAATTATTGTGAATATTTTGATAGTTATGGGGATTTGAAACCGCCATTAGAATTAATGCAGTATTTTAAAAATTGTAATGTTACCTATAACTATACAAGATATCAGAAATTCGATGCTGTAAATTGCGGACACTTATGTTTAGAGTATCTGTGGAACTTTTGGAAAAATAAAATTATATAAATTTTATGACTTTGTTTTATTTTAATCATTATCAAGATGTCTCTCACTTTGTCGATAACTGGCAACTCTTCAGATTTATCAACCTACTATCCCAACACACTACAATTAGACGGTCAGTATGAGTGTGCATTATTGCATTTCTCAACGTTTAATTCTATACCAAACATCGATCAAAGAGATCAAAGGAACAACAAGTTATTTTATGGCACCGATGAAGTTATCGAAATACCAGAAGGCACCTACGAATTACAAGATATTAGCGATTATTTAAAATCCGAAATAAAAAATGCTTCGATTAAACTACAGTGCAATAATAACACATTAAAAACTACTATATACTGTACGAAAAATATAAATTTCAACAAAGAAGACACATTTAGAAGTTTATTAGGCTTTAATAATCAGGTCCTAAAAGCAAATAAATGGCATGTCTCCGAGTTTCCAGTGAACATTTTGCCTACAACCGTGATCAGGATTGAATGTGATATTGTGAGTGGTTCATACATTAACGGAGAGCCCAGTCATATTATACATGAATTTGCACTAAACGTACCACCAGGATATAGAATTATAGAAATTCCTAAAAACGCAATATACTTTCCGATTAATCAAAACAACATAAGCTGCATACATATACGGTTGTTGGATATAAATAATCATTTAATAAATTTACGCGGTGAAGAAGTGCAACTTTATTTGCATCTTCGAAGAAAAAATGATTGATTTCAATAAATATGCACTTCATCAAATACAAAATATCAGTTCCACACAAGCTTCCAAGCATACAAGAGCTAACACGAAAAAGAAAATAAAATTGACTAGAGAAAATAAGGCATTCCTTAAAGCGATTGGACTACTAAAATGAATATCTTAGATGTTTTATCCGCACCAACCTACGACAACAGTATTGAAGGAATCGAGTACCATTCTTACAAGCCGTATGTCACAAGTTTCAACAGGAATGACGAGATACGCATACCCATCAATCAACAGGATTTGTATATACTACCGTCAGCAAGCACCTTGTATTTGGAAGGAACTGTTGTAGTTAGTAAAAAGGATCCAAAAGAGAGTGCTAGTAGCGTCCACTTTACTAATAATGCTCTACTTTACCTGTTTCAAGATATAAGGTATGAGCTCAACGGAGTGGAAATTGATAAAATAAAAAATGCAGGCATAACCACTACGATGAAGTCATTAATTTCAATGAATGAGAGTGAATCAAAAATGTCTAACGCCTGGGGCTGGAATATTGAGGGTCTAAAAAATATTAACAGAGGCAGATTTTCTGCATCTATACCTCTTTGTAACATCCTTGGTTTTGCAGAAGATTTTAAAAAAGTCGTAATAAACAGTAGACATGAGTTGATATTGTTACGGAGCAACACTAATCTGAACGCTGTGAAACTTAACACCGGTGAAGTTATCGAAGACGTTCTTATCAATAAAATAATATGGCGCGTACCGCACGTCAAAGTATCAGATAGAGAAAAAATAAGCTTGCTAAAGCTGTTAGAAAAAGATCGACCCCTCCAAATGGTATTCAGGAACTGGGATTTGTATGAATATCCTGCGTTACCTAAAACTACAAAACATACGTGGTCTATTAAAACTTCATCTCAAGTAGAAAAACCACGATTTATCATTATCGGTCTTCAGACAAATAGAAAAAATAATGCAAGTTCTGACATGTCTCAGTTCGACCACTGTTATATTCGCGATGTAAGGGTCTATCTTAATTCGACCTATTTTCCTTATGAAAACTTGAATGTAAACTTTGCAAATAACAAAATTGCTTTATTATATGAGCAGTACTCTAGATTTCAACAGTCATATTATGGTCGTCGCGCGGAACCGTTATTAAGTGAAAAACAATTTAAAGACTTAGCGCCGCTATTCGTGGTGGACTGCTCTAGACAAGCTGATAATCTGAAGGGCGGTCCAGTTGTAGATGTAAGGGTAGAAATTGAAAGCGATTCGGACATACCAGATCAAACATCTGCATACTGTCTAATTTTAAACGACTGCATAATTGAGTACAAGCCACTCAGCAACACTGTGAAGAAAATAACATGAATCGGGATGCTGTCATAATAGATGCTCAAGGATTTAAGGACCTGCACAATAATTTTATTGTAAAAGAATTAGCTTTAGCTACGCATGATTATACACAAACGTTTTTGGTGAAACCTCCATACTTGTTTAGATATTTAACAAGCGATGAAAAGAGACAAGTTGAATGGATAGAACGAAACAGGGGCATTATTTGGAGTGAAGGATATATTGATTATAGAGAATTTCATCGTATGATCGTTCCGTATCTACAAAATAAAAATATTATAGTAAAAGGTTTAGAGAAGGTGAAATGGATAAAGGATCTTTGCGCTATTTGTAATGTGTCGGAACTTGATGAAAAACTGTGTCCAAATTTCTCTGTTTTGCATCAGAAATACAGTAATGGAAGTGTTAACTTAAACTGTGATAAACATTTAAAACAGTGTGCTCTTAAAAATGTATTGTGTATAAAAAAGTATTTAGAATGGTAAAATGTGTACCTTCTTATTAAGTTTCTTTGGATTTTATAAATAAAACAATAGATTTAAAAAATATGTATTTTATTTCTTATAAATACCTACCCGACACTTGATAACATTATCATATATTAAATTATCAAATAAAATATAAACAATAAAAAAATTAAAAATGTATCAAAAGTTTAATAATCATCATCTATCAAAGATTTTGAAATTTTCTTGACTAAAGATTCCGTATCGTCCATGATACTATCAATGGCGTCTTTAACTATATATTGTGCACTTATAATTATATTTTCACCATCACTGTCACTAGATTCAGAATTATTATTGCAGAGATCTACCACTGAGATTTTTATCAACCTAATACCTCGCCGCTGCAATCGACTCATAACAAATGATTTTGTAGACATTTGTTTCTTCGGTTTTTCCTTACGTTGTTTAGATTTTTTATCTTTTATAACTGGTATAGGGTGGTCAGGTTCATCAGGCATCATCTTAGAATATACTTCATAAGGATCCTGGGCATATTGGCTAAACACAATTTCCGAATCCGAAATCTGTAACAAAATATAGAAACGTTATAGGTAGTAAAATAATATACTTTATTATAAATGCTTAATGATCGCAAGTACGACATGGCGGTAAATCTAAGGTTTGATTCTATAAAAAATGATTAGGTAAATGTAAAATGAGAACGCAATATAATTGTAGCAATATCGTTATCTATAAACAATCAATTTTTAAAAAGTATTTGATTTGGTTATACTAATGATGCAAATAAATAAAAAAATCTGGAAAATAAGAAAAAAATATGTTGATTACTTACTGAGGACATATTATTTTGATGCACTCAGCAATATTGTACAAGTAGTAGCTCTTAACAATATTTCGTAAATGATGAAAAATAGTGTGATATTGCTAAATAGAAAATTGATAACTTAGCATTTATGTCTCCAAGTCGAAGGTTAGTTGTTTGAAAATCACTCTTTAGGCAATAGTCTTATAGCTCAATATAATTAAAGGCTTTAGTATGAATTGTAAACTGCTAGCTTGCATAATATTTCATACACTTCATATAGTGCAATGATCTGTAACCTTGTACGCAAAACGTGTACATGCCTGTATAAACAATATCTACCATATCGGAGTATTATAATATTACTAGCTGTTCCCCGCGGTTTCACCCGCATATCGAGGGGAACTCCTTCGCGAACTCGGATAAAAACTAACCTATTGTCCTTGCTCGGGTTTCAGTCTATGTTCAAACAAAATTTTCATCTCAGTCGTTTCAGCCGTTTTCCCGTGAACGTGTAATAGACAAACCAACAAACAGAGTTACTTTCATATTTACAATATTACTACTAGTAAGGATTATGTTTTCAGCCATTGTTATGTGTTGTAAAGACTATTTTTAAGTATTATGAATAAAATGCTAACCGAACAACGGTAAGACTATATTTGTTAAGTTCAATAAAACAAAGTTGATACTTAAAAAAATCAATTTATTTATACTAATCATACTAATACATAAAAATTAAACATACTATTTACTTACAATCTAATTCGCATACATTTTAGTTTTATATAAAACTTAAACACTAACTGAATACAAATTATATTTATAGTAATTGCAAAATTGCTTTCACAATAACCATTAAAATACATTTCACGTTTTACTTAGTATATTAATATTTTATTTACTAATATTACCTTAAATTTAAACAAATTAAGCAACTATTTGTACTAACATCATAGAAATATTTGTACTGTGAGAAAATCGAACCTGCAACACTTAGCACAGAAGCCGATCGCTCAGTTATTGCGCTCAACTGTACTGTGTTCTATACTGAAGTATATTATGTTCAACTTATTTATCAAAGTTCGTTATTATTCTTTAAAATAAATGAGTGACCCCAGGCTCGCGTTGATATTTTATCGAATGATATCGATCGTTTATCGTCATTATTAGATAAGACAATTTTGTTGACACTCTGTGTAAATACTTCGTGCTTTATTGATTTAAACATTATATTCTTTCTACGAATAACTCCATTATTGAATAATATGTTTTCATAATCTGTGATGTTTAACTTCTTCACTACACATGATTTTACACCTTTGGCTTTTTTAATTATATTATCAGGAGTTTTTATAGAATATAATTTCGATCTCAAGCCCACAAAATCGGAGATATATCTCCCTCCTAATTCATCTTTAAACAAACCGGGTACTTTTTTGTTAATTATTGGTATTCTAAAATCATTTTGGTTGTCATAGTTACTGGTGTCAAAGTATTGCAAAAAATGAAATTTTAAATCATAATAAAAATCATCAGTGTATATTTTATATACAAAAGAATCGGTATCTGTATAACATAGCTGCACTCGATTTTTATAAAAAGGCTTGATAATATTATAATGAAAGTCATACATGTGTGACTTAGAAAGTTCTGAAACGCTAAAGCCAATATAAATAGGTTTATCTAAAATTATTTCGTCTGGTTTCATTTGGATAGCAACTAAATTTTCAGATAAAATAGTTGCACTATGGAAATAAGGGTTAGCTACAAGTCTCTCGGCGGATATTGATTTCTTGGTTCGATTAAACGTATCGGACCATTGATTAACTAAATGAACAGTTACTCTAGTTTCAGTGTTTTCTAATGTTTTACCGAAAACACTGTTGTTCAACAACTTGAAAAAGTCTTGTTCGAAAGAACTTTTTGCCTGTTGTCTTAATTGAGTGTTTAATTCTATATACTGTTTTAAATACGAACTCTGTCTGAAAGTAATAACTCTGTGAATTTTACGTAGTTCTAACCCTTGCTCTAAACACTTTTTTAAATGAACGTAATGTATTACATATTTATACTTATTATACAAATTTGCAATTAATTTTTTTGCTTTACCTCCTGGGGGAATACATTTTTCGGGACAAAATGGTAAATCATTATGATGGTCATGTAAATGCTCGGGATACAGAAGATCAACTTCTAATATGTATCCCCAGTCGGCATCATCCTCAACATTTTCGATATGTAAATTAGCTATTTCATTTTCAGTAAGAAATCTGAAACTAGAGTAAGGTAAATACTGACACATGCTAAAGCCATAAAGATTATTACAATCCAAATATACTATGAAACAGTTAGGTTCTGATGAATTATATTCTTGCATATACTTATGATTAGCTTTTGCGTACCGTCGGGAACACATACACAATCCCCCACGTATACCACTTTGAATCATTCTGACGATAGCCAAGTCTGACACGAGTTCTAACGTAACCCCAGTTTTTAGCAACATTGCATCAAATGATAAACTAGGGGCAGTTATGTAAAATGCTGGATCCAGTTTGTAATATTTTTTACATGTTTTTCGAAAACTTTGGAATATATCTGACAACAAAAGCACGTCCGTTTTTAAGTATAGATCTGTATATTCCCCTAAATCATGTATATTGAATTCGCTCCAAACTGTCTGAGCGTGATTATAATCTTGTTCACTAATGTCTTCGTCGGTTAAGGAATTATGAAAATGATACTTAGACGGTAACGATTTCTGTTCATAACATTTCCAATCTGTCATATAATCATAAGGGTATATCCCTTTTCGTGTCAACAAATTGAACTGTTTTTTGGCAGGAAAATGAGTTCGAAGATTAACATAATCTTCTACCTGTAGTGTTTTAGCAAGTTTATCTAAACTAGTGCCTAAAAAGTTGAAGGAGTCTAGAAACCTTAATTGTATATAATCATCACCAATATGTATAAACTTTGTGAATGCGATATATTTTTCCTTGGTCTTGGGTATTATTTTAATTTGTCCCGGAATTTCACCTAACTTTTTTATAAATAAGTGACAATCGTATCCCGATAAATTATGAAAAAATACGGGAACAAATTTTGGTACTCTATATTGTAGATTACAATGCCGATGTGCTGCACCTCGGTATCGACCTGTTATATGACAGTGGTCCCTAACCTTATCATTCCACAGTAAATGATCACATATGTGGCACTTAACAGCTTGACGAAAATCAAGAGCATCTTTGTCGGTGTATTTCATGGGTTCGTTTTTGGATATAATTCTATAAATGTCTCTAGCATCTTCAATTAAAAAATGTACAAATTTTGAAACACAATCTACACCGCGATAATTTCTATACCTATCGACAGTAGCGTTTAATGATGACACTACATTATACCCGAACGCAGCCGGCACGTGTCGTTGTAAATATGTCGTGTTAGCGGTATCAAATTCATCGTTGGATATTGGTTCGAGTAATGTTTCGAAATCGGCATATATGACAAATGGAATGTTTTGTTTTCGATTATAATTTGTAAATTTTAAAAATGATCCTTTTTCTGGTAAGACCGTGACAACTCCTCCGCACGCATGTTTTTCACATTCACTGGACGTTGGAAAAAACAATAAGCATGTTTCGCAAAAATGTAGTTTACCGTGATGCTTAGTCATCTGATTTCTAACTAGACGAGGTAAATCTTTGATAAGACAATAGTGAGAATTAGTATTATTTTGTAATAACAGTAAATGTACGCTCTTAGATTTATTGTTGTTTGAAGTATACAAAGGTCCTATGATTGTCCTATCATCTTTCAATCCATACACAAATATATTTAGAGACGGATTATTTTTCTCAAAAACAGCTATGTCTGAAAATGTGATTGGAAATGTTAAATTATCGACATTTAAAGCATCCTTGAAGTGAGGATAAGATGAAATCCTATTAGGATGGTGGGTTGCGGGGTACAAGGCAGCTACAACAGCCCATAAGAAGCAATACTCGTCATTGTTTTGAATATTCAAACAAGCTTTTTTATTTCTGATAAATTCAGGTAATATTATATGTTTAGATCCACCGAGAGGTTGATATTTACTAATGTTTATTTCTAAATGTGAATTGCACAGATACGTCCAACCACTATCTCTCTCTTGAAATTCCTCGATTTTCTTTAACAGTGACACCACTGATGATTTATATATTGAATCAAAATCGTAATTAAAGTGAACAATATAATTTTTTGTACTAAATGATTTCAGTTCTTGTTGATCATTTTTAAACAAAAGAAAAAAGGAAAAAAGTTCAAAATTAATTTTCACAGATGTATGTTTCTGTAATGATAGATCTATTAGATTTTTAATTTGTTTACGATTAGCATTGAGAAACATTTCAGGGAAATAATTTTTTTGATCGTTAGTTGCAATGATCTTATAACTTGCAATGCGATGTTTAAACGAAGAATTAATAATTGCAATATTATCACAAAATGGAATGGCGCTATTGCTTTTATGAACATTACTACGTAAATGACCAGACCATCGACGATTATCTACAAATACTTTGCAAACCGAACAGTGAGGCATTATTAATAGACTTTATCAGAAAATAGACTGAATTAAAAGTTAGCAGTGCGGTGGGCGCAATGACTGAGCGATCGGCTTCTGTGCTAAGTGTTGCAGGTTCGAATTTCTCAAAGCACTAATATTTTTTATGATTTACATTTAGTTTTTCCGGATTTAGGTGTAATGTGTAGGTAAGATTATGATATATCACGATATTATAGAAATTGTAGTGTAGGAAAAAGATTACATTAAATACTTACAACTAATCATGATCTTATTAATACATAGATAATATCCGCTTCAATAAGTCATGGGAGTAACTTCAATAAGAAGATTGTAGAATTATCCAGTAGTTCAAATACAATTATTTTTCACAGGATTGAATATACCAAATATTTCTGAAAAAATTAAATAAAATTAATGAGAAAAAAAGATTATCGGTGACAAAACAACAAAGTTAATATTAGATTTAAAAATTACCTGCAGAGTATCTAATCGAAACAAACAATAATATTAATTATTATACATTTCCAATATAGTAGTATATAATATATTTTGCTTGAACAGGCACCTCTGCTGACCCTCAATTCAGTAATACGTAATCGACTGAAATTAAAAATCACACTTATTATAATAATTCAGGTAATTTCATCAATTATAAAACATCTAATATAAAGTACATTATTTCTAAATAAAATAATATTTTAACATAATTACTATTACCTTACAATAATTCTGATAGCAATTTTGCAATTACTATAAATATAATTGTTATTCAGTAGTCAGTGTGCATCGTCAAAAACAAAAGTATCATGTTAATATTCATTGCATCCGGTCGCAGTTTACGCAAATGTATTTTGCAAGAATACAATTTCGTACAGGGTTGTGATCTAAATGTAAAAATCGTGTAGATATTATTTTTAAACGCTACATAGAAATTTTGTAAACGGTAAATTGATATAGGTAGTTAATAAGAAGCATAAAATACGAAATAAATAATTCCAAGGTTTACTTACCTTCAAAATAATTATAGTTTGTTCTTGATTTAATTACTTTATGTGCTAGTGGTATATAAATTTATTTACTAAATTGTTTAAGTAGGTTTCATTCTTAATATTTTTTCGATAAACAATTACACTTTAAAAAAGACCCTTTCAATCATAGATAATAATATTTTTTATCTTCGTATTTTTATTTACACAGTTTTAAGTTGTATCGTTTAAATATATCCTGTCGGTCAACCCTAATAAAAACGTAACCCTAATAAGAATAATTTGAATAGTTGCTTGGTATATGATAATAAAAGTATCATATTTAAACAAAATATTTCTGATTACTGCACTACGTATTTAAAACTGCTATTTAGCAATATAATAGTCATCTTTACTTTAACGCAGCGAATTTGGTTAGGGATTCCACACATTTACTGTAAAAATGGTTTCAATTCTTACATATTATGTAGTATGTACAAGCTTTCCCCACGCATTTTCACCCGCGTCCTGAGGGTATCACTTCATAGCCTATGTGTTATTCTAATGTATAGGTAAGTTATATTACTGCAAAGTTTCACCCATATCCGTTCAGTAGTTTTTGCGTGAAAGAGTAACAAACATACATGCATAATTGCATACATCCTCACAAACTTTCGCATTAATAATATTTTAAGTAGGAAGGAAAGATGTATGACAATTATATTGACAGCCCTGAGTGCTTTCTTAGTGCTGCGTTAGCAAATAACTATGAACATAATTGTTAGTTTTCATTTTTGCATGTACTTATAATCCGTACAAGTAAGAAAGGTATAATTTTTTTATTGTTTTTATTGAATATACACTAACATTCAATTTAACATATTTACATGACTAATCTGCCTTATAAGCTAGCGTTTTCGGAGTTCAATTCATCGAATTCGAGCCTGACCCTCGATACTACAGTGCGAGCAGTCTGCAGTTCAGTGTTTAAAACAATTATCATATTGTTTTAATTATACTTCAAGTGGCCACCATTTAAAATGTAAGTCTTTATAATTTTTATTATTTACTTTGTGTAATTTAATTCAACAAATACTACACAGATCACATGTAGCCAAATATCTACTTGTAATATTTATTAACTTACTGATAATTAGAATCGATTAAATAAGTACGAGTTTGAGTACACATATTAGGTATTAGTTAATTGCAAATAATTAACGTACATATTTTTTTCTTTCAGCATAATTATTTCAAGTGATATTAATTTAAATTAATCTGATTATTTTTTTATATTTTACAGGTCGGACTCAGAGTGTGATCAACGCAGCAACTCTACAGATGTTGAACGCAGTGCCGAATTCTTGGGAAAGCGTTCTACTCCTGCAAGCAAGCGTAAATCTACTTCCGTTAAGAAATCACCTGTTAGTATAAGGTAATCATACTTAATTTATATCAATCAATTATATTTTATTTTTATCAACTTTTGTACTTATGTCTGATATATTTATACAGCGTCGGTTAGTAGTTGGTTAATTTATTCCATATCATTTCCGTATCAGTGTTCGGATATATGTATAAATCACAGTAACACTATATTTTTTTACTTAGTAAATAATAAGTTGTTATGTACTAAATAATATTATTGAATCGATACTGTCACTTACGAGTAACAACAATTTTTTAACATGACAAACACTTTGCAATTTTCATAGTTATTAGTCTACTGACTACTATGGTACCTACTGAGGCTGTATTAATTATGTTATTTTTGTAATGATTTTGAAACATTCTTATACGGGTTATTTATGTTTGTTTCAGAAAAAAGGTGAAGTCTGTGAACGTGTTTAATCTAAGTCGTGGCAATGGCGAACCCAAAAATACTTCTTCGTCCGTACTGTCCTCGTACTTCGTTAATAGAGTTGCGAACGGCAACGAACGTCGAGTGATCAACACAGGGGGAGACTACCTTATCGATTTGAAAGTATATCAAACCGACGATGCGCGCAATACTGATTCTCTAGAACTTTGGAAGAAAGCGCTGGTTCGGATAAAATTCCAAACGGAAGACGATACACCGCAATGGCGCAAGCTTCAATCTCTCGTTCACTCCATAGATGCACTGTGTGAGGACCAGCCTACATTTATTTCAAATCAAAACTGTAGTTAACTTTATAACTAACATTAAATATATATTTTAATAATATATGCTGTTTTCTTTCTGAGCCTTTAATGATGTTATTCACAACGACAAACAGTTCGCATGAAGCCAACTGCAGTCGTTTTGCATTTCAAATACCTTGAATGATGTTAGTCACAACGACAAACATTTCACATGAAGCTGGCTGCAATCGTTTTGCATTTCAAATACATTGAATGATGTACCATGGTAAACTGAACAGGTAAGTCGATTCTTCATTATTGAGCATCCTGAACCACTGTGTCAGTCAAGTCGATTGTGTATTATTGGGCATTCTGAGGCACTGTCACTGACAGGAGCGAAGGCGCGCCTTCGCTGCTGGTGAGAGCACTCTTATAAATAGGAAGCACTTCTGCTAGTTTCCAATCGTTTGGGAACTTGCCAGTACTTAGGGCCAGGTTACAGATGAACGTAATTGGTGGAATTAATATGTTTCTGTATCTCTTAATGAAGGTGGCTGAGATGCCACCCCTACCGACGGCACAATCACTCTTGAGATCCAGGATAAGATTTTCAATTTCCGTGGGGTCAGTGGATAGTAGTGCCATGGAGTGCGGATGAGACTCTAATGGTAGAAGCGGAGAAAAGAGATCAGCCACACTAGGATGACAGTTATCGGCAAGATTCTTTCCTATGTTCACGAAGAATGAGTTAATTTTATTTGTAGAATGAACTGGGTTATGGCAATCAATTAGCTGCAGGGACTCTTTTTTTGATTTAAATGTTTGTGTGACGTTTTTAATTGCATTCCATAATTTTTTGTTATTTAACTTAGCCGCGGATTCAATTTCTGATTTTTCGTGTCTGTTTTTTAATTTCCTTAGTAGCTCATTGCAAAAGTTTCTGTACCTTTTGTATGTTATAGCAATGTCTTGATTGTCAGGGTTCTTCTTAGCCTTTCTATGTAGGTTATCCCTATTCCTCATACATCTCAACAATCCTCTAGTTATCCACGGTTTGGATATTTTTTTGCGATTAGAGGTTTTGATTGTTTGAGTATTTTCCTGTATTAACTCTATAAGGCTTCTGGAAAATACGGTGACGGCTGTGTTAACGTCTTTAGCAGAATACATATCAGAAAAATCTATGTTTAAGATATCAGTGTCAACTTTACTATAATTTATTTGTTTCGTTACTTTACTTGATCTAACCAGTGGTTTAGTTAATTCCAGAAAAAGAATAACTGCGTCGTGATCCGTAATGGAAGTTCCAGCCACGTAGGAGAACGCCGGGAGTCGCGTCTTTAAGATGACATGGTCGAGGCATGTTTTGCCATGGATTGACACGATTCTAGCATACATGGTCCCTAACAAGATTTTATAGGCAACATTGCTACAGTGACCATCACAACATTGTGAAAACTCTTCAGAAAAATCAATTTCCCGAAGCTGAGAGTGACACTGACGATGTTAGACCTTGATTTGATCAGCGGTTCGCTTCCACTATACAACCCACCCAGATCACATTCAACAAAAAACGGGTAATGGTCAGACCAGTGCACGTCATAATCAACCCACACACTACTAATAGACGGTAAGGCAGCCTTAGTGACGACACAGTGGTCCAACCATCTCGCACACCCGTGCGCCTCACTAACAAACGTAAACGTTTCCGACTTATCACCCAAAATTTTAACATCCACATGTCCAATCACGATCATTACAAAAATCTAATAACTCGATCCAAAATAGTTCATTTAGGTGGGCATTACAGTCTCTTACTATATATCTAGCTTCTGTATCTCTGTTATCTTCAACAATTGCATACACATTGCTTAAACATTTCGTAAATTCAGGTAAGTTCGCTACACAGTCAGTTGGCATATAAACTTGTCACATACCCCAACTTTCACTGCCGTAATGATCATCACAATTTATCATTTTAACCGACTGGTACACACATATTCTTCACAATATGGCAACCTATCCATAGGGCCTCCCGCGCAATAGACCAGCAGAGGTGTCCACAGCCGATGTTTCAGTTCCTCGAAACTCCTCATCTCTATTATTCAATAGCGGTAACTCATGCGGTAACAACCAAGTCTCTTCCAGCGCTATGATATCACCCATTTTGCATAATCTTCTTACACCATCAATCGAACGCTTCAGAGACTTGCAATTAAAAGATGTCAAGTTAAAATATATTTACTGAAAATTATGAGAATTAATCGATAGCCCCTGTGTTAGCCTCTCACTACTAGCATTTTATCTATCCCATAAATAAACAAAACGCCTGTAATGCCATCCGGCCAAAGGCTGTCATCAAAAAATACATCCAGACTCGATTTACTGACATAAAACTTTTGGGCGCTATAATTTCGGTGTTTTAACATTTTTATCTTATAGCCAATATTTTCTCTTTCGTTTTATTAAAAATTTACTCCGCAATAACAGTCTTTGAAACCTCTTTGTGCACATTCGTAATGAATAGAGGTATTTTATAATCAGCAGCCTTGAACTTACAGTTCTGTTCCAGACAAGCTTTCCCGTTACTCGACGATAATTTGTTGGCGAAAGGCTTTCTCTGAAGTATTTTTCAATCATTGCCCTTTTTTTTTTTTTTTTTTTTTTTTTTTTTTATATATTATAGGCTCGCGCTTGACCACTATCTCACCTGATGGTAAGCGATGATGTGGTCGACGGTGAAGCACGCTTGCCTAGAAGTAACCTATTCACTCTTGACTTAAAGACTCCTAGATTGTAGCTATCGGGAAACACAGACTCCGGCAGGGAATTCCACTCCTTAGCTGTACGCATAATGAAAGTATTTCCAAAACGTTTAGTGCGTATGGGTGGTATGTCTACCATGTAGCGATGGCGCATCGCCGTACGTCTTGTAGTCCGATGATGAAACGGGCTTGGCGGAATTAGATCATGCAATTCCATCGCACACTCCCCGAAATGCAACCGATAAAAGACCGACAAGCTGGCAACTCGGCGACGATGTTCAAGGCTCTGGAGCTTCGACCCAACCAGTGCCTCATCGCCGATGAGCCTTTTGGCCCGCTTTTCGATCGACTCTAGTGCATCAAGCTGGTATTTGGCGGATCCGTCCCAGAGATGAGAACAGTACTCCATGCATGATCGAACTTGCGCTTGATACAAGCTGAGCAGCTGTTCTGGCGTGAAGTACCTTCTAACCTTTGCAAGGATCCCCAGCTTTTTGGCAGCCAGCTGAGCCTTTGCCTCAATGTATGGGCCAAAATTGAGAGTCGATGTCAACGTAACGCCAAGAAGCTCAAGATGGTCAGTTATTGGCACGGTCACATCTCGGAAAGTTGGAGCCGGTTGGAATTGGCTCTTTTTAGCGGAAAAAAGACACGCCTGGGTTTTAGCAGCATTAAACCTGACCAGATTGGCATCGCCCCATTCGGAGACTGCCTGCAAGGACAGGTTCAGGCGCTCCACCATGGCCTCCCGCAGAGACTGGATCTGAGGTCCGGTAGCTCGAGCGTTGGACATGTATCTCTCAGCAACAGTGCTGTCGTCTGCATACCCAAAGGTGCCGGGTTTTAGCAGATCGTTAATATGCAGCAAGAATAAAGTTGCTGAGAGTACCGACCCCTGAGGGACCCCGGCATTGATATCCAATTGGTCCGACGAGCAGCCATCGATAACCACTCGAATGGACCGATCTCTCAGGAAGTCTGCAATCCAATCACACAGACCACCGGGCAAACCGAATGAAGGAAGCTTACCAATTAGGCTTTCGTGCCAGACCCTATCAAAAGCCTTCGAGATGTCGAGGGAGACGGCAAGCGCTTCCCCGTGCTTCTCGATGGCCTCACTCCAGATGTGAATGGCATACGCTAGAAGATCCCCAGTAGACCGATTTCGGCGGAAGCCGTATTGGCGGTCACTAAGAATATCGTTAGCTTCTAGGTATGCCAGGAGCTTATTATTGAGTACACGTTCCATACTCTTACAGAGTATGGAGGTTACAGATATGGGTCTGTAGTTGGCCGGGTCAGCTCGACTGCCCTTCTTGGGCACGGGCTGTACGTTAGCTTGCTTCCAAGCATTCGGCACTTTTCCAGCCTCATACGAAAGGCGGAATAGGCGTGTCAAGATCGGAGACAGTTCAGGCGCACAGGTTCTAAGAACAATTGCTGGAATGCCATCAGGGCCGCTAGCCTTGTTCACGTCGAGGTGGCTCAGCACCCTACGGACGTCCTTTTGGTGGATACGAATGTCCGACATACTCGTCTCGCATCCATCAGAAGAAGGAGGGGGCTGCGCGTCACCAGGATTCAGACGTGAAGATTCCGCAAAAAGAGAGGCAAATAAATTTGCCTTCTCCTCAGCGGAGTGTGCCAGCGACCCATCGGGTTTCAGCAGTGGTGGTAGTGAGGGACGGCAAAAGTTCGACTCGACCGACTTAGCCAGGGACCAAAACGCTTTACTTCCTGCTGGGTAAGAAGCAAGTTTGGCCCCTATTCGGCCAATGTGATCGAACCGAGCCCTTCGCAACACCAGCTTGCAGGACTTGGCAGCCCTGTTGAAGGCCTTCTTCTTCTGACCCACGTCACTTGCCTTGCGCGATCGAGCGTCGACCCAAGCCAGGTACGCCTCATGTTTAAGCGCGTCAGCGCGCCCACATTCGGCGCCAAACCATGGCCTGTCAACGTTGGACATTGTTACGTCAGAGAACGGAATGTAGTACTCCATACCCTGACGCAACACATCGGTCACGGCGTCTGCGCACGACGATGGATCAGTCGAAAAAAAGCAAGTAGGCTGCCAAGGATAGCATGCGAAGAATGATCGCATACCATCCCAATCTGCCGACCTGTACCGCCAAACCCGCCGGGTGCCTCTTGGGCTGGGATCGGGCGGGGAATAGACGGACACAGACTTCACCAGACAGTGGTCGGAACTACCCAAGGGTGAAGCTATCGACACAGAGTATCTGTCCGGATCTGTTGTCAGCAGAAGGTCCAAGCAATTCGCTGTGTGCGAATCAACATCCGGTACCCTCGTTGCCCCCTGGACCAGCTGGGTGAGGTTTAGCGCAAGCGCAAGCTTACGCATCTCCCGTCCAGCATGGTCAGTGCACTGGTATGGGAAGAGCCACTCCTGGTGGTGGGCATTAAAGTCCCCCAGTAACACTAATTGGGCGGAAGGGTACCGCTGCTGTGCCGCATCAGCCGCCTCACTGAGGTACTCTGTGAGCCTGGATGTCTCCTGATCTCCACTGTGCGAACGGTAGACACAGGCGTAGATGACTTTATCCAAACCTGTGTCCACCAGAGCCCAGAGCGTTGAGAATCTGGAGTCCTCAAGGTTACGGAGACGCCGATAGCAAACGTCGTCACGGGCATACATACATACGCCCGCCCGCGGTTTAAAATTGTGCTCCAGGGTGAACCCTGGGTAAGACAAGTACGACACGTCTGATGGATTCGCTATCTGCGTCTCCGTAAGGAAAAAGAGCGCTGGTTTCTCAGCCTCCAGATGGTAGTGGACTGCAGTGATATTTGAGTGCAGACCTCGAATATTAGTGAGGTGCACTTTGTGGGGGAGGGGGTGCAGCCGCTGTTTAACACCATTATTCTTTTTCCTTTTCATTTTAAAAGAGTGAATGGAATAGAGGAGAAGGAAGTGAGACGAGGTTCCACGCTGCTAACCTACAGACACGCACTGAAAGGACAGCATCATTGGGGCACTAGTCTGGAGACTGCGGGGACGCCCGAGCCCCCCCGGAATGTCCATCGGGCCCTCCCGTCTGGTCGCCAACCAGCACGATGGTGCATTCCGGGATTTTTCGACAGTTGGCGGGGCAGCCTTTCGTGTGTGGCTGGCACACTACTTGGGCCCCCAACTACCTGCGGTCGGCCAGCGGTGCACCGTGCCTCGGATCCCGCTACCCTCCGCGACTAGTCTCCCGATACATCCTTAACAGCGCGCGTCAGACTGGTCAGCCTGCAGTGGAACAGCTATCTCGACCCAACTCCCCTAGTTGGCTACACCGAGCATCGTACCGGAACACGGCTAGGCCGCTTGGCGGTACGTCTTTGCCCGGTGGGTGGTCACAAGCCTTCGGCCGAAGCCTACCACCAGTTTTTGTCACCTGATTTGCACCACCCGGGGACCACGTGTAGGGAATCAAAAAAAGGGGTACACACCTACGGACGTGGGTGACTCGGCCCCCAAACTCGGCCCTTTACTGGTGTACGCCACACTCCACCTTTACTCACATTTGAATACGAGTTATCTGCTAAACAAGACGATTTTGGTTCATCTGTTTGATATATATCAATAAGATCCTGCGATGACCCACATTAGTCTTTAATCGCTCGATAGCTGTTAAAACATTTAGTCTCGCTACTACCCACATTGCTATTAAGCTTGCTCTCGCGCACACCGTCAGCTATTGGTATTAGTTGAGAGAGGGTAAACTGCGTATTTACAATTTGTCCGTAAAATGACTCTGGTAACGGAGAAGCAATCGTCTGTGGCCCACTAGTTAAATAATATGCACCGCGACATTGTTTATTTACAAACGGATCAATATCGATGCCCGTAGGAGTTCCAATTAACGAGTAATATTTGTTGCTATACAATTTTGATTCCATTTCACGTTACAAATCCGTTGTGACATAGATGTTTTTGATGTCATGCAAGTGCAAAATATTATATTATATTATTACGGTAAGCCATCAAATAGCTCGGCTATTATCTTATACAATAAACTGAGACATAAGTAATATGTCGAAGTATCCAATAATTATTGATATTAGTAATAGTACTAATTTAAAGGTGGTCAATACCTTGAATAACGTTAGCAAAGATGCTATTAACATTTATTCTTTAAACTAGTTGATAGGACAAGGGAGGGTATCAATAACAGAATAGTTAAGAGTATATCCACCATCGAGAAGGTACCATCTTGTTCGCAAAAATTTAATTTCAAGAAAAGGTCTGAGCAGAATTCTCTGAAATTATTCCATCAGAATATTCAGGGTTTTTCTTCGAAGCAATTAGAAATCGAACAATTTTTGGAAAAAAACAAGGTTCGAAATTGTTTCTTTTACTGAGCATTGGCTGAAAGATTATGCAATGCTAATCAATTATGAAAATTATACTGTGGGCAGCTGTTTTAACAGAAATATTATGTTGCATGGGGGTTCACTTATATTAATTAAAAATGGTATTAAATCAAAACCCCGTAAATATATAGTAGACCTATCAGTTGAACATAGTGTTGAATTGTCCTGTGTTGAGCTGGATAAGCATGTCATAGTGTGCGTTTACAGACCCCCTAATTATAAAAACTACTCTATACTCGAGTCAGTGATGGAAGATGTTTTGGCTAAACTTGCAATTAGTAATAAACAAGTAATTGTCTGTGGTAACTTTAATATCAATATTCTAGAAGATAATTCAGATAGCAGTAGGCATAGAAATATTAAATACAGGAGAAGTGGCAAGGGGGCGTGTCGGTGTCCGCGCGACGTGGTCACAGTGCCCATGTCCAAAATCATGTTTCAAAATATCAAAGCGACTGTTCTATTTTTGCAATAAATACATTGCTCCTTAACCACTAGCTAAGTTCGTCGCTAAGTGACTGGACAAGCAATGTAAAAATAACAACACGATACTTTACTAAGCGGATGCATCGCGTAGTACGGCCGCTGCTTCTTGCGACGAGTTAGTGATGTGATTGTGTAGATGTTTTTGTGTGGGTAAGTTGTACGGAGCATGTTAAATACACGCTGTGTTTGATGAGATAAGGTTTATATTTGATTCTGTAGTACGTTCTGATTTAAGAGTTGCGGGTGTGTGCGCGACTGCGTGTCTATTGCTTTTTCTGTACTGCATGTGTAGTAGTTGCCGTGTGGTAGGGGCAAACTGGAGACACAGGTTGCCGATATATTTCGTCTACCGGGCATATCTCCTTATTTATTATATCTATGGCAGTAGGTTATTAAATCTCTTTAAATCATTTAAATTGTCACATTTGTTTATGGAACCAACCCGAACTACATTGACTTCTGCTACATGTATTGATAATGTTTTTTGTTGCTGCAACTACTTTGACAAGGCCATTATAAATTATCTGCATTCGGATCATAGTGGGCTACTGGTGGCATTTGAGTCCCTTATGCTAAAACAACAAGTGCAGATTCAATCCAGACCAATAACATCCGGTAAATTAAATAAATTTAACATCACTTTAATCAATAAGTTAAGAGATCAGGACCTCACAGTGAATGATTCTTCATGAGTGATGTTTCTTCATGAAACCCTAATCAGGAAACTCCGCCACTACGGGATCCGGAACAGCGCTCTGGATCTTCTTACTTCATACATGAGTAATAGGATTCAGAGCGTTGACATTAATGGAAAAAGATCTCCTGGATCTATAGTAACAATGGGAGTCCCACAGGGCTCGATTCTTGGTCCTTTCTTGTTTCTTATTTATATAAATGATTTGCCTTACCTCATAAAGGATAACCATAATATAGTGTTGTTTGCAGATGATACTTCACTTTTGTTTAAACTTAAACGTCAGCAGCTGGTTACTGACGATGTAAATAGCGCGATCTCAAAAGTAGTTCACTGGTTCAATGTTAACAATTTACTTCTTAATGAAAAAAAAACGAAATGCATTAAGTTTACCCTACCTCACGTTAGGCAGGTGAAAACTGATGTGCTGATAAAGGGCGAAGACTTGAATCCTGAAAATAGCACAGTATTCTTAGGTTTAAATTTGGATGCTAAGCTTCAGTGGGGCCCACATATAGATAAATTGTCAAAGAAGCTAAGCTCCGCAGCATATGCTGTTAGAAAAAATCGTAATTTAACGGACATAGAGACAGCCCGTTTAGTATACTTTAGCTATTTTCATAGTGTAATGTCGTACGGTATTCTGTTGTGGGGAAATGCCGCCGACATCCAGACTATCTTTGTTTTGCAGAAAAGAGCTGTTCGATCAATTTATAAATTAAGCCCGAGACACTCTCTCAGAGAGAAATTTAAGGAGATTAATGACTGTGCCTTCTCAGTATATTTATGAAAATCTTGTATATGCCCATAAAAATATAAAATTGTTTAAAAAATACAGTGATATCCATAATATAAATACTAGGAACAAACACAAATTTGTAATACCTACAACAAGGCTCAAGAAAATAGGTGGGTCGTTTAGATGTCAATGTGTGCGCTTTTATAATATGCTTCCAAGCCACGTACAAAATCTAAGTCTTAATAAATTTAAATCATTCATTAAACGTAAGTTGTGCCAAAAAGCGTTTTATAGCATTAAAGATTACGTTAAGGATAAAACGGCTTGGGAGTGAGCTGCTCCAATTAATTTAGTTTTTTTGTTTAAATATTTTGCACCATGAATTTTGTTATTTAAAAAAAAAAAAAAAATTTTTTTTCTTGCAATGACAAGAATATTTACTTTTTAAAGTATTATATTATTTTATTTTAATTATTGTGAATGTGAAGACTATGTGGATCATTATTTTGTTTTTTTAATTTATCTTTGTTTTTAATCATGGTCTGGCAGTTTGAGTAGTTTATGCGGCCTACCCGAATGTCCTTTCTTTGGTATTGTTCGTCGAATCGTTGAGCTCCTTAAATTCTGAGTTGAGCTGCTCGGTTATTAACAAATGCGTGCACTGACTGGACAGGTCCACTCAATCTGGCTGGTTCTTTCCTCAAAAGACCATTTCAGACATCAGTCTACATGCTCTTCACATGATCAAATTGATCGTTGAGATTTTGTCAGGACTTTAAAAGAGACTGTGACTTCTGAGTTTGTTTCGGCCTTTCTTCTCAGAGTAGTCAGATAGGAAACGCCGACCTCATCTAGTTTAAAAAAAAAATATGTTAGACATGTAAAAGCGTTCGTACAAACCAACTTACAGAAATAAAATCATTTATCATTTATAATGATGGTAATATTTTGTATGATGAAGTTTTTTCAGTGGTTCAAAAAGATTTCAATTCAATTTTTAAAAAGAAAACTAAAACTATATGCCCTTCGTTTTTATTCAGTGACTGGGCGACTACAGGACTTAGAAAAAGTAGAGAAAGATTTAACGAACTATATGGCCTTAAGCCTTGTATTAACACTGAAACTTTTAATAAGTATGTTGCTACTTACTCAATAATTTTTTTAAATACATGTAAGGCAGCTAAGGTCTTGTAAATTAGCAATAAGGTTAAATTAGCAGAAAATAAAATCAAGACAGTTTGGCAAATTATAAACAATGAAAAGAATAAAATAAATAATACTGATTACACGCTTCAGACCACACACGGACTTATTAGAGATAACAAAACAGTTGCTCAAGAATTTGTGAATTTCTTTACCAACATCCCAATTAAAACTACTGAAACCTTATTTTCTTCTCCCCCGCTCGCTTTTGGATTATTAAACGCGAACGTTTCAGCCTGCCCCAATGAATTTAACTTTTCACATATAAACCCCATAACAGTAATAAAAGCGTTTAAGCAAATCAAGATAAAAGCGACCGAAGATCTATGGGGAATGTCCATCAAAGATTGTACCTCCATTATTCAGACTATAGCGCCGTACTTGGCTTTGATTTTCAATTTGTGTGTGGATCAAGAAGTCTTTCCGGATCTAATGAAATATAGTAAGGTTATACCACTTTTTAATGCCGGTTTTCAGTAAGGTATTTGAAAAGATAATGCTAAATCAAATGCTCATTCATTTCAATACGAATAACATCTTGCATGATAAACAGTATGGTTTCACCAAAGGACGTTGTACAACTGACGCTGGTGTCACCCTATTAAAACACATATTTAAAACGTGGGAAGAGTCGCAGGATGCCATAGGTATCTTCTGCGACCTGTCGAAGGCGTTTGATTGCGTTAATCATGAAACATTACTTCTGAAACTTGAACATTACGGGCTAGGTCAATGATCGTTTAGTTTAGTTAAATCTTATTTGAGTGATAGACAACAGTTAGTTCATATAAACGGTGTGAATTCGTCGTGGTTAAACGTGAAAATGGGGGTACCCCAGGGCTCAATTTTAGGTCCTTTCTTATTTTTAATATACATAAACGATTTACTCCATTTATTGGAAAACAAACTAAACATGGTGTTATTTGCTGATGACACATCTTTAATTTTTAAAATAAATTGATGTACTTGTCAGGTTGACGACGTTAATAACGCGCTACGGCATGTTCAGGATTGGTTCACTGCCAATAATTTAGTTTTAAATGGTACAAAAACCAAATGCGTAAAATTTTCCTTGCCAAATGTCAAAAGTACTGATTGTGACATTATATTAAACAAGGAGAAGCTCGAATTCATCGATAAAACGGTTTTCTGGGTATCACGCTAGACTCAAGGTTGCAATGGGGTCCTCATTTAGTATCACTTGCTGGGTGGCTGAGTTCGGCAGCTTATGCTGTCAGAAAGATTCGTCAACTTATTGATGTGGATACCGCTAGGCTAGTCTATTTTAGTTACTTTCATAGTATAATGTATTACGGTATCTTACTATGGGGAAGGGCTGCAGACATTGAGTCCATTTTTATTCTGCAAAAACGAGCCATCAGAGCGATATACAATCTTCGCCGGCGCGATTCTCTAAGGGAACTGTTTAAGGGCATTAACATCATGACGGTTCCTTGTCAATATATTTATGAAAACATCAAGTACGTGAGAAATAATTTACATCTTTTTAGTAAAAACGGAGACAGACATAATTCCATTACTAGAAATAGGGACCAATTAGTTCAACCAGGTTTCAGACTGGCAAAAGTGGCCTCATCTTTCATGGGGTATTTGTACAAAATGTTACAATAAAATTCCTCACCACTTTCTAGAACTGAATGAGACGATTTTTTTTTTGTTATAAAACGCACACAATGCAGGCAGGCATATTATAAGTTGGGGGATTACATTACTGATAAAAATGCTTGGCTCAATGCTAGTCCTGCTCCACAACCACTAGGGCGCAAAAACAAATGATATGTAGAACATTATTGTTTTGAAGTATTGTTGGAACTGCTGAAGACTGTATGAATATGTTTGTCTTGTATAGACTCGATTTCTTTTATTTAGTATTGTATAGCTGCACAGCACGTGTGTGGGTACTATGTACCCAACTGTATATCTACCATTTGCTATACCTATGTGTCGTTCGTTGACTTGTGTGTGCCCTGGCAGTTGAGTGTGTCATGCTCTCTCAAATGTCTCTCTGATGGTGGCGCGTGTGTTCGATCATTCGGTTCCCTTCATGATGGTTGAGCTGGGTGGTGCCGATTCATGCGTCATGTTCGTGAACGGGCGCCGTCAGTTGGGATTGGCCATAACTTAACTGCTTCGGATGTTAATGTTTTTCTAGTACCTATTATATAACTGCACAGTACATGTGTGAGTACTTTTAATACTTTATACCTTAATGTAGTATAGTGTGTAGTGCTATTCTGGGTGCATTGTTCTCATCTATGTGAATTTATTAATGTATGTACTTTTGTACCTAAATATTGTAAAACACATTTTTTTTTAAAGGAGTAAGTATGGAGTTTCTTGTGCATTCTTCTCCATAACAAGCTTTTTTCCAAATGCACGGTAGAATCAACTTTTATTCCATGTAAATTTAAATTGTGACATTGAAAAGTGCCGCTTGGTGGCCTAATTTAAATAAATATATTTTGTATTTTGTCTTATTGCTCGCATTGAAGTTATTTGCTTTAGTATCGAAGTCACATCTAAGTAATCCAAGGTAACAGGCGGTACCTTATGCAAATCCACACTTTTAAGCACTGTTATGATGTCCACTATGTTCTTTTATATTTTTCCTTCACTGTTCTTTTTTTTATTCTCTTTTCTTATATCCGTAAACACTGGATCAAAGAGTAAATTCTTTGACTTTTCCACAACTTAAAGCGGTTTGACAGACACGTAATAAACTTTATTGATCCATCACATCAATAGTGTTCGTTAGAAACGCCAACACTTTGTCAATAAAAACATTGCAGTTAGCAGATTTTAGCGGGCACGACGACATTATTACAACGCGCAGCAAGACACAACAACTCGGTAGCGGTGCGGCGCGACACTGAGATGCGAGATGAACGACGCAATGTGGATTTCCGTCTATGTGATTGGTCAATTGTCCATACTATTTTCAATTCACTTAAGCAATAAGGCTGCAGCAGCGAATGAAACAAGCTCAGGTACTTTGGCCACACCACACATCAGGCTAATTTCCTCCACATACGTATAAAGAAGCGAGGCTTTGGCTACCCATTGTTAACCGACTTCCCAAAATGGAGGTGGATCTATGTTCGACTGTATGGATTTTTTTATGTAGGTATGTTCATCGATTAGTCTGTCAGTTGTGGATAGAATTTCACTTTTTGTGGATGTGGTCCCATATAAATTTTGTGAAAATCTTATCTGATTTTAGTTTTTTTAAGTGTTTTTTAATAATAAAAACTGATTAAAAAAGTAATTTTGCGTTAGATATTTTAAATTTCGGCAGTCTAATGCGTATCTGTACTATTTCATAATTTATAGTTTTTCCTTCTAATACTCCGTCTATTTGTGGTGAATCATAACAAAATTAACGTCAATCTAAATTTAAATTAATATTATTAACAGGAAAACTTTTAACTTTACTGAACATTGATAGCCATTTTAGTTTATAATATATCTTGATATGGTTAGATGTCCATAACTCCAGCTTCCTCATAAATGGTCGAATAATTCTACCTGTACCTATGCCTATAATATTTAAGGCATAATAGCTGCAATCAAAGTGCCTAGTCTTAATTTTGCTGCCACCATTTTTTGTATTATTAGCTTACACATATTTGTCGGTTTCATAACTTATAGTTACCCGCAGCTTCACCCGCGTTAATATAGATTTTTTCAATCAATTCTGGTTGTCGACATACAGGGTGAGAAAATGTAATGTTGCAGATTTTATTTAGACCAATTTAAAAAAATTAAAAATCGGCGCCAATTATTGTTGCCGACCCCAACAATAATTGGAAAAAAGGCTACAGATATGATGAGTAAAAATCGGCGCCTTGACTGTGTTGATTGTTTTGTGCTATTCTTCATAGTGATTATTTGGCCATCCACGCCCACTTGGAAAACTCAGCCCGTATTGGCACAGGAAGCATTCACGTAAAAACGATTAACTTTTTTAATTGAAGACGTTAGTCAATACAGGTAGGTATAGGTTAAATAATTGTATAAGGAAACAAATAAACTATAGACTCATAGGATCTGCTTTGCTGCAAATTGAAGATACCACTCTATTATAAATTGTATCTATAATTAATTGACATTCCTTAATTATGCCGTTAGATATGAATTGAATTGATAGGTCGTAGGGGGGATTATTGGGATACGACGTATGAACACGATTTCCCCTTTTCTCATACTTGTTAATATATTGGCACCTATAATATTTTGCCCATATTGTGTAATATGAAGCCTCATCTTATTAGATAATCCAAATAGATGTGTAGATATCAATCATTTGTTATGAAAAACATGCCTGCAAAGTTTCAACCAAATCGGAAGCCGCAATAAAAACTTTTTCATACAAAGTTCAGCTTGCCCCATTTACCTCCTTAAAATTCGAATTCACAAAAATCCTTTCTTATATAAAGTTTACTATCTTTTTATTACCACCTGCCAAAATTCAGCTTCATGAAGAAAATTTGTACATCTTATCTTTACAACCCCCTTTTAAGGGGTGATTAAAAAAAAACAATACACTTTAATTATTTGTTACGGGAGCATTTCCGCAAAGTTTGAAGTGAATCGATCCCCATAATAAGAAGTTTCATACAAAACTAACCCCTCCCATGTTTCTGCCTTCGATTTTTAGGCACAAAGAAGCAGCATATGTCCTTCTCAGGGTCTCAAAGTATCTCCATATCAAATTTCATATAATTCGGTTCACAATAAGATGAAATTGCATGATAAGAAGTTACATACAAAATTAACTCTCTCGCCCATTCTCCCCCTTCGTGTTTTATGCAAAATGCCTTTGACTTCCTTAGGTCTCAAACTATCTCCATACTAAATTCCACCTAAATCGGTTCATTGTTTTAAGCCCTATTAAGATGTTTCATACAAAAATAACGCCCCATCCCCTATTTCTCCCCCTTCGTTTTTTAAGCAAGTAGCTTATGTCCTTCTCAGGGTCTCAAACTATCTCCATATCCTTTTTAAATGGTTACTTGAAATAAATTATATTGAATTTCAATTTGGCTGGTGTCCGATTTCAGGCTTCTAACTACCTGCAACGATTGCCAAAGACGAGACGTACAAATGACAGCCGGGACCAACGGCTTAACTTGCTTTCCGCGGCACGGAGGAATCCCGCTATGTAAAGATGGGCATCCATCCACGTACCGATCTCGATAAGCGTTGCTTTAACTTGGAGATCGACCCGTGCGTCTGTTATCATTGAGCCATACGCTCCTCAGCGCTACCTTTGTACTTGTTTTAGTTGCAATAAAAGCCACGTATCCTTTAATTAAACCTAAGCTAGTATCTTTTCTTTGAAAACTGCTAAGTCGTATTTATATAGAACTTTAATTTGATGATACACACGAAATTCACAAAAAAACTGAGTCAAAAATAAAATGCTAAGTAAAGTCTGCATTGACGTCAGTCAGATTGTCTGCATTGACGTAATTTTCCTCATAATTTCAGCCTGTGACGAAATACTGTTTACGAATATAACCACGTCTATATTAGGCTGTATTGGCAAAGGGTTAGGTTAGGCAAAGGGGGCACCTATAATATAGCATTTTTTTTTTTCTTTTTTAGCGTTGTGAAATGCTTATGCATACTGCGCCACCACGGGGAAATAGCCACCCCACCCCAGGAGTCCCTGGGGTGGTCACGGCGGGGTCATCTGGCAACCAGCACATAGTTGCCAGATGACCCCGTGTATGGCACCCTTGGTCCCCGTGAGACGGGTCAAGGTCAATGGCCACGCACCTACGATTATTCGGCTGCAGGGGATAGCGAGAGCGGCCAACGTTATACCGACACTCCTCCTACCCTGCGGCCCTACCGCGTCCACCTTCAGACGGTGGCGACCTCGTTAAGGCCGTGAAAGGTAGGGAGAGCGGCGCACCGCTATACCGGCAGTCCTTTCACGTCGCGGTCTCCAACCTTCAGCCACGATATTTAAGGGTATGGGATGCCCCATACGATATCGCGGCCTAACTCAGTTGCGATGTCACTTAGGCGGCACCGCCACCAACGTGTTGGCCGCTGCGTCGTCGGCTTATCGGCAAAACCCCTGACGATTGGCCCCTCCTCAGGTTCCTCTTCCTTTCACCGTGGGTGACCAAGCCACGGCTACTGAGCTCCTCCGCCTCGACAATACGGGAACCCACCGGGGGGAACTTATAATACACCTGGGTTCGATTCCGGGTCTGGCAAAGTGTTATTGGGTTTTCCATTTGGAATGTCGCAGTAGCAGCCAGGAGTCTAGACTTAGACCTGGTTGATGACAAAATGTTCGCCCCCTGTTACGTGTACTTAAACATGGGAAACCTTCCGGGAATTCAAAACTGGAATGATATTAACTTTTATGTTCTTAATTGTACACCTAGTGTGTGTCGGTCGTCGTATTGTTTGCCACGTTCAGCCAGCTAAAGCGATAGGAAGACGATCTCATGAAAGTAGCAGGTCCAGAATGTATACGGGTAGCGAGGGACAGAGTCAAGTGGAGAGCTTTGGAGGAGGCTTTTGTCGTAAGACAAGTTTTTTTTTTTTTTTATTGTGTGGGAAATCATCCAATGACTTCCTCCCGCTCTGGGTGAAGCGGGAGGGCGTGTCAGCCTTTTACTGACTAAAACCCACCCGTGTTCCTTCAGTTGCTTGAGCCAGGGCCGCGGTAACACTTTTTCAAATTTATCCGCGACCCAGACAGGCATCGGCCCTAGCGGACCCCGTCAATTTGCTGACATCTCTTTGAGGCGCGCGTGGAACACTGCGCGCCGTCGACTCGGGCCTGCTTCTTATCGGACGGCGAGCTCCCTATTCAACCTCACCTCTCGAGCTTGATTTTGTGTCAAATCCGGGCATGTACCAGTGGCAGATTTTCAATTTAATATGTACTTTCTAAGTTTATCTTGGACATCACAGGCAACGGTGAAGTAAAACATCCTGAAGAAAAATAACCAAATCAGAGGCGGCTTAATTATCTGTGACACCAGAGCTGGCCACATCCTCACACGAAGATTGAGTATATGGGAAAGGCAAACGGAATGGTTGCTTTAAGCACCACATGGCAAGAGGCGCCACAAATCCGCGTCGACCAAAGAGCGCTAAAAGGCAATCTCGCTCTACCCTGATCAAGAGCTAGGGCCGGTGCTGTTTCAAGGTCGTCATTGATGGCAGTCGATATATTCCGTCCAGCCTTTAACTTTACATTTTAAATAGTAGACATCGGATTATATGCATTTGCATGTTTGCCTATGAAAATGCATTAAACCCTAATTTTATGGCGTTATTATTGTATATTTTCGTACTTTTTCTTTAATAGTGATTATTTCAGCAGTTAAATGTATTAGCGGTGTTGTATTATTAATTAAATCAATACCAATATTATAAAAAGGAAATATTTTTTTGTTTGTTTGTTTGTACCGGATAGGCTCCAAAACTACTGAACCGATTTTAAAAATTCTTTCACCTACGGAAAGGTACATTATTACCGAGTAAAATAGGCTATAATTTTGAGGGGAACGAAGCCGCGAGGGTCATCTAGTGGTATATAAAAACCCAAGACAGACCTGAATAAAAAAACTGCAGATATGGCGCCAAATATCATATTCTTTCTAATAACGTGGAAAAAATATAGTGTACATAGATGTCATTTTCAGCCTACCAATTTATACTTAAAGTAACAAATGTCACAAGTTTGCTCTAGAAAATCTAGAAAAATATTTGCTTGTATGTTGGCACAGAAATTACAAGTGATAATTAAATAATTATATTGTAAACAGACAACCAAAGAAAACGAAAATGTTAATAATAAAAAACACTTCATTTATATTTAATATATTAATATAATTTTATAATTTATATTAAGACAGCATTAATTAAATATTATGATTCACGTCAATTAAACGGAATATTACATAGCAGGCAAAATAACAAATTAAACAGTACCTACGTACAGATACGCATCCGACTGTCGAAATTAAATATAAATACAGGGCTCGTGGGACACCTAGCAGTTTAGGACGAAGTTCTTTTCGCTATACAGACTGAGTTTTTAGGAATAGCGAAAAACACTCAATGAAGTCCCGCGGCCGATTTTGATGGAAACTAAAACTGCATCATAGGGTTAAAAAAAAAAATGCCAGGCCAGGAATCAAACTCGTTGATCTTAAATAAAAACACACGCTGATGTACACACTATCCGATGGTGACGCTAATAAGGATCAAATTCTGGGATATTATTTAATGGGTGCCGTACCCAACTTATATACCTAATTTTGAACAAAATATTAAATTTTTCTTACGATTAAACCTTAACTGATACTGCGACAGTTTAGAGGGCTATGTTCAGCAGTGGACATCTTTCGGCTGAAAAGATGATGTTGATTACTTTAGACATTTTATTTTTTTGCATTACGTACGTAATAAGTACGTACCTGTACTAACCAATTTAGTATTTGAATTTCCCTATAAATATTACGATGACAAAATCACTGCGCTTATTTGAGTGTTCAAGTGATGAAGGTCAGTTACAACAACATTTAGTTGTTTTTGAGACAATGATTTCCATTACTTTTGCCATATTGTGCATTTTACCAGTTCTGGTGGTTTCTAGTGCTGATAATAAGCTTTTAAGTAAGTAATTAAATTAATATTCCAACTATGTAGGGTCACCTACCAGTCTAACCAGAGGCAGTTGATTTTTCAAATCAAAGAAATAGTCTTGGTGTATCAGAAAACTCGATACTCTGTGTGTCTGCGTGTATGACTGCGTATTTGTCTGATCTAAATAATTAGTTATGAAATGATTTAATTAAAGAATAAGACTAACCAAAAAGCAAATGGAAAGTAGTTAAGTAAGTAGTAGTAGTACAAGTTAAAGACGTTGGTAGAAAAAAGATATGAACGATAGAAGATTACCTATATAGTAGCAGTAGTACCTACTTTGGGCATGGACTTATTAGTTATTATTTAGAAGAATGGCTTATTTATACATATTTACTTTAACTCACACCTTTATCCCATGGAGGTAGGCAGAAACTACAGAACACCAACTGCTATGAACCATCGATAAGTCTGCACAAATATATTTTAGAGATGTCTGCGTGATAATTTTTCTTCCAAATCTGTAAATATATCTGTTCCTTCAAAAGTCTGTGTAGTGTGGTGACCCACCATGGTGGTGTAGTGACCCACCGGTCACCATAAAAGACGAAAAATCTTCAACCATGTCATTTTTTATTTATTTCGTAATTTTCAGGTAGCGGTTCTTGTCTAGTGCCAAAGTCTTGCGAAAATGTTGCTAAATTGGAAAACAAATGTGAAGGTATGGCCTTTTTAATATTAATGAATGATTTTTTTGTTAAGTGTCGTAATTTGTTTTCGATATTCATACTAAGTACCTATTTTAAAACGGATAATATTTTTGTGTTCACCAAAAATCTAAAGGTACATCTATGTATGCATTTCTAAAATATTGATCTTAAACCCGTTTAATTGTTTTACTATAATTAAACTACTCGGCCAACAAAATATGTCGCATCAAACAAATTCCAAATTAACACCAAGATATAACACTTTTTTATTGTAGTGTAGGTTACTTTTGACCCTGCAGACAGAAATAGGAGCCCCGCGCAGCGGGGCTACGTCGACTTATTCGAAAACTAAAACTAAACTAAACTAAAAAACTAAACTTAACTAAAAAAATAAATGCTTGTTTTTAAAATAAGGTGTATTACTATTTTTACAAATTTGCAACAGTTGTTAAATAGATGCTCGTTATGACATATTTTAATGAACATATTTTGGTGCACATTCAGTATATTTGGTGGAACACAGGCAAAATTAGGTAAATGAAATGGGAATAAATTGAAGTACTTTTAAATACCATCCTTTTAAAACTGACTTGTATTGCACTAAATCTGTAATATGTAGTGCACAAAGCAGTATTTTTATTTAATTAAAAGAAGCCTAAGTTACTTCTTATAACATCAGTTATCTGTTATTCAAAGTACCGGTGTCGTATTTCTGCTTAATTACATTTTTACCCGACTGCCGAAGGAGAGCAATGTGTTTATCAGTCTATGTATGTATGTTTGTTGCTATATTGTGGCGTTCTAAAGACGAAACGCGCGGGCCGATTTTGATGATTATTATGTCAATCGATTCGTCTTAACCTTGCGAGTGCCATTAAAGTGACAGTACTCAAATCATCACAGCGACCACCAGACGTCACATAGTCAAAATAAAAAAATCAATGAACTATGTCAAGTGGGGTATCGTTGTGTCGTTGTGTCGTTGTCGTTCGGTTCGTTTTACCATTTTTAATTTTAAATAAAGGTTTAGGATATTTAACCATATAAAGTTGGTTAACAACCATTCTCGCTAATTACCTCATATCTTTGAAACCTCTAGACGGATTTATATAATTCAGACATCGCTATATACGTAAGATACGTCTTGACCACCAAAGTGTTCTTAGGTAAATCACGTAAGAAAAACAAATATGGCGAATTTGGTCTCCATATTGTGGGCGGCCCAGTTTTTTTTCGGTGGAGTATCAAAATAAAGGGGTTTTTGATGTAATTTATAACACATATACCACTTATAAGTGTTTAAATTTATTTAAAAACTAAAAAGTTTGAAATAAAAATGTACATATCAGGGGAATTTTACGCGATAAAGTTTTAAAGTTAGTAAATAAAAAATAGCAAATTCTCGAGTTTCAAATCACGAGGTTAAATATGAAAAGCAATAACATCTGTTCTTATTGATTGTTTCAGAGAACTTCAAATGTGCCTTCGACGCAACAAAATATATTTGTACGTTTAATAAAAGAAACCTGCAAAAATCACAATCGTACAACTTGTACCAAACCTACGACATTTGTAAGTATTAGAAAATACTTTGTATGCATCGCTTTTTAGCAAACTTCTAAAAAAAATACGTATGTGTATGATAGGGTGTCCAATCCGTATGTATTTCTGGGGGCACCGCACATGATGGGCTGAAACCGAAGCTCCAAAGACTTTACGTCGCTCAAAAATCAAGTACCCAATTTTAAAAAAAAACTAATCATTCCAGCGTATTTCTATAGTGAATAGCAATATTTTGTGTATGGAGCTGAACCGTTTTTATATTTATTTTCTAATTCTAAAGCTTTCTTAAATATACCGTATCATAGAATGCATCATATACGCTATATTATCAATAAAGCCTCATTCTCGGAAAGCATCGCAACGTTGCCATTTATAGGCCGAAATGCATTAAATTCGAACTTGTTGTTTAGGAATTATTGCAAGTCTTAAATTCCTTAATTTCGTCACTCACTAACTCACTGAGCTGGTCCAATTCCGACAACGGGTTACTCCGTGGGCCGGTCAGGCTGTGGCCTGGGCCAGCCCATTTGGCGGACCAGACCGGCCCAAGGAGGGACCGGCCCACCAGACAAAGTCCCGGTATTCCATGGGGCCAGTCCGACACTGCAATAGCTGCTATTGTCACTGAACTATGATAGTTAGATATATACTCCCTTTCAAGCTCGTTGCCTCGCCTTTATGTCAGTATTCTACATCTGACTGCGAATATGTACAATCTGCACATCATATCTTATGGGAGTGTATTCTTTGGCAGAATGAACGTAATATTATGTTGAATAATGTACAGGCTGCATCAGGAGTTGTTTACTATACGGACCTTGTGGAAACTAGAACAAATTTCCGTGCGTTCAAGCGTTTTTGCCATACCTATTATTGGAACCAAATATAACAGCTCACAATGTTAGGACCCATTAATATGTATTAATGCTAATTTTTTATCCGTGGTGCTAGGCAACTGGGCTTATCCCAGTTGTATATGACCCTTTGTGCCTATTGGCCTTGTTTGTTCTGTCTCCTGCTTGATATGGAGGGAAGTGGAAATTTACATTTTCCCTACTCCTTCGTTATTCTTTTCTGATTAATTTCGTTGCGGGATCCAAGACAGGCAAATTCATTCTTCGGGACTTCGTCGAGCTTCATTGCCTCGGCGCTTTTCTGGTGGTCGCCACTGTTGATTCTGGCTTTCAGGAGTTGCAGTGGTTTGGGAATAGTGCGGTGGGATTGTCCCAAAAAAAAAAAAACCCTAAAATGATATAAAAACGTTGTTACTTCTTTTTTGCTTTTTACTGGAGACAAAAATGTTAAAATCGGTCCAGTAGTATCGGAGCATATTCGGTATAAACAAGCAAACAAATATTTCTTCTTTATAACATTATATATATTAATTAATTAATATATAAATATAAGTATAAGTATATCAGTAAAGATAATATTAGTATAGATAACAGAAGGAAACTGAGGTATCGGGTATGAAAATAACAATAATCACTAAATGATTTGTAAAGCCATTGATAATGATTGCCACACCTGAATCCCTCAAAGAGTTATGCAGAGGTGCACCTACAGTACACCTACATTTTGCCAGTTATATTAAAGTCGCAGGTAAGAGGGGGCGAGCTAGTTGCTCTCAACCGGGCACAAGTCCATACTCCTAACTGCTACTGATATATACCATGGAAAACACCAACACTGCCCGACCTGGGAATCGGACTTAGGACCTCAATTTCAATCAACTTTTAGCGATATATATATAATAGGCGAACCTATGAACTTCTATGCTATTGTTTGAATGATTATTATACATTTTGTAGGTGGACTGAGCACTGCAGCGTCTTTCCGGCAGGACTACGCTTACATAGATGCAGTAGACAGTTTCTATAAGATTCACAATATACAGAAGAATTGGTATAATGCCAAGCAAGAATGTGTTAAGGAAGGAGCCAGTTTGTTCTACCCAGAAAACAGCGATGAGGCTAACGCTGTGATATCTTTCTGGAAACTGTACAAAAACACTGCCCCAGCCGAAACTGGGGTGTACGTGGGCATATCAGATCTAAAATATGAAGGGGCATTTGAGACCATTGACGGTAAGTGAACATCTATAACCCCCGACGGAAAGCAGCGAGGTATGTCTCAGGTGTGTCTGTCTGTAGCGTCAGACTCCTACACTACACTTAAACTATAATTTATATTTTTTTCTACTGCTCCGTTATTATTTTCTGATTAATTTCGTTGCGGGATCCAAGACAGTTAAATTCATTCTTCGGGACTTCGTCGAGCTTCATTGCCTCGGCGCTTTTATGGTGGTCGCCACTGTTGATTTCGGCTTTCAGGAGTTGCAGTGGTTTAGGAATAGTGCGGTGGGATTGTCCCAAAAAAAATGCTCGTACACGGATGAACGGATTTTGATTAAGTTGTTTCTGTTTGATAAGTGTCTTTATCGTGAGTGTTCTTATGTTTGATGAAAAAAGGTTTAACCGTTCAAAAGTTGCGCAAAATGCGCATTTTACTCTTCGAATAGGGGTGTTTCCGCAATATATCTTGTCAAAATTACATGTTTCGATCGAAGAGTGCCATCTATTAGACATAGATATATGTAGTTTAAAAAACATGAAATAAAAAATACATTTAAAACACCTAGCCCATCACAAAAACCTCGTAAAAGAAGAAAATAAGCCTTGTGCTTGCGTCGGGGTCCCCCAAAAGCTACAATAATAAATTCAAAATAAAAACGTGCGTATTTTAGTTTAATAAATACTTGAACTGCTGTTAACTTTAGCGGTCCTCCGACGCGAGTACGACGATACTTATTTTCTACTTTTTAGAGGATTTTGTGTCGGGGATTTATAACATTTTAAATCTCATTTTCTGTGCTCACGTTTTCCACGCAGATTTTGATTATGTGCACTTTACGGTTTATTACCTCGTTAATTTTAAATCTTATTCCAGGTAAGTCAATATCTGAGGTGTACAATAAATGGAGGCCATATCAGCCAGACAATCATGGCGCAGAGGATTGTGTGTACATGAACCAAGAAGGGGAATATAATGACGTCTCATGTGACGGAAAGAGTATCTTTATTTGCAAGAAAAGCCTTCTGTCACCAGATCCACACGATTTATGTAAGTGTCTATCACTGAAAAGGAGTCGTCTTGCTTTTTGGATAGCTTTACCTTGTGCAGTTTTGTAAAAAGGGCTTCAGAAAATCTTCAAAAAAAAACGAGCGTATTTTCGTAAACAGTAATCCCGTAAACATTACAAAAAATACTACTCGGTCAACATAACTAAGAACCGAAAATGTCAAACGATCCCTCTACCCGCCTACCCACGCGGCGACCCATGTTTGGCTCATGCGCCAATACTGTAATAGTGACATCGTCGGTCATATTGGATTTATATTTTGGTCCCGTGTTTGGTTTTAGCAACACACACTTGATACATTTTGACCGCGCACTCTTGGATTTTAATTTCGGGGCCGTTTTCGTTATTAGCTAACTACTTAAATAAATAAATTAATGGCCACTAAAAAAAGACACCCATGACAAAAAAAAAACAAATATTTCAGTGCATAAGTCACCTCGCTTTTTTCGGCTCTTTGCCTTTTTATTTTTACCGACTTCAAAAAAATTAATAAAATAATCAAAAAGCTAATAAATTTCACGACTAACCGGGGATTTGAGGAGCAGTGGTGGCCCAGTGGTAACGGCCGCGACTTACAAGTTGTAGGTCGTGGGTTCGAACCCAGGCAGGCGTTTTACTTTGTGCAAATTATTTCATCACCACTGCTCGTGGCTCGTGGCTCGTAGCTAATAGTTACAGCCGCACGGGTCGATCTTCAAGGTTAAACAACGCTTGCCGAGGTCGGTCCGTGGATGGGTGACCATTTCAACATAGCGAGTTTCCTCCGTGCCTCGGAAAGCACGTTAAGCCGTTGGTCCCGGCTATCATTTGAAGATCTTTGACAGTCGTTACGGGTAGTCAGAAGCTTGAGATCTGACACCAGTCTTGCCAAGGGGTATCCTGTTAACCAGTTACTGGGTTATGGAGATCAGATAGGCAGTCGCTCCATGTAAAACAATGGTGCTCAGCTGAATTCGGTAAGACTGGAAGCCGACGCCAACAACAATTGGGAAAAGGCTAGGCAGATGAAGGGCACAAGGATCAATCTTCAAGGTTAAGCAGCGCTTGCCAAGATCGGTCCGTGGATGGGTTCTGTTATAGATTACGAAGAGCGAACGTTCAACACTGAAATTTGTCACTGCGGTGCAGAACGTTCGTTTTTCATACTTAAATGAATAAAAAATATCTACGTTCCGTTTAAGCCAAGAACGTTTATACAGCTGGTAGATTCTGCAGACATCTCACCATGATGACTTAGGTGAAGTGAGCCCGAAGTGAGCAATAGTAAACTCGAAGTCAGATGTCACTCCCTAGCTTATTGGTTTTAATGACACCTCACTTCACCTTTTTTTTTTATTATCGATAGGCTCGCGTTTGACCTCTACCTCGCCTGAAGGTAAGCGATGATGTGGCCTACGTTGAAGCACGCTTGCCTAGTAGTAACCTATTTACTCTTGACTTAAAGACCCCAAGGTTGTAGCTATCAGGGAACAAAGACTCCAGAAAGGAATTCCACTCCTTAGCTGTGCGCACAATGAAAGTATTAGCAAAACGCTTTGTGCGTATGGGTGGGATATCCACCATGTACCGATGGCGCATGGCCGTACATCTTGTAGTCCGATGATGGAAAGGGCTAGGCGGAATCAATTGTGCAGTTCCGTCGCACACTCCCCGAAATGTAATCGATAAAAAACCGACAGGCTGGCAACTTGGTGTCGATGTTCGAGGCTCTGGAGCTTTGACGCGACCAGTGCATCGTTGCCAATAAGCCTCTTGGCCCGTCTGTCAATCGACTCAAGAGCATCAAGCTAGTATTTGGCAGATCCATCCCAGAGGTGAGAGCAGTACTCCATGCACGACCGAACTTGCGCTTTATACAAGTTGAGCAGCTATTCAGGTGTGAAGTACCGTCTCTTGAGGGTCAATGTCAACGTAACACCAAAAAGTTCGAGATGGTCCGTTAACGGCACGGTTACACTACGGCAAATAGAGCCGGGTGGAATTGGCTCTTCTTAGCGACAAAAAGACACGCCTGGGTCTTAGTAGCATTGGAACTGACCAGATTGACATCACCCCATTCGGAGACCACTTTCAAGGATAGATTCAATCCTTCAACCATGGTCTCCCGGAGAGACCGAATCTGAGGCCCAGTTGTCGGACACGTATCTCTCAGCAACAGTGTTGTCGTCTGCGTAACCAAAGGTTCCGGGTTTTAGCAGATCATTAATGTGCAGCAAGAATAATGTTGCTGAGAGCACTGACCACTGAGGGACTCCGGCGTTGATATTTAACTGACCGGACGAGCAGCCTTCGATAACCACTCGGATGGATCGATCCCTCAGGAAGTCCGCAATCCAATTACAGAGACCACTAGGCAGTCCGAAGGTAGGAAGCTTACCAATGAGGCTTTCGTGCCAGACCCTGTCGAAAGCCTTCGAGATGTCGAGGGAGACGGCTAGCGCTTCCCCGTGTTTCTCGATGGCCTCACTCCAGATGTCACTTTAGTCATCACGGTGTGATGTCGACCAGAATTGACCGGCAGTTAATATCTCTCTCTTAGGCTCTTAATATAGAAGCTGACTTGAAAAATTCCGTTAGATAATTATGACGATTATTAATGAATTTGTTAACAATTCTGTCCATCGGAAAGAAATTAAAATATTGAATAAATTTCGTTTATTTCTTTGTCTTTGTCGCTCACGACGGAAAAAAGGGGAATTAGAAGTTTGACGTGTGTTACTGTGAATCTGTGTATATTGTAGCTGTTTGTGAAATCATAGCTTTTTCCGTTAATTTCTGGGGCGGCAAATCTAAAAGGCCCGGGGCGCTAAATCTTAAAATACGCCAGTGCTTATAGTACACCCACATTTCACCAGTTATATTAAAGTGCCAGGTAAGAGGGGACGAGCCTATTGCTATCGACCGGGCACAAGTCCAGACTCCGAACTGCTACTGAGATTTTCCAGATGGAAAAACCAAATAACACTTTGCCCAACCCGGGAATAGAACCCATGTCCTCAATTTCAACCAACTCTTAGCAATATTACCTATAAATTCCTATGCTATATATATATGTATATCACTATAAACAAGATTATTTTCCATTTCGTAGCAGATGGACTGAGAACTACAGCTTCGTTCCGGCCGGACTACGATTACTTAAAAGCAATGGACAGTTACTACAAAATTCACAATATAAAAAAGAATTGGTATGATGCCAAACAAGAATGTGTTAAGGAAGGAGCCAGTTTGTTCTACCCAGAAAACAGAGATGAGGCAAACGCTGTGATATCTTTCTGGAAACTGAACCAAAACACTAGTCAAACCGAAACTTGGATATATGTGGGCATATCAGACATAACAACTGAAGGGAAGTTTGAGACCATTGACGGTACGTGTTAATTTTTAATCCCCGACGGAAAAACTGCGGTATACCTGTGTATCTGTCCGTGGCATCATAGCTCCAAAGCGGATAAACCAATTTTGATTGTTTTATGAAAAGTGGACTTTCAAAAGTTATACGCATTTTACTCTTCGGATCTCATATTGATCTTCTTTTCGCAAGATATCATATCAAAATTACGTGTTTCGATTGATTTTTGATCAATGATCAATTTGATCATGTCATCAATAGATGACACGCTTCGATGATACGCTTGAAAAAGCATGAAATATAAATTAAGTTTAAAACTTGCACTCGGGTCGGGTTCCTGCGAAAGTTAAAGCTTGTCTTAATACGTATACATTCAAAATAATAACGTGCGTATATTTGTGTAATAAATACTTGAACTGCTGTTAACTTTTTCGGTCCTCCGACGCGGTACGAGGCTTATTTTCTAATTTTAAGAGGGTTTTTTGTCGTAGTTTTTTTTTTACATTTAATATTTTATTTTCTGTGCTCACGATTGCCACGAAGATTTCGATTATGTGCACTTGGGGGTTTATTACTTCGTCAATTTTTTTATCTTATTCCAGGTAAATCAATCTCTGAGGTGTATGATAATTGGAGGCCATATCAGCCAGACAATCATGGCGCAGAGGATTGTGTGTACATGAACCAAGAAGGGGAATATAATGACGTCGTATGTAACATAAATCGTAGCTTTATTTGCAAGAAAAGCCTTCTGCCACCAGAGCCACACAATTTAAGTAAGTGTCTATCAATGGAAAGGAGTCGTCTTGCTCTTTGGATAGCTTTATCTTATGCAGTTTTTACCCGACTGCCGAAGGAGGGTAATGTATTTATCAGTCTATGTATGTATGTATGTTTGTTCCTATATGGCGTTTCAGAGACCAAACGCGTTGGCCGATTCTGATAATTCGAACGTCAATCAATTCGTCTTAATCCTGCGAGTGTCACTGGCGACATTAAAATTGAAAAGTAGAAAAATAGCGGCTTTTGGGCGCAATATTGTGGGGGCCCAATTATTGTTTTTCTTCCGATCCCGCCGTGTGGGGTATCAAAATCAAGGGTTTTAAGAGGCGATTTCAAAAATATATAATGCTTATATATTTAAATGAACCTAATTCGAAAAAAAAACTACTAAAAAGAATTAAATAAAAAAAAAACCCGGCTGCTTAAAAGACGAACTAAAAAGACGTAAACAAGAAAAAAAATATGCTGTGCAGTCGGAGAATAAATGTTCGTGAGCTGGCTGACCAAAGCCAGATGTATCCTCCGACTGCACAGCATGATTTTTTACTTGTTTTAGTTCGTTTTTTAAGCAGTCAGGTTTTTTGATTTTTTTAATTAATTTTGTAAAAAGGGCTTCAGAAAATCAGAAGTATTCAAATTTTCGGTGGCACCATCTTGGTATTTTATATCGAGCGTATTTTCGTATTCAGTAATCCCGAAAATCATCAAACATTCCAAAAAATACTACCCCGCTTTCGTTTCGTGAGCCATTAGTGAGAGTCGAACGTCAGAGTGAAATTGACATTTCGGGTGTTCACTTACGTTGACCTTGTTGTATTTTTTTTTCATAGTGACTTTCTTGAATTTTCATTTCGCACCTATATTTCTATAGAAACCCCCAAAACAATGCCAAATAATTTGTAAATTTTCGACTATGTAAAGCCACTATGGTGGCTTTATATTATATTTTGAGCCGTATTTGGTTTTAGCAACACACACTTGATAAATTCTGCCCGCGTGCTCTTGGATTTTCATTTCGAGCCCATTTTTGTTATTTGCTAAATACCTAAATAAATAAATTAGCGACCACAATTTGGCAAATTTTCCAGTGCATAAGTCATTTCGCGTATTTCGGCTTTTTCCCTTTGTATTTTTACCGACTTAAAAAAAAAAGGATAAAAAAAACAATTCGACACATGTATGTAATGACTTTAAAATTTGAGCTTTTTACATATTTTATATTATTTTACATATAAATCGAGATTTAATAGCTTTAACGATTGACTTAGACTAACCGGTTGTAGGTCGTGGGTTCGAACCTAGGAGGGCGCTTTACTCTGTGTAAATTATTTCATCAACACTGCTGTCAAAACGTTAAGGAAAACATCGTGAGAGAACCAGCGTGTCCGAGAACCAAATCAGAGAGGAGGCCTGCGACCCAGCAGTGCGAACATTAAAAGGCTGATGTGAACCGGGGATTTAACTGTGTGTTTAAAAGAGAGAGATTTAAAAAAGATCGCGATACAGATCAAACTGGCCTTATAGCTTCGCCAACATAATAACGATTCTACATCGCTACTATCGCAATATAGTATCAATACCATCGCCATGCAGGATTCTTCCTGGTTTGTACTTTCACAGCGGTCTAGGCATACCATAGGACCATGTTTGCGCACCGTAAGTGAGGGTGGGAAGGATACACTGTCCATGAGTTTACTGAGGGTAGGAGAAAGAGCGCGTGGATAAATAATAACAGCCACACGGGTCGATCTTAAAGATTAAGAAACGCTTGCCGATTTCGGTCCGTGGATGGATCCAATTATGGAAGCTCGCTTTTGTACAAAAGCTGTCCTACTGTATTTGTATATGTATGATTTGTGAACAATGAAGAATATGAATAGGAATATGGATGACCATCTTTACATAGCGATATTTTTCCTTTCTTCGGAAAGTGATCGCGGCTGTCATTTGAAGATCTTTGACCGTCTATATAATTGGGAAAAGACTAGACAGATTCATTGAGAGCTGGAGTGTTGCCTTCATTCGATATTTCATTAAATCTTATACTTATGTCTAACAATTTTTTATTTACAGGTTCTGTAATTGGCTTTTTTTTGGATAGCTCTGCGATGAACACGAAGTTGATAATTGATTTAGAACTATTTGATAACAACACTTCTATACATGTTGAATCGTCGGTACATAAACGAGATATACTATGGTCTGACAAAATAATCTTGACTGAGAAAGATGTCGGTAAGTGCTAGGAAATTCTTTTGCTTTTCTATTCCTAATCTATCTCTTCTTCTCTCTCTCTCTTTTTTACCTCTCTCTTCTGTGTCTCTCTTTTCTCTTATTTTTTATTTAGTTGCAATGTTTCTCGCAGTTACGGCACGGATACGCCCGTTTAATTATAAAACCAGCCTGTTATGTCCACTGTTATGCAAAGGCTTGCCTCTCCCTTTTCCGCACTAGTTTCTCTTCTGCCATTAAAACTAATGAATAATATTTATTGATTTCGTCCATTTAACCAACGATGTGAAATACACGAAAATATCGTACTTAAGTTGTAATGACTTTTATTAACATGTATTTTTTTCATTGAGCCTGTTATAATATAGCCAAAAACTTCGTTCCAATCAGATCAGTCACATCGCTATAAAGAAAAATTAAATAAGGAATAAATATTTTGTTTCTTTCTTTCTTTCCACGACACCTTACTTTTTTTGGATGCGATTCATTTCAGCTTCCATTATTACGTATTCATTCACACGACTATGTTTTTCATTTGTTTCAGTTCAAGAGCACATTGGAACACTGACATATTCTGAAGCAACTGAAGTTCAGTTTAGCTGTGAACAATATAGGTCTCGATCAAAATGTAAGTAATGTCAATATTTTCATTGTGCGTAGCTGATAGCTACAACCTAGGTGTCTTTAAGTCTAGAGTGACTAGGCAAGTATGCTTTGCCGTCGACCACATCATCGCTTAAATCAGGTGACATAGTGGTCAAGCGCGAACTTATCTATAAAAAAGTCAGTACAGTTCAGTTTACCTGTATTTCAATATAGGACATTGAGATTTAGAAAGAGATTGTCTACAAACCCTTCCCAGAAACTTGATGTGCCATAATCTTACCAGCCTGTAACTGTTCCACTACAGGGCAAACGCCTCTTCTCATACAGAGAAGTTGCGAGCAATAATCAGTGTTGCAAATTTCAGACTTAGAATTTGAATTTGAATCTTGACGGCAAAAGTCTTGAAGTTATAGCTGAAACTGTATTCTTAGGGATTACTATCGATTCAAAACTGCAGTGGGGCGCGCACATTAGATCTCTTTCGGGTAGGTTAAGTTCAGCTGCATATGCAGTAAGGAAAATAAGGCAGTTAACCGATGTAGCCACGGCTAGGTTAGTATACTATGCTTATTTCCACAGTATTATGTCTTATGGCATTCTGCTGTGGGGATCAGCAGCAGATGTTGACTCAATTTTCATCTTACAAAAGAGGGCAATCCGCGCGATCTATAAAATGGGTCCTCGCGAGTCCCTTAGAGAAAAATTTAAAGAAATCGATATACTGACTCTACCATCACTCTATATTTTGGAATGTATTTTGTATGTCCGCAAAAATCGAGGGCTTTTCAAAACTAGAAGCGATTTACATAATTTAAATACACGCAGTAAGCACGAAATTGTAATACCCAAATTCAGATTAACAAAAACTAGCAAGTCTTTTTACATAAACAGTATACGCTTTTATAACAAGTTGCCAAAGTCAGTTATAGAACTGACCGATGGAAAGTTCAAAAACTACATCAAACGTGTCCTTGTTAAAAAAGCATATTATAAAATCAAGGACTACGTTGAAGATAAAAATTTTGGCTTTAGGCTTTTACGACATTGCTTCATAAAATTTATAATTTAACATATTTTGCAGATTTATCCGTAGCTCTTGTTAATACAACGGAGAACAAAATACAAATGTTAAACAAAACAGTTATAAACAAGAGCAAATTCAAGATAGCGGACAATGGATCTATTCTGTGTTGTCTTTACTACGCATATCAGTCAATGAATGATGGAAAAGAAGTACACATAACACGTTTTGTAGTAAACAAGACTTTATTAACATACGAACACAAAGAATTGATGCCTTCCAAGCCCGCAGGTAAGTGACCATAGACGATGGGTTGTGTTTGTCGGTAATTTATCGGTTACATTTCGGAGATTATGCGATGGAATTGCATGATCAAATTCCGTCTAGCCCTTTCCATTAACTGACTACAAGACGTACGGCAATATGCCACGCATTAAACGTTTTGGGTATATTTCCATTATGCGTATAGCTAAGGAGTGGAATTCCCTGCCGGAGTCTGTGTTGCCTGATAGCTACAACCTAAGGGTTTTTAAGTTAAGAGTGAATAGGTTACTTCTAGGCGTGCTTCTCCGTCGTCCACATCATCGAGAAGATGCGAGCCTAACAACAAAGTGAGCCTACAAAAAAGATCTGTCTGTTTTTCGTTAGCAGTTTATACTCATATTTCAAGTTTGAAGGAACAACGCTCACCACGAAAAACACTCTATTATGGCAATAAATGACAAAATATTCGTGACGTTACAGATGCAGTTACCATTGACAACACAACAATCATAATTTCATCAGTATCCGCGAGTATATTGGCCCTTCTAGTTTTGGTTTATGTATTGAAGAAACGATACCAGAGAGAAAATAATCAACGAGAAAAATCCCAGCGACCGTTACCCCAAATACCAAGACAGAACTCATTCAGTGAAGTAAGTTTATAATTACTTTTAATGTCATTGATCCAGATTAAACACTCTGCATAACATTCTCTTTCATCCAATCAATCTGTCTAGCTTTCCCAACATGATAAGGTACCTTATACTCTTCTGCTTACAATTTTTGCCCTACATTTTAAAAACTTGACCACCATCGCCCGTCCGGAATACAGCGATCAACGAATAAGCGAGGGACCGGCTATACGAGGCTCTTTTGTACGTTAGATTGTAACTTGGAGAAGGACATAGAATACTTTTTAGTAACCCCCGACGGAAAAAGAGGGATGTTATTAGTTTCACGTGTGTACCTGTCTGTGTCTGTGTGTGTTTGTGTATCTGTCCGTGGCATCATGGCTCCTAAAGGGATGAACCGATTTTGAATTCTTTTTTTTCTTGACAGGAGACTTTATCGAGAGTGTAAGAACACTCTCGGTAAAGTCTCCTGTCAAGCTAAGAAACTGTTTGATGAAAATCGTTTCAGCCGTTCTAAAGTTATGGACGTTAAACTTTTTGAATCGGTTTATTTTTGCAAGATATCGTGTCATAATTACGTGTTCAATAGATTGACGATCGAAGCGCGTTTACTACTATATAATTTATGTAGCATGCAATAAAAATGTATCGAGGATTTATTATTTTTTTAAATTTTTCTTCCAAAAAAGGTTTTTTTCACAAAAATATAAACCGAATTCCAAAGCAAAACAAAAAATGTGCAAAGCTAACCTTCTTTTCGGAAGTCGGTGTCTCTTATTTTTATCGTTTTGTGACATTAACTACTGAAACGTAAGTTATTTTTGAACTTTTTTGAGTTTACCTTTGGAAATCGGTTAATTATTTTTTATGAAAAAGTATTTTTAGAAGTCGTATATCAAATTGCCTTGTTTATTATGATTGTAAAATTCATTTGTTTCATTCGTTTGGAATATACAATCATGAGCGACGGATCTTTAATAGGCTCTTGACAGTGTCATTATATCAGCGATGGCTGGCTGGTAGAGTCTGCCTTTACCTTTTGTGCACGAAGTCTAAATAAATAAATGGCGATGATCGGAATACCAAAATGAAAGAGATTGATCATGTGACATTTGGGTAGCGCTGGGCATTCTCATACATTTTTGAACATTTTTTTAATCGCTATCGTGACGATGTCGTTGATATAACGCCACTTTTCTTAGGTATCGAATTGTTGTAACGAAACAGATTGTCATTTAGAGCGAGGGATCTTCAGTGGAACATCTCTTATGTTTTTAATTTAAACCTACTTATTAATATTTTCAGCCTGATCCTAATTTACCGTTCTACAAGAATATGCTCTTCCGGAGGGAGTGCGACCTTGAAATTCAGGCTCGAGAAGAACCACACTATGATGAAGTAATGGATCAGTAGTTACGACGAGCACTGGTGGATTATGACTCCCTCTCACAGAGAAGTGGCCTTTGTCCCAGCAGTGGGAACATTACTCTCTAGTTCGGGCGCTCAAGATGCCAAATGCCTGGACCTGTTGACCTGGTGACCTGTTTGCTGGGAGATGAATAGATGTGTGTCGTGAATGTTTAAGTTTTTATGAGAAGATGGATGAAAGATAGATTAGTAAATAATTGTATAGGAATACTTTGTACATTTTTACTTCTGTAAGGTATATTTTTGTAACTGTTATTACCTGTTTTTTTTTTCTTTTTGTATTTTTCTTGTATGTTTTTTTTTCTTTTTGTATTTTTCTTGTATGTTTTTCTTTATATAATGTTTTTATCTTTACATAGTTTTTATTTATATAGGTTTATTTTATTTTGCCTAATTCATGTGTTTCGTTTGAGTCTTTTTTTGTGTCATTTGCATTGTATAACGAAATTCAAACTGTCATTGTATATTGTACTTTATTATAAATGAGTAATGAAAATATTAAAAAAAAAAGAATTAAACCAAAGAATAACCATTTTTAACTAACTGGCAAAAACTCAAACAACATTTATAAGTATGTTTTAGGCCATTACATTTAATAATTGGTATTGCCTCCTCGGGTTCTGATTATAGCTTTGAGCCGGTTTGGCAAACTGAAAACGAGGTTTCGGAGGCGATGCTGGCTAATTACTACTACTACTAATTTGAATTATTTTAATAATATTGATGATGATGTTACTTCAAGCAGCTTTTAAATCATGGAATACTTGTAATATCTAATTTTATATTGATAAAATTGTATCCTGTCGAATCTTTGCTGAAATAATGCATTTTTAGGTATTTTAGCGCACTTCAACAAGTTATTCTTAGAAGTATTCTAGATCTAGATTATAAAACACTTAAAAAAGAAAGGTAGATGTGAACTCCGATTTCTTTCTTTTTTATTACTATGGGATTAACCCTGAATACATAAAAAATTAAAATCCCCGTTTTGTTTTAAGTTGATCTCATAGCCAATTTTTTTAAATATTTATTTACTTCTCTTTTACCTAATGGTAAGCGATGATGTGGTCGACGGTGATGCACGCTAACCTATGCACTCTTGATTTAAAGAACCCCAGATTGTAGGTTCCTATTCAAGGGTAATTTTACGCCCTGATTTATTGACAAAGAATTTAGACACTTATAATATGGACAAGTTATCTAAAGAAAGAAAGAAACCCCAGTTCAAAAAATTATTTCTTACAAAACGTTGGTGTGTGGTGTGAGATGTAGACACTACATCTACATTGTATTCCAATCCTTATACTTTACACATTATTGTACTTGTGACATGTCTAAATTATTTTTAATACCTACAACAATTCAAACATATTTTGTCCTTGAACCTTTGTGAGCAGAGATCACAGACGTTGCCCATAATCATCATAATTTCAGCTGAAAGATGTCCACTGCTAGTCATAGGCCACCCCTAAGTGTTACCACATAGAACAGTCCTATGTGTCTCTCATCCAGCGGATTCCTGAAGCTTTAACCAGGTCATCGGTCCACCTAGCTTAGAAGGAGGCCTTCCAAACCTGCGCCAGCGATGTTGCTTAAAAGGCCGCTAAATTGAAGTAGGACTGAGCTGATCATATAATCAATCATTCTGGTTAGCGTTTTACCAAATATGTCTGGGTCGGCTTCCAGTCTAACCGGAATGTGCATAACTTTAGCTTCCTCATAAGTGGTAGAATAATTCTAGCTATGCCAATATTTAAGGCATAATAGTTGCAATCAAAGTTCCCAGTCTTAATTTAGCTGCCACAAAAACTTCGTTAATATGAGTCGTTTAGTATCTGTTAGCTGAAGTGACGTCATCCAAAGAGGAATTTTACACCCTGATTTATTGATAAAGAATTTAGACACTAATAATATGGATAAGTTATCTAAAGAAAGAAAGAAACCCCAGTTCAAATAATTTGTTTGAGATGTAGTGTCTTGTATTCCAATCCTTATACTTTACACATTATTGTACTTGTGTCATGTCTAAATTAGTTTTAATACAACAATTGAAAACAAATCTCAAGCTGTTGTTATCAGTAACTACATGTCGAGCTGGGTTTCAGTTCCCAGTGGTGTTCCCCATGGTTCCTTGATGGCTCCGTTACTTTTTATCATTTCTGTAAGCGACATAGACTCGTCTTTCCAAAACTCAAGTTTACTCTGTTTTGCTGATGATATGAAGATATTTTCTTCAATATTATCAGTTGACGATATGAATGCTCTCCAATATGACCTGGCGCGACTGGATGATTATTGCTTGATTAGCAAAATTTATTTGAATCCTGTTAAATGCTCAGTTATGTCCTTTAGCAGAAAGCGGGTCCCTCTCCCTACAACTTATTATCTTAAAGGGCAGCTATTGCAGAGATGCGATAGTGTACGCGACCTAGGTGTATTATTGGATTAAAGGTGTAATTATACAAACAGCAGTGGTCTGGTATTAAATTATAATCTTACGTGGTTCAATATTTTACATGCAAGTGACAAGGAGTACAACAAGAACGTAAACAAGCCCTAACTAAGCTTATTTAAAAACGGTCACAGGCATGGTGTAAATATGATTAAACACACAGGCCAGTGCATACATATGCGACCTCCAATACGCCCCCTTAATCTATTAAACATGCGTACGATCATTTCTGTACTTGTCAGTACTCGGTACATAAAACTATATAAATCATTAACACTTCTGTGTACGGCTGTACTTCGCTGTACCAAAAATAATGTACAAAAACAGAAGAAATCAAACAAAATAAAGCATGCATAATGAAACTAAATTTAGAAAATTATCTATTACACAAAAGTCTTTAAAATAAACATAAATCAGCAAAACATCATTACTCATCGCCCCCTTAATAGAATAATTTGACAGGGATAAATCCTTAAAAAAATTCTCTAAGCTTCGTGCTGTGAAAACTTTTAGTTAAGATGTCCGCTATCATCTTATCAGTTGAATATCTCAACTGATAAGATGATAGCGGACATCTCTCTCATCTCTAAAGTTGAAATAAGATATATACCTTATTTCAACTTTATTGCCCAGTATACATTCACGAATAAAATGATATTTGATATAAATAAAAAGTTACATAATTGCGAATAAATAAATGAATAAATGTTTTGTCCCATTATGCATCATTTTTTAGCTGCAAGTTTATGCGCCGACTGATTGTCATTATAAATTACAACCGCTTTACTATCCACAGCTGTTAAACTTTTCAGTAAACTACATAAATAAACAGCTTCCTTGACGCAATCCTACATACTCTGCCTCTGTGGAGGACAAGGAACTGTTGCTTGCTTCCTGTTCTCCCATGGAACTATATTTTCACCTATTCAAGAGCCCCTCCCCAATCTGCATCAACGTAGCCTCGTAAATCTAAATCGCGGCACTTTCTAAAAATGAGACAAAGATTAGAAGTACCCTTCAAATACCTTAAGACCCGTTTCGCATATTTAAAGTATATTTCATCATAACACGAATTAAACTGTGAAAGCACACTTACCGCATGTGCTATGTCTGGTCGCGTATTACAGGCCAAATAATTTAGACACCCTATTAAGCTTTGATATGGCAGATCACTATAGAAATTTGTCGATCTTTCAAATTTCACACCGACTTCCATTGGGGTCGACACCGGCTTAGCGTCAGTCATTCAAAATTGCCGAATTGAACTGTTCCTGATCTAGAAAAATAACATTTTTATCTCTCCTCAGCCTCATGCTTAAAACATGCCTAGCCGCGCCTAAATCTTTCACTTTAAACTTGTCAGGAAATCGGCATTTAATTTTTGCTTTTCTTGTTTACAATTGCCAAAAAGAAGAGATCATCTACATAAATATGGACAATTAACTTCTTTTTGTTTTTAAGCTGCTATTGATACAAACAAGGTTCAACATCTCTATGTCCAATTCCTTGAACCAAGCATTTGAAGCTTGTTTCAATCCATACAAAGAACGCTGCAGCTTACATCATCATCATCTGCCTAGCCTTTTCCCAACTATGTTGGGGTCGGCTTCCAGTCTAACCGGATTTAGCTGAGTACCAGTGTTTTACATGGAGCGACTGCCTATCTGACCTCCAAAACCCAGTAACTGGGTAACAGCGGTACCCCTTGGCTAGACTGGTGTCAGATCTCAAGCGTCTGACTATTCGTAACGACTGTCAAAGATCTTCAAATGGCAGCCGGGACCAACGGCTTAACGTGCTTTCCGAGGCACGGAGGAAACTCGGTATGTTGAAAATGGTCACCCATCGACGGACCGACCTCGTCAAGCGTTGCTTAACCTTAAAGATCGACCCGTGTGGGTGTTATTATTTAGCCACGAGCTACAATAACGCTGCAGCTTACATACCTTGGTTTTTTGACCTTTGACTACTGCTCCTTTCGGTTGTAGCATGTAAATGTCCTCTTTAATCTTGCCATACAAAAAGGCAGTCGTGACATCCCATTGGTCAATAAACCTACCGTATTCAACAGCTGGCGAGAACAACAATCGTAGAGTAGAGTTTCTTACTACAGGAGAATAAGTCTTAGTATAGTCTACGCCAAATACCTGCGTAAAGCTTTTTGCTACTAGTCTGGCTTTGTACTTCGTTACCTTGCCATCGCTATCTCTCTTGATTTTGAATACCCATTTGCACTGGATAGGTTTCTTATCAGCTGGCAGATCCACCAACGTCCAAGTCTGATTTTCCTTTAATGACATAAGTTCATCATCTATCGCTTTTTGCCATAAGTCACCATCGGGTCTCGCCATCGCTTCATTAACGGTCAACTCATTCGCTTACCAGCCAGTGCATCGCATGTGCACAGAAGATGTATGTTCTCCACACAACCTGCATATGGGTGTCGCGGTTAGGTTAGGTTACCCATCTTCATGAGCATGTCGTTGGTTCCAAAGTGCCCAGTAAAGGCCCCAAGCAGGTAGCTGATTTGCCCCCTGCTCATATTCCAGATGCATTCCCGGGCTTTGAACGTAGAGTCTAGGAATTTCTTGGCGTGTTGTAGACCAGTAGTAGACAGCCAGTGTGTTCGTTGTCTGTGATCTGCAAACTCCTTAAATGTGGCCTTTACGAGACACGTCGAAATGCCAACACATGGTCCTGGACCCACAAAATCATTTGCCGAGCCCTCTCTTGCTAGTTCATCTGCCATTTCGTTACCATGGATTCCTTTGTGTCCAGGAACCCACATCAGTCTCACCCTGTTATGCCTACCAAGCCTGTTTAGGGCTTGGATAGCATCCAGAATAAGTTTGGAATCCAATTTGTAGGATGCCATGGCTTTGATTGCAGCCTGACTGTCCCTAAGAATATATATGGATTTACCTTTGATTCCGCTATCTATATTCTCTTGAGCACAGGTTATTATGGCATATGTTTCTGCTTGGAATACAGTTGCCATCTTCCCTAAGCTTTTGCTACATTTGTAACCTTTTGCGTATATGCCCGCTCCTGTACCTGATTCCATTTTGGATCCATTAGTGTACCACACCAGACTATCTTGTTCTGGTTCCTTCTTTCAGTCTTCTATTGAAGGGATTTGGACCTTAAAAGACATTTCAAACACAAACACAGTTTGCATTTATCGGATATCATGCTAGTTACTCGTGCCATGCTCGTCCATGCCTTCATTGCGATCAAACTTTGTATGGTTAGTCTTTGGCCTAGAGGCATCCCATAGTCCAGCAACAGCAAGACGATGTAATGCCTTTCTTGCCTCGAATTCAACCATCATATGCAGAGGAGGGATATTGAGGTATCTCTCAATTGCTGCCGTAGGTGTTGTCCTGAAAGCACCCGTGATGCCGAGACACACTGTTCTTTGTAACCTGGTGAGTGGCGCTTTGCACGAGGCAATCTTTGTTCTTGGCCACTACACTATGCTGCTGTATGTGATAATAGGTATTATCATTGTTCGGTACAGCCATCGTATCACTTTGGGATATAGTCCCCAAGTTTACCCGTAGGTGGAACGACACATGCCGAACACTCGTAGGGCCTTTGTCGTAATATTTTCCAAATGAGTTTTCCACCTGAGTTCTTTATCAAGCGTTACACCCAGATATTTAACTTCAGTGGACTAGGGCAGCTTTATTCCATTGAGGGAGGGCTCTCCTAGGTTTCCTAGTTGTCTCTTCCTCGTGAATGGAATAATGACTGCTTTACTTGGGTTGATAGAGAGGAGGTTCTTTGTACACCATTCCTCTGTACCTGTTATCCTCAATACCTGTTGTAGCAATCCAGAGACTACGTTTGGAAATTTACCATTAACCATTATAGCTTTGTCATCTGCATAGCCTACTGTGTCTCCAAGGGTTCAGATCTGCTTGTAGATCCGTTAGGTAAACTGGAAGGAACAAAATCTGTATTCAAGTTTATGAAAACTTCCGACTTTTCCACGTTTTTCTATTGGATAAATACGTTTTCTAGAAATGTTATATTTCTCGCAGTTATCACTTCACCTGTATTAGGATTCATCAGACGATAACCCTTCTAATTATTTATATATCCAATAAAAATCATCAGTTCTGTCTTCATGTCCAGTTTGCGTCTCTTTTGTTTTGGTATTAATCTATACGCCAAACAACCAAAGATTTTCAGATGACTAACATCCACATCTTTTCCAGTCCAAAGCTTCTCTGGTACCGCATTGTTCAATGCTTTCGTGGGGCTTCTTTTCTTTAAATAAACAACAGTATTTACAGCCTCGGCCCAATATTTCTTTTGCATGTCTTCCTTCGATATATGGAATACACGGCTCGCATAAGTCGGTACTCTTAAATTCCACACCACTTACTAGAACTTTCATTTTATTCATATAATTACGCGATAAATGAGCTAATCTTTTATGCCAAATGTTCGAAATATTTTTATTTTGTTTTGACAATGTCACATTCACGACATTATTTTTGTTTTCTGTCTACTCATTAATGCCGTCAACCTTTTGACAATTTGCAATAATTCGATTTTTATTGCGAATCATGCAACCTTCATTGTCAAAAACATACAATAATTCTTCTTGGTCAAATCGCTCACCGAAATTAGGTTCATGGACAAATCAGCCACATGTAAAACGTTTTCTAAAATTATTTTTTCGTTTTCGTGGACTTGTGGCTCAGCATTTCCTCGTCCTTTCACCAATAATTTCTCGCCGTTTGCTACTGCAATTTTCATGTTGCCCTTCTCAGGTGTATAAGACAACAATTTGCTTTTGTTGTGGGTCATATGGTTTGAGCACCCACGATCTAAATACCATTTATATTTATTTATTATCTCCTTCGTATTCTGGCAGATATTCGCAGTTTTGATCCCCTCCTTGCATTCGGATGCCTTGTGTCCTTGCTTGTGGGACTTGAAACACTTGTAGACGAACTTCTGCTTACGATCGATAGTTTTAGTGTTAGATCTTGCATCGTTCTGTACTTGACGTGTAACTAAGACTTTTTCGCACTCTGTGTTTAACTTACTCTGTCTACATCCTTCTTTTAACAATTTCATTTCAATTTGCTCTAACGTGATCTCTTGTCCTTATTATCTACAGCCATGATAAGAGTGCTGTACTCAGCGGTCAATCCAGCCAGCAAAATCGATATGATCCAATCATCAGGAATTTGAGCATAAATATCGGACAATTGTTGGGTCAAGAATGTAATTTTTAGGGTTCCGTACCCAAAGGGTAAAAACGGGACCCTATTACTGAGACTCCGCGGTCCGTCTGTCTGTCTGTCTGTCTGTCACCAGGCTGTATCTCATGAACCGTGATAGCTAGACAGATGAAATTTTTACAGATGATGTATTTCTGTTGCCGCTATCACAACAAAAACTAAAAACAGAATAAAATAAACATTTACGTGGGGCTCCCACACAAGAAACGTGATTTTTGTGCCGATTTTTGCGATAGTGGTACGGAACCCTTCGTGCGCGAGTCCGACTCGCACTTGGCCGGTTTTTTATATGTAGCTTTGCATAGAATCAAAATTTTCTGACCTACAATTGAAAAGCTCTCGCTGAATATGTACACGTCTTCCTCAACCTTTGTCTTCATACGCTTTCTATAAGCAGTTCCAGGCTTCTTTCGCAGTCTTTGCATTGTAGACGTGGGTAAAGTACTCTGATTCTAACAACATGCATATTGTCGTTCGTGCCTGCCGGTCTACGTCAGCATTTACAACATCTTTAGAAATTACTTCCCACCAGAGTTTATTCTCCAAGTAATTTCGCACCAGGAATTGCCAGTTTGGGTTGTCAGACGATCCTTTCAGCTTCTTAATGCCACTTATTCCAACTTCAACTGACAGAATTGAGAATTCGTAAGTTTAGCGAACACACAATGAATATTCAAACCACTCAACTTATTGATTATCATCTAGCACCTGAGTATGTCCTGGGCATGTTCTGGGCATGTTCTGAGCCCAAAAGCTATTGGATTAAAGGTGTAATTATACAAACAGCAGTGGTCTGGTAGTAAATTATAATCTTACGTGGTTCAATATTTTACATGCAAGTGACAACGAGTACAACAAGAACGTAAACAAGCCGTAACTAAGCTTATTTAAAAACGGTGACAGGCATGGTGTAAATATGATTAAACACACAGGCCATTGCATACATATGTGACCTCCAATATGTATATCATGATTCCAAACTTTTAATCAACGTGCACATTGAGCAAATAGTAGCCAAAGCTTCGAGGTCACTGGGTTTTGTTATGAGACTCGCAGGGTGTTTCAAGAGGGCCAAAACATTATTTATTGCTCTTTTGTGAGAAGTCACCTCGAATATGCATCACAAATTTAGAACCTTTGTTATGGCAAATACAAAGATCGTATTGAGAATATACAAAAAAGATTTATTCGCTTTCTATGTTTTCGGCTACGTATACCGTACCATTCAGATAATTACTTAAATCTTTCCAAGAAATTTTATTTACAACCACTTATAAATCGTCGTCGACTAGCAGATTGCAACTTTCTTTTGAAAAATATTTTTAACGAGATTGATTGTCCTGATCTCCAGCATAAACTGCGCTTCAATGTCCGCAGGAGATCGGTTAGATTTAATCCGCCTATCTCCATTCCATTTTCTTATTCTAACTACAGGCGAAATTCATACATGGTGCGAGCGAGTAAGGACTTTAATATTCTTTGTAAACAGTTCTCATTTGACCCATTTACCACAAAAACCTATTCGGCACGCACTCGGCTGAATGCTGGCTTTTTTTAAAGTGTTTAGTTCTTATTGTTCTTTATTTAATCATATAAATCGTGCTTGTTAGGGATACTCAGTTTTCTACTATAATACTTTTTCTGTTTGTATCCGTGAGAACCTGTATTTGGCTCTATGTCTTATATACAATTGTTATTCATCTGTTATAGCTGTTGTAGCGTTGGTTCTCCTAGTATTAAGTAAATAAACAAATAACCAAAAGCAACCATTTAGCTGGAAGGGGGGGCCACTTGATTCTAACAAAAAATTGTCATATAAAGCTTAATTTTACGCAAACCGATCCCTGAATCGAATAATGATTTTTACAGACTTATAATATCTTTGAATGGCCTATCTAACGATACACCACACCATGGGATATACAAGAAAAATAACATCCTCTTAACGTGTACAGAAAGTACCTTTTTTTTATCTTCAATAGGCTTGCGCTTGACCACTATCTCATCTCTACCTACCCTAAAAAAAGTTTTTTTTCATGGTTTTATTTTACCACTTTGCGTGATTAATATGTATATCCATACAAAATTATAGCTTTCTATCACTAAGAGTCTCTGAGCTAAGCTGCGGATGGACGAGCGGACGGGCAGACGGACTTGGCGAAACTATATGGTTCCTTATTGACTACGGAATCCTAAAAATACCAGTCTGTGTTTCGTTAGTTGCCCATATATTTCAAGTTTAAAGGAACGGCGCTTGTCTCTGTCACAATGAGAATGAAAAATAAACGATTTATGGCAGTAAATAACAAGATATACGTGGTGTTACAGATGTAGTTACCAATGACAACACAATGATCATCACATCATCAGTATCCGTGAGTATACGAGCACTGGCCCTTCTAGTTGTGGTTTATGTATTTTAAAAACGATACCATGGAGAAACGAATCAACAAGAAACATCCCAGCAACCGTTACACCAAATACCAAGACAGCTCTCATTCATTGAAGTAAGTTTTCAATTACTTTTAATGTCACTGATCCTGATTGAACACTCTGCATGACATTCTCTTTCATCCAATCAATCTGCCTAGCTTTCCTCACTAGTTAAGGTACATTATACTCTTCTGCTTACATTTTTGCCCTTCATTTTAAAAACCCAACCACCGTCGCCCGTCCGGATTACAGCGATTATCGAATAAGCGGGGTCCGGATTAGCGAGGCTCTACTGTAAATTGTACCTTGAAGAAATCATAACATAGAATACTTGCTATCCTAGTTGTATTTTCTTTTGGATTAAATTTGTGACTTTCACGTTGGCGAAGCCGCTCGCAGAAGCTAGTTTTGAACACTATAAAGTTAAAAATAACTTCAATTTCAGAAGTCGGTGTTTCAGTTTTTGTTTCTTCGTTATTTGACACCGATTTGCGAAATCGAAGTTATTTTTCACTTTGTAATGTATTTAGTTGGAATACGACTTAAACTTTTTGTAAAAATGCTTATATTTTATTTTTTGTTGTGGTACATAATGAGCAAATTCTATATAAACGTACCTATAATGCCCAGCATTATGCCAGAATAGATTAACAGTAAAACATAAACCTAAACTTGACCATAATCGGTGAAATATGAGTGAGATGAGTGTAGCAGAGTGAATTGTATGTACACGTCTGCGTAGCTCTTTAGATCGTACCGGCGTAATTTTACGTTAAGAAATGGCGTAAACAATAAACTGATATGCGATTGTAGCAATCCCGAGAGATTTGCCGTTGTTTATTCAAAATCAAAATATTTTTTTTTATTTCATATAGGCCTACATGGGCACTTTTAAAACGTCGACAAAAGGTGCACGGTTCGGGTTGGTCAATAAGTCGTAAGAAAAACAAAAAAAAAAAAGATTACATATTATTTAAACAAAAGAAAATAAAACAAGCAAAAAAGTTAACAAATGTTATCAAGCATCTAGAAGGCCTACAATGTTCACACATTTACAAAACAATCGGTAAGTTATCAGTGCTGTAACTATTCTTAGCAAAGGTCTATGAAGATGATTGAAAACCATTGTAAAAAGAATAATCAAAAAACAAAGAATTAATGAGATTGAGAATAGTTAGAGACAACCACATATTTGTGTGCATGCGCAGAAGGAGCTAAAGCCAAAAAAAATTTCTTCAACGTAGTCCTTGATTTTATAATATGCTTTTTTAATAAGGACACGTTTGATGTAGTTTTTGAACTTTCCATCGGTCAGTTCTATAACTGTTTTGGCAACTTGTTATAAAAGCGTATACTGTTTATATGAAAAGACTTGCTAGTTTTTGTTAATCTGAATTTGGGTATTACAATTTCGTGCTTACTGCGTGTATTTAAATTATGTAAGTCGCTTCTAGTTTTGAAAAGTCCTCGATTTTTGCGGACATACAAAATACATTCCAAAATATAAAGTGAAGGTAGAGTCAGTATATCGATTTCTTAAATTTTTTCTCTAAGGGACTCGCGAGGACCCATTTTAAAGATCGCGCGGATTGCCCTCTTTTGTAAGATGAAAATTGAGTCAACATCTGCTGCTGATCCCCACAGCAGAATGCCATAAGACATAAAACTGTGGAAATAAGCATAATATACTAACCTAGCTGTGGCTACATCGGTTAACTGCCCTATTATCCTTACTGCATATGCTGCTGAACTTAACCTTTCCGAAAGAGTTGTAATATGCGCGCCCCACTGCAGTTTTGAATCGATAGTAATCCCTAAGAATACAGTTTCAGCTATAACTTCAAGACTTTTGCCGTCAAAATTTAAATTTAGGTCACGTTGTGGTACATTTGGTAAAGAGAACTTAAGACATTTAGTTTTTGTCGCATTCAGTAAAAGATTGTTAGCTGCGAACCATTTTGTGAGAATAATAAGACTTTCGTTGACATGTAAGACATCCGTATCTTTCCTATCTATTTTAAAAATTAGCGAAGTATCATCAGCAAATAGAATTATATCCGATAATTTCCATCATAAAAGGGAGAGCATTAATGTAAACAAGAAAAAGGAAAGGGCCGAGAGTTGAACCTTGGGGCACGCCCATCTTGACTAGAGACCCAGAGGACGTCACCCCATTAACATTCACTTTTTGCTATCTGTTTGATAAATATGAAAGCACAAGATCAGCAGCTTGTCCTCGAATTCCGTAGTGGTGTAATTTACAGATCAGTGTGTTGTGGTCAACGCAGTCGAACGATTTTGAGAGATCACAGAAAATGCCAATGGCATCCTGGGACTTCTCCCAAGATTCCAAAATGTATAATGAATTAAAGATTCCATTCCAAATTCCATTAGATTTAGATTAGATTCCATTAGATTCCAAAATTATTAAATATATTGAAGAGTTCTATTATATATCTCCCAAGTTCCTCATCAGATCTTCACCAAATTAATGGGACCACATGAAAATCTAACTTATAAATAAAAAAGAAATCATCAAAGTCGGTTCATCTAGTAAAAAGTTCTGTGAAAACAAACATAAAAAATACCGTCGAATTGGAAAACTCCCCCTTCTTGACGTCTGTTGAAAAATATATCAAAGGAAATGGACAGAAAGTACATTCTATTTACAAATACATAATAAATAATAATGTATAAAAAAAATTGAAAAATGAATTATTACACAGTTTTTTACCTGTCTGAACATGACGTTTTTATTTCAAAATAAAAAGTAGTGCAAGACGAATCAAAGTACCGTGTGTCACCTTCCACCATAATATACAATAGAGAAAGATAAACAATATATTATTGGACGTTCCTTACCACGCACTTAAGTTATTAGACGTGAATTGTACGACAAGTTCTCTTATTAAGAACACTTTATTCACACGAAACTGTCTCTATTGGTACTGTTTGCATTTAACAAAATGATTTTTTCGTATTTTGATGCGTTAGTTATTTCGTTTTTTTTTATTTCACACAACATAAATTACTTAAAACGGAATACGACGTGTTTGACAGCCGATGTGTCAGACTTTATGTTTTTGTCTATGTCTTCAAAAACTTCAAAAGCAACGTTCACTTCTTACAGTAACAGATTGTTTTTGCGATAAAAAAAAAATAAGGCACCTTTAGAAGTAAACATAAAATAAATAAAATAGTTAAGCACACCTATTTTTTTTATTATTAAGAGTAAGTATGGAGTTTCTTGTGCGTTCTTCTCCATAACAATCTACTTTCCAAATGCACGGTAGAATCATTTTTTATTACTTGTAAATTTTAATTTATTTGACGTTCAAAAGTGCCGTTTATTGTCCTAGTTGAATAAATATATTTGACTTTGACTTTGATTTAGTTAAGCTATTTTTTGTTATTAATGCCACATTTTTGAGGCTCAACCAGACTCAGTTTATAACATGCTAATCATTATACAGCTTACATTAGCAGTACATTACTTTGTTTTAATGACTAGTAATGAGATTGCTCTGTGCGATAAAACCGCCCATTGTAAACTTGCTTTGATGATTGTTTGTCCTGTATATATATTTTTGTGGTGTACAATAAAGAATATAATAAATATATATTGCTAAAACCATATCAGATAACTGTATTCTCACAACTTTTTGCTAATTTAAAGCGCCTAGCGTTTTTTTAATAGCGAGATCATTATCTGTACACTTATTGCAACGATCTGAATAATAGGTTTAATGAAAATGTTTTCGTGTAGTCTGTTGTTGTGACGAGTTCTTGAAGTTTTTTATTTATAACAATTGAATGTGCTCATATTCACGAATATAAAACAGCAAAAACCCTTGTTGTAAATTAAATTCGATAACTATGCTGATAATGCCGACGCCCATAAAAAACTGTCCATGTCCTTTATTTGTTTATTATGTTTTAAATTTCGTTTGTTTGAAATTATACAAACATGAGCGAAGGATCTTCAGTTTAGCATCGCATATGTTTTAATTTAAACCTACTTATTAATCTTTTCAGACTGATCTTAATTTACCGTTCTACCAGAATATGCTCTGCCGGAGGGAGTGCGAACTTGAAATTCAGGCTCGAGAGGAAACACAATATGCTGAAGTTATAGATTATTAGTTGCGACGAGCACTGGTGGATTACGGCCAACTCCGTCTCATAAAGAAGAGGCCCCGCCCCACAGCAGTCGTCACATTACACATGAGGGCAATTTTAAAAGTCTGGCACTAAGTTTTGCAGGCCAGTGTAGATAGATCGTTTCATAGAATTGTGTCGATAGCTAAGTTCGTGTATTTATAATAACCTTTTTTAACATAAATAACATGAAAATACATACATACATTTAATACTAATAAATACAATCCAACATTGTAAAGTTGCAATATTTCCTTCTTTCATCCTATTTAGCTGATTTAAGTATAGATAAGCTGTAGCAACCAGAGTCATTAAATACTGGCGATACATATAACCGATAAAAACCGACAAGCTGGCAACTGAGTTGCCAGCTTTGACTTGATCAGTACCTCATTGCCGATAAGCCTCTTGGCACGCTTTTCGATCTAACGCATCAAGCTGATATTTGGCAGATCCGTCCCAGAGATGAGAACAGTACTCCATGCATGATCGAACTTGCGCATGATACAAGTTGCGCAGCTGTTCTGGCGTGAAGTACCTTCTCACCTTCGCAAGGTTCCAAAGTTCCTGGTTTGAAAGCCAGCTGAGTGTTTGCCTCAATATATGGGCAAAAATTAAGAGTCGAAGTCAACGTTACCGTTATTGGCACGGTCACATAACGGTAAGTTGGAGCCGGTTGAAGTTGACTGTTTTTAGCGGCATAAAGACATGCCTGGGTTTTAGCAGCATTAAACCTGATTGGCATCGCCCCATTCAAAGTCTGCCTAAGACATCGTTAGAACTGTACGTTGGCTTGCTTCCAAGCATCCAGCACTTTTCCAGTCTATTTTTCTTTCGGGCTGAATAGGCGTGTCGTGATCGGAGACAGCTCAGGCTCACAGGTTCTAGGAACTTTAGCTGGTATTCCTTCAGGGCCGATAGCCTTGATCACGTCGAGGTTGCGCAGCTCCCTACGGACGTCCTTTGTTGGCGCATCACATATGCGCGGGCGTCCGAGAGGCAGGCGCGGGGTGTCGGGGGACCGAACCCACGACGCGACGGCCGGCTGCGCGCCCGCCGCTCCACTCAGCTCACAGACACCAGCCATTACGGGCATTTCTTTGTACCTATTTCTATCTGAGTTGATAGCGTAATAACAGTAATATACCTATTTTAATACAGTCCACTCTTTTATTATAAAGTCCCGATTGAGCCTATTCATTGGTCCTTCGATTGCTCAAAAATAAACACCGGTTTTGCTGTAATTAACGCCGTCAACAACATCGGTCGTCGTGTTCACCTGTGCGGACTTGGACCGTTCGCGAGCACCACGCGGTACGACCACGAAGAAAAGAACAAAGAAGTCGTTCCCGAGGCAGCCTGCATAGTCAACGTGGGAGCTGACGTCATTCTTTGGGAGTATAATACTGTATTTGAGTGAGTCCGTTCCAATTAGTTATTTTTCTGCTTTCATCTTCTTGCCGAAAAACGTTGTTCATCTTCCTATCTTTCAGTGTTCATACAGTGTCTCAACATTAGTGCTTTCATAGTGTTTCCTACGCACTGCTTGTAAAATTACGCATATTTTGTATCGAAAACGCTCGGTAATTAGCTACTTCGCACCGCGATAACACGTGTTGAGTTGTTGACCTTGAAATTTTTTCTCGATCCCTTTCACTAACGCACAGCTGTTTGTGGTTGTCTTATCTATTGAGTACATTAGCATCAGTGCGTCCAGCTGTTATTTAACTTTACAATGGCAGATAACTTAAAAACATTGATAAAAAAACGTAGTTCAATTAAATCAAAGCTTACTATTTACAGTAACTATTTAAATTTAGTAAAAAGTAGTACCGCAATATCAGAGTTGCAACGTTTAGATTTAGAGGAGCGTTTTAATAGATTTGAAACCTTACATACCGAATTTGACGCCTTACAGACACACATCGAAGTGATATCCGACGACAACGAGGCAGCATTGACTGAACGTGAGGACTTTGACCGCCAGTTTTTCAACTTGGTGGCACTCACGCGCAGCCTGCTCGGTGTCTCGACCAACGGTGCTGCGTCGGAGGCGGGCTTCAAAGATGCTGACTCAGGTGCACATGTTTCATTTAGGAATTCTTTTGTTCGTTTGCCTAAAATAGATTTGCCACATTTCGATGGGAACTACCAATGCTGGCTTGAGTTTAGGGACACTTTTGGGTCATTGATTCACGACAATTCTAGCATAAGTGATATCAACAAGTTTCACTATTTGCGAGCTTCACTCCAGGGGAATGCAGCTTTAATTATAAAAAACATTGACTTTAAAGCTGACCATTATAATTTAGCGTGGGACCTGTTGTGCGAACGTTACAATAACAACCGACTTTTAGTGAAAAATCATTTACAAGCTTTATTTGACGTTGAACCTCTTACAAAAGAATCAAGTGTTTACATTAGAAACCTTGTTGATGTTATTAATAAAAATATTAGGGCACTAACTTCATTAAAAAGGCCCACTCAATATTGGGATGATATTATTATTTATTTTATGATTAAAAAATTAGATTTAACAACAAGTCGTGACTGGGAAGAGCATAGAAACAATACTTTTAAAGATGATCCTACTTTAACACAATTTTGTTCTTTTTTAAGCAGAAAAGCGGACTGGTTAGAATCAGTGGAGACAAATCTTAGTTCTTCCGAAACGAATGCTATAATTGCCTTAAATAATAGTCATTCAAATAAAACCGATTCTAAGCATACAACAAATAAAAAAATTGAAAATATAAATAAAAACAGTAAATGTCCACTTTGCTCCCAAGCACATACGTTATTTAAATGTGAATCTTTTAGAAACTTGTCAATAGAAAATCGTATACAAAAGGCAACTCAATTTAATGTTTGCATTAATTGCTTACGCTTTGGACATAATTCTACAAAATGTAGATTTTCACATTGCAAATATTGCAAAACAAAGCACAATACGCTTTTGCATTTGGAAAGTAACGAGCCCAAACTTGCTTCCAATCCAATGCCTTCTATCACGCCTTTTGCACTGTCTTCTGCTTCACCTTCTTCAAATGTTGTGCTTTCAGCCAATTCCATGCAGCTTGCTACTTCTGCGCATGTTTTACTGTCCACAGCTATGGTGAACGTGACTGGCGTGACGGGTAAGAAGTACACTGCGCGCCTACTGCTGGACAATGGCAGTTCGGCGAACTTTGTTACGCAGAGCTTATCAGAGAAGCTGGGTTTGTTACGACGCGGTACGAGCACCAAGGTAACGGGTATTAATAACCACATATCCACCAGTACACAGTCTTGTCACCTCTCAATAGAGTCTTTATGCTGTGCCTTTAATGTAGATATCGAGTGTCACATTTTGCCTGAAATCACAAAATTTCTACCGTCTTCATTCATACACATCAATCACGTCCCTATTCCTTCAGGTATTAAACTAGCAGACCCGAACTTTAATGTTCCGTCGGTCGTAGACATCCTGGTAGGGGCTGAAGTTTTCTGGAATGTCTTAGGCAGCAAAACAATTGACTTAGGGAAAAACCTACCTAAATTATGCGAGACCAAGTTAGGATGGTTAGTTTCAGGTAGTATTTCGCGCCACTCATGTTTTTCCGTCAATCATTTTTGCCATCATTCCAATGTCACTCCCGACCTAACTCAATTTTGGGAGCTTGACCATATTGCTTCAAAACATTCACTCTCGCTTGAGGAGAGAATGTGTGAGCAGTCTTTTGCTCAAACCACCGTCCGTAATGATGGTGGGGGATTCGTAGTATCAATGCCTTTAAGAGGGGATCCTAGTACATTAGGTCATTCATTTACCAATGCTAGAAATCGTTTTCTTTCCCTTGAACGGCGATTTAAACGCGATCCATCATTTTATAAAAAATACAATGAGTTCATGAGAGAATATGAGCGCCTTGGTCATATGACGTTAGACTCAGACTGTACTCCTTCACCAGAAAACTCCATGAAAAATTATTACATTCCACATCATGGAGTTATTCGCAGTTCTAGCACCACTACACAGCTACGCGTAGTATTCGACGCATCAGCTCCTACCAGTTCGGGGGCGTCGCTTAACGACATCCAGATGGTCGGTCCCGTAGTACAAGACGATCTGTTTTCCATTTTAACACGTTTTCGTCAGCATAAGTACGTGGTCTCAGGTGACGTGGAAAAAATGTACAGAGCCATAGAGTTAAATCCAGTCCAACGACCTCTTCAAAAAATAGTTTACAGATTTGAACCTTCAGAACCTCTTAGAACCTACACTTTAAATACGGTTACCTATGGTACCGCTTCTGCGCCCTATTTAGCCACTAAGTGTCTTGTAAGTCTGGCTGATGACATTGAGGACAGTCGTGCCAAATGCGCTATACGACGAGATTTTTACGTCGACGACTTTCTTAGTGGAGGGGATACGATAGCTGAAACGGTAGATATTTCAAAAAAGGTACATTCTGTTCTATCATCTGCAAAATTCAATGTAAGAAAATGGCGATCAAACAATCCAAAAATTCTAAAAGAAATTACACATAGCAACGAGTTACATAACACTTTAAATTTTTCTGAGCATAGTCCAAACTCTCAATCTAAGACTTTAGGTCTTAACTGGATTTGTGACTCTGATTCACTCACTTATGCTATAAATATCACCTCCACTACTAAAGTCACAAAACGTCATGTCCTTTCCGTTATCAGTCAAATCTTTGACCCATTAGGCCTCGTAGGTCCATGCGTCGTCGAAGCAAAGCTGATTATGCAGCGTCTATGGCAAGACAAGTATGACTGGGATGACGAAGTATCGCACGAAGTCAAAAATCTTTGGTATACATTTGAAGGCACAATAACAGCATTAAATAAATTAAATATTCCTCGTTGGGTTTTGCGTGAAGACTCTATTACGCATGAAGTACCTACACGTCTTTACCGACGCGTCCGAGAGGGCGTACGGCGCTTGTGTATACATTCGGTCTTGTAATGGCAGTGGGTCCATAGGCGTACAACTTCTAGTCTCTAGAAATCGTGTAGCGCCGATCAAACCAACGACGATACCGAGGCTTGAACTTTGTGGAGCTTTGTTGGGTGCAAGGCTGTGTACTAAGGTTCAGGAATCGCTTACCATGCCCATTCATAAATGTAGATTCTGGTGCGACTCAACCATAGTCCTGGGTTGGCTCTCTACTCCTTCTAATCAATTAAAACCTTTTGTCAGAAACAGAGTCAATGAAATACAGGAAAGTACTTGTGGTCATACCTGGAGCTACGTACCGTCGAAGGACAACCCGGCGGATCTTGTTTCCCGTGGTCTCAGTGCCGACGTTATCATGCACACACCTCTGTGGTGGTCTGGACCCTCATTTTTACAGCATAGTGAAAATGAGTGGCCTAGCATGCCAAACAACGGGAAAGATAGTCTGCCGGAAGTAGTGACTCATTACATTGGTAGTAATAGTGACAATCATATTTCGTTACGTAGTGATCATTTAGACGTAACTATTCATTCATCAATCATTTCTAATTTATTAGTAAAGTATTCTAGTTTATTAAAAATACAAAATATAATTACATATATACAACGCTTTGTTTACAACATAAAAAATAAAAATAAATTGCATGGTAATTTTTCAACAACAGAACTAGAAAACTCATTAAATATAATTATACATTATTCACAGCTTGAAATGTTTCCAGAAGAGTATAATTTGTTAAAGTCTGGACAAAAATTACCGCGCAAAAGTAGATTGCTTCCTCTGACACCGTTCATTGACAATCATAACCTCATTCGCGTGGGCGGAAGGCTCGATAACTCCCCCTACGATTTTAGCGTGAAACATCCTATTGTTTTATGCAGTAAGCATATACTTACAAAACTTATATTTCAAATGCAACATTTAAAACTTGTACATGCAGGTCCACAGTTGTTATTGTCACATATACGGCAAACATATTGGCCTCTAGGCGGCAGAAACTTGTCTAGATTTGTCGTGAATAAATGTCTTAAATGTTTTCGACATAAGGCTCAGAACGTTCAGCCTATAATGGGTCAACTACCTAGCTCAAGAACAAATCTTGAGTTTCCTTTCTTAAATAGTTATGTTGACTACGCCGGGCCAGTATTGGTGGCCAATCGTAAAGGCCGAGGATGCAAACTTACAAAGTCCTATATGTGCATCTTTGTTTGCTCGGCAGTAAAAGCCGTACATTTGGAGCTCGTCACCGACCTCACCACTGAGGCCTACATGGCCGCTCTAAATCGGTTCGTGGCGCGTCGTGGCAAGCCTCGAAGCATCACGTCCGATAACGGGACTAACTTTGTAGGCGCATCAAATGAGATGTACAGGTTCTTGCAATCATCAAATGTTGCATCTGAAATGGCGCAGCAGGGTATTGAATTTATTTTCACGCCCGCATACAGCCCTCATTTCAATTCATTGGCTGAAGCTGCTGTAAAATCATGTAAGCATCATTTAAAACGATTACTGCATCTTACTCATTTCACCTTCGAAGAGATGGCTACCTGTCTCACTCATATAGAGGCGGTTCTTAACTCACGCCCTCTTACTCCTCTTTCTTCAGACCCTAACGATTTTTCGGCACTTACTCCCTTTCACTTCCTAATTGGACGGCCATTCTTATCAGTACCACATCCTCAGGTGACTGAAGCCAACATCACGCGACTGGATCGCTGGAAGAGAATTCAGCACATCAGACAGCATTTCTGGCGACGGTTTCATAACGAGTACACTTCTCTGCTGCAGGCCAAATCCAAGTGGTTTCATTCCAGAGGTGAAGTGAAGCCGGGGTCCTTAGTCCTGATAAAGGACAAAACAACGCCGCCTCTGCTCTGGTCCCTGGGCCGGGTCACGAAGACCTATCCTGGCGTAGACGGAGTCACGAGAGTGGCCGAACTGAAGACGAAGCGGGGCACCATTCGTCGTGCTTTCAACTGCATCTGCCCCCTTCCAATCGACAATTGAAGACTTCCCTTCAACCCGGGGAATATGTTGGCGCATCACATATGCGCGGGCGTCCGAGAGGCAGGCGCGGGGTGTCGGGGGACCGAACCCACGACGCGACGGCCGGCTGCGCGCCCGCCGCTCCACTCAGCTCACAGACACCAGCCATTACGGGCATTTCTTTGTACCTATTTCTATCTGAGTTGATAGCGTAATAACAGTAATATACCTATTTTAATACAGTCCACTCTTTTATTATAAAGTCCCGATTGAGCCTATTCATCCTTTCTGTCGGATGTGTATGTCCGACATACTCGTCTCACATCCACCAGGAGAAGGAGGGTACGCGCGTCACCAGGATATCAGGATGCAGACGTGAAGATACCCGGAAATAGATAAATTTGTCTTCTCCTTAGTGGCTGGTCCACCCAGCGAGATTTAATTTTACTTGTCTCATATTTGTCTTGGATTGAGACTCAGTTCGACTTAGCGACAGTTGAGAGGATAATCCACTCAACTGTCGCCAACCATTTTTATTTGATTTTTGACCTTGACAGCTCGAAATGTACAGTGCTCTCTCAGCTTAACTTTTTCAACAATATTCCTGCAAATATAGGTTCCTCTATTTTTGTTCATTTTGTGTTTATCTTTTTTATACCAGCAATAGTTCTTAGAACCTGTGCGCCTGAACGGTCTCCGATCATGACACGCCTATTCCATCTTTCGTATGAGATGGCAAAATGCCGGATGCTCGGAAGCAAGACGCCATCGAGAGGCACGGGGAAGCGCTTGCCATCTCTCGAAATCTCGAAGGCTTTTGACGGGGTCTGGCACGAAAGTTAGCTTCCTTCATTTTGTCTGCCCGGTGGTCTGTGTGAATCCTCTCCAAGGTCCTCGAGAGTATTGCTCAGAAGCAACTTTCATGTTATTTGTCCTGTAATAGCCTGCTGAGTCCTTACCAATCTGGTTTCAGACCTGGCCATAGTACTGTGACCACTCTTGTCAAAATAACTGACGATATAAAACTGGCTATGGATAATAAATGTCTTCCTGATTTGATTGGTTCTACTGGACTTCAGCAGTGCTTTTAACTCAGTTGACTTTGACAAACTCTTAGGAATCCTTTCCTCTCTTAATGTCTCTCGGTAATTAAGTGGTTCAAAACTTATCTTCGGGGGCCCCTCGCAGTCTGTTCGATCCGATGAGGACTCCTCTGACTGGTGTGACTTGACTGCGGGCGTTCCTCAGGGTGACGTCCTCTCTCCTCTCCTCTTCTCGATTTTCATAAATGCTATCACTAAGGTCCTAACTTCTAACTATCATCTCTATGTAGACCACTTGAAGCTATATCGACACTTTAAAGTGGGTGATCTGGTTGGGGCTGTACCTGCCATCAATAGTGACCGTGAAAATATTAACAAGTGGGCTAAATCCTTTTGACTCTTACTGAACCCAACCAAATCTCAAGCGCTCATTGTTGATGGTAGATACATGCTCAACATTTTAAATCACCAAGGCCTACCGCCAGTAGTTTATGATTCAGTGCCCATATGTTATTCGAAAAGCGTGAAAACCTAGGCGTCTATATGGACACTAAGGGTCTTCTACTCTTTTCAGTCTCATAAACGTCCCTAAAAATTCTTACCAATTCACACTAAGATACAATCTCTTCTTCTACCGCTCATAGACTATGCGGATGTCTGTTTTCTAGATGCAACGGAGGTACTCCTAAATAAACTCCATGTGCATCCGCTTTATTTTTGGGCGCCGTAAATACGATCACGTGTTGGAATTTCGGACTAAATTGAAGTGGCTGCCGATTCGGCGTCGTCGAGATACCCATATCCTATCTCTTCTCTATACTATCCTACACAATCCTAATTCTCCTCAATACCTTCGTGAACGCTTTGAGTACTTTTTCCCGAGGGGTAAACCCTGTCGCACTACCACTTCTCTTCTTCTTCGTACCACACGTTGTGACGTGCCAGCCGCTTCCAGCCGCTATGATGCCTCCTTCTCTGTTACTGCAGTGCGTCTCTGGAACTCTCTACCACATTCACTACGCTATAGCCCTTCTCTGAATATCTTCAAGAGGAAAATCAAGGATCATTTTCATTCGGAATGACATAATATTAGACATGTATATAGGTATATATATATTTTGTACTTATTTATGTATGTATATTTATGATTTATTTTATATTATTCTAAAATTGTACACTGGACTACTTCTCTTCTTCCTTTTTTAAACTCTCTCTACCACTCTAAGGTTTGCTGGTAGAAAACTCTTCTTATAGTTAAGCTCGCCTTTGTAAATCAACATTATAATCACTCATGTTGCATATGTAATTTTGTTTTGTGTACAATAAAGAATTAAGAACAGTTTAGAACAACAAACAATTTACAAGAATTGGATAAACCAATGTTTCAAAAAACACACATCACAATTCATAAATTCTCGATCCATTTTTAAAGCCATTCGAAGAAAAATACAAAGATAGAGTTACCAGAACGTTCAACAACCATCATCACTTTAAATCTTGGTTTACCTTCCACTTTTCCTACCTTGTTTTACAAATAAGACAAAGTTGCTGATATAGACTCTGCTCTTCTGTAGTTTCCTATATTTATGAAGAATGTCTAGGGTTTACAGCATCAGACAAGGAAATATCAATAGAATAGAATAGAATACTCTTTATTATGTACACCATATAAGTTACAAAAAGTATAGACGAAGAAAACATTACACTGGGTGACATAATGGGCGATGGCAATGGCTAAAAGCGATAAGGCCGCCCATTGTGTTCAAGACAACATTTGGATGGATTTGGATGGCTTTGATGATTGTAAAATGGGAACTTTAAAACCAGAAGGTTAAAATTGATTAGCGGCAATATGGTCATATTCACTTTCTTTTTCAAAGTTGCTTTTCCCATTAACTTCTACAATAACGAGCAATACTAAGGATAATATTTCTAATAATATGTAGCTAGAGCAGCACCTAACTTACTCATAATGCTTAAAATCCACATCAAAATATGCCTTTCTTATGCTATAACATTTGTATTTCTCGAAGGACTTGGCAGAGTTACTCGATGTAATGAGAAGTTCAATACCGTTAACCAGGCGTAAATCCCGACCCGAGGCTGTTACTAAGAATATCCTAATCATCTAATGTAATAGATAACATAAGTTTGCCCAACACGGGATCCAAATCTCATGCTCAAATGTCACTATAGCTATCACTAGATCAACGGTGCAGTCAGCAATCAACACAGATCAAAGACCTACACAGATCAATTAATAATTCTTGTCATGACGTATACGAGGTGTCAGCATAGAGTTGTCAGGTCCAGAAACTTTCAAAGTGGTTATATTTTCTGACATTAGATAAATTGACGTCAACGTCATGAGTTACTCATTTTTAACCCCCGCCGGAAAAAGAGGGGTGTTATAAGTTTCACGTGTGTTGCTGTGTATCTGTGTGTCTGTCTGTGGCATCATAGCGCCTAAACGGATGAACCGATTTTGATTTAGTTTTTTTGTTTGGAAGGTGATTTTGTCGAGAGTGTTCTTAGCTATGTTTGAATAAAATCGGTTCAGCCGTTCAAAAGTTATGGGTGTTTTATTGTATCGGGGTGTTTTCGCAAGATAAATGTGTCGGGGGTTTTTTTAATTTTGAAATTTTACTTGTTCAAAGAGGAGGGCTTCTTGGCAAAGTGGCGCCAACTGTTAGCGTATTTTTTTGTGTGTTTTAATGTTTAACATCCAAGCCTATATCGCAATCGCTTAGCAAGCACTGTGCTACTACTTAAATTAGGAGGAAATGATACCCAACAGGCAAACCGACAACGTACCAATCTCGCTATTTATATACATGTTGTACTTACAGCAGCACGTTTATGTAGTTTTTTTTAAACAAAGCGTTGCTTAGTTGAATATACTCAATATTCTACTTGTGATTAAAGTTAAATACATAGTACATTATGAAAACGATCATTACTTTCTCTTTAATAATAACGATGAGTGATGCAAAAGATGTGGACGTGTATGTTTACAATGACTATGACTTTTGTAAGTACCTGCTTTTTTAATCCGATGGAAAAAGAGGGTTGTTATAAGTTTTGACGTGTGTACCTGTGTGTTTGTAAAATTGTATATTTATCTGTGGCATCATAACTCCTAAACGGATGAACCGATTTCCACTTCGTTTTTTTGTTTGAAACGTGACTTTATCGAAAGTGTTCTAGCTAAGAACACTCTCGATAAAGTTGTTTGATGAAAATCGGTTCAGCTGTTCTAAAATTATGGCCTTTGAAGAAAAATTTGTGACTTGCGAATGTTGACTACAGTTTATTTATTAAACCAACCAGTTTCATAACAAAATTTAAGCAAACTTCAGGTATAAAAAAAACTTTAATTAAATAATACAAAACTAGTTAGCAAATAGCAAAACTCTGTTTTGTTGTCAATTTATTGAAAGACACATCGCAGACTATGTCTCAGCTGGTTGCCTGCTCTTTGTGCCATAAAACCAAAGGTCAAAGCGAACTATGCGTTGCTACCGACGATGCCGTAGGAGTGGCTAAGTATTAAACGTTGAAGAAGTCACATTTTCTGTGTATTATCTCATGAGAGTGAGACATCACAATAGATATCTGGTTTAGGCTTCATTATTTCTGTGTTTGCCGCGTATTTATCACAGTCATAGCGTCCAATCTGTTGACATGTTACAGAAAGTGCACGCACTGAACTCAATCGTGCACTTTATGACTAGATATATTGTCACATATTAATGCAATCTATTCAGGAAGACGTCTTCAAGGTTCTGGACTGGAAGGGGCTTGGCATCAACGTTAATGGCGAGTACATCACTCACCTTCGGTTTGCCGACGACATAGTGATCATGGCTGAGACCATGGAGAGCCTCAGTAAAATGCTCGATGACCTTAGTAGAGCTTCCGAAAGAGTACCCACTCTTTCGGAAGCTCTACTACGTCCAATTTACCGCAGAGTCTCAAGACAAAAGTCTATGACCAGTGTGTGTTGCCAGTGATCACCTATGGGACCGAGACGTGGTCGCTCACAATGGGCCTTATCAGAAAGCTTAAAGTCACCCAAAGGGCAATGGAGAGGGCTATGCTCGGAATTTCCTTGCGTGATCACGTCAGAAATGATGATATCCGCAGGAGAACCAAAGTTACCGACATAGCCCGAAGAATTGCCAAACTTAAGTGGCAGTGGGCAGGGCACATTGCTCGCAGAACGGATGGCCGATGGGCCGAAAAGTTCTGGAGTGGCGACCGCGAACTGGAAGACGATACGTTGGAAGGCCTCCCACTAGGTGGACCGATGACCTGGTTAAGGTTGCGGGAAGGCGCTGGATGCGAGACGCACGGGATCGGTCAATGTGGCGACGCCTGGGGGAGGCCTATGTCCAGCAGTGGACGTCTTTCGGCTGAAATGATGAATGATGATGAATGCAATCTATTTATTTACTTTTTGTTTTAGATGTGAAATCAAACAGGGCGTGAACCAAGTTCTTCATTCATGTTTGGTTATCATCCGGGTGATGTCTTGTCTTTTCAAATATATTTGAGGAATGAAGCGCTGCATGTTTCTTCAGAAGTCTATTTTAAATATCCATCAGGTGAGTTTGTGCAAGAGGTAAATGATAAGCAGATAGTACTTTAAAATTATGATATTTTCATCAACATGCTTTGACTCAGACGGCTTTTACAGGCATCCCATAAAAACCGAAACAATGTAAGTAACTAACTATCAAAATATTTAAACATGCTCGTTTGTCTTGACACTCATGACTAAAGCCTTGACCTTTTAAGGGTAATACCTCAATGGGTCCAATTCTTCGGTTAGGCAAATTTGCGAAATAAGATTAAGTAAGATGGATTCAACCTTCCAAAACCAAATATCTGTTGCCAACCTTATAAAAAGGAAAAGAGATACCGAAGTTGACCCTCAGGTCAACCTCTAAATCTCTTTACAGGAAAAGCTCCCAGCTTACAGACAACTCCGAGTGCTTCCCTTATTGTCAACCAAACACTGTGTAAAGCAGAGTAGTAAATGCCTCGTTTGTAACTGTAAAAAGATAAACAATACATTATGCAGGTACTTAGTCGTACAATAATGGCTCTAGAAACGAGGTATTATGTCTATTGTTGATAAAGCTTTCGGAAAAAGACAGTAAAAACGAACTGAAAAGCAAAAAATAAAAAAAACTTTTTAGCATTACATTACATTAGCATTTTGCAATACAATGCAAATGCAAAATGCAAATGCAACCAGAATCTGTCCTAAACCGAATAATCCTGTTAATTTACCTACTATGTGAGCGGCGAAATCAGGTCGGATCGCTCTACACGACTTGATTTTGATTATATCTGACGAGACTAACCGCGTCCGCCATCTGACGACGATTTATCACATGATTTGAGACTATAGAGACCACATGATATCGCTCCTGATCTGTCCAGATCATCAGATCAGGTCGTGCCTTTTATCCGCAACAAATACGTTTTCCAATCAATGCACAGTTTTGTATATAATCCTTACATAATACTTCTGTAGATCAATGTAAAATATCTGTCTTAACAAGAATCTGCCAAAAATAAAAAGCCCCGTTTAAAGTAACTGCTCAAACTAGAATCTGTCCTAAATCGAATAAACCTATCAACCTAGCTACAATCACTCTACGCTTTAAGTAATTAATTTGCCTGTTTGTATGAATAATACTCGGTCTAGAGCCTCTATAGTATATTTTAATTTTCTTTACAATTTTTCAGTACACTAGCTGCTGCCCGCGGCACCTGCGTGGAATTAGTACTTCCCTAATATCTTTATAAACTATAACCTATGTGTTGTTCAGATGTATAAGATGGACCACAGTTACATAACTGTGAAGTTTCATCAAAATCCGTTCAGTAGTTTTTGCGTGAAAGAGTTGCAAACATCTATCCTCACAAACTTTCGCGTTTATAATAATAAATTAGGATATTATGAACCTAAGAAGTATGTAAGGATCGTAGCAGGTGGCGTTCTGTAGTTTCTGCCTACCCCCATGGGAAAAAGGCGTGAGTTTATGTATGTATGTATGTATTATGAACCTGTCCTGACTCTCTGACACATCGTCCCCCAGCCCAAACACTTGAAACTAGAAAGCTGTAGTTTTGCCCAGAGGTTCCCTTTTATGCAACCCTACCTATATTTTTATTTTCGAAATATTGCGTTTCAGGTTCAACTTGAACCATTAAAACTAATGGCTCTAGAAAACAAGTGTGAACTTGTGCTTTATTAACAAAACGTAACATTGGCTAAACTACTAGTTGCGATCATAAAATGCTGTAATGCTTTCTCATTCATTCGTTTCAGGAGTTAACATGCAGAAGAAAAAAATACCAATAATATATTCTAAAGTTAAAAAGAATTTTCAGATTTGTCTTACTTTACACGACAATCTATACTTTTCTATACTATATACTATAATATTATAAAGCTGAAGAGTTTGTTTGTTTGTTTGTTTGTTTGTTTGTTTGAACGCGCTAATCTCAGGAACTACTGGTTGGAATTGAAAAATTCTTTTTGTGTTGGATAGTCCATTTATCGAGGAAGGTTATAGGCTATATAACATCACGCTACGACCAATAGGAGCCGAGCATAAATGAAAAATATTGCAAAAACGGGCAAAGATATTCCTTTTTGAGAGCTTCCATTGCGTGCGCTGCGTAAACGGTTTAAGTTACGCAAATATCATGTATGATGGAAATGTTCCTCTTTAAAAGTTCTACAAAAAAGTCCGCGACAGCATATGTCTATCTTTTAAGATTGACTCACAATAGCAACTTTTATGTTCTAAATTTTAATTAGATCGCCGCTGCCGGTAGAAACAAAAGTTGGTTACATTCGTATAGTAGTATTTTTTATTTCTTATTCAGAACCAGTAGTACCTGAGATTAGCGCGTTCAAACAAACAAACAAACAAACAAACAAACAAACTCTTCAGCTTTATAATATTAGTATAGATAGTATAGATTCAAATAAATAGTTCAACGAGTTGGTAGGTAGGTAGGTAGGTAGGGTAGGGTAGGGTAGGGTAGATACGGTAGGGTAGGGTAGGTTAGTGTAGTGTAGGGTCGGGTAGGGTAGTGTAGGGTAGGGTAGGGTAGGGTCGGGTATTGTAGGGTAGGGTAGGGTAGGGTAGTGTAGGGTAGGGTAGGGTAGGGTAGGGTAGTGTAGGGTCGGGTAGGGTAGGGTAGGGTAGGGTAGTGTAGGGTCGGGTAGGGTAGGGTAGGGTAGGGTAGGGTAGTGTATGGTAGGGTAGGGTAGTGTAGTGTAGTGTAGGGTAGGTAGTGTAAGGTAGGGTAGGTAGGGTAGATAAATGTTTGGTCTTTTTATGGCAAAACAAAGTTTGCTGGGTCAGCTAGTAAAATATATATTGAACTTGAATTATCGACAACGTCTGGCCTTTGTACCAGAATGCAAGTAGTAAAAGAAAAGGACGTGACAGGATTGTCGCACGAGAGCAATGACACACCATGTATGTACAAGCAAAATACTGTTTTAGAGATAAAGCTCTGATCCAACCGAGGAGAATCCCCTGCGGGACTCGACTGCAAACGTCAGTTTTTTGAGTGATTACGAAGCCACGCGACTATTCAAGCTAGTGCAAACATCTCCGCCTATACATTAATCAATGTGAGCGAAGATTGTCCCGCTTCCAGCGAGGGATTCACGGAAGTCTGACCAGAGCTTAATGATGAGCTTGCAACCAGCACACCACTGAGACAGTTATCAAACTGTGTTACTGGTCTGCTGGTTGCGGGCATCTGGTTAACTGGCAGCCGATCAATTCTTGTGGGAATAGTACTCAGAATGCTGGTAGCATTCCCAGCTTCAATAACAGAAAAGCCCAGCCCTCTGGTCACGTGAGTCCACTAGCTTGAAAAACTCGATGAGCATAATTGTCTTACAACTCGTAATTTGCTTTACAACAAAGTATATTCTATTCTATTCTTATTGCAACAGAGATGCTATTTCAAAGCCTCTCTGATTTTTTTAAGGCCATATGTGATATCAGGCTGGCTTCCTTTACGCAATATACTAGTACGATGTACTACTTTCTGTTGTCATAATAACAAAAGTTTAATATCATTTTCAGAAATTACCAATTCAAAGCCAACTCTTTAAAATGTTGTGTTAATATACGTGATATCATCAATCGTAGTGATGTGTGTTATAGTGGTGAATTCTTAAAAACTATTATCATCGAATTTCTCACCTAGGACAAACTGTGGCAACATTGGAATTAATCGTTTAGTTGACATTTGACAGATTCTACACATGACCGATTCCATATTTGTGAGATTCCAAGTTCCAGATAGATTCTATATTTGACAGATTCTACATTTGACAGATTTAGAAAAGTGAGACCAGTAAAGGACATTGTGGCATCAAAAATTATACTGTTATAAAGTAATCTCTATATTTATTGAAAAGCATAATTTATTTTTATAACTTTTTTTAATTTTTATATTAGAATATCTAATATTTTTCGTTCAATAAACTTGAAGTTTAGGTAAAGCCGCATACAAAATACAAAATGTTTGAGAAAAAGAACTGTCTTCTCATAATCTTTTTTATTTTTACAGTAGCACGCGTTGGCCGGAAGCATTTCCGATAAAGGAAATAATAGCTGACGAAGTCGCAAGAGCAATTTTATAAATTGGATAGTACGTTACGGTTGTCCAATTAAAATTAGCAGCAACCAGGGACGACCAGTTAAAGTCTAATTTGTTTACTAAATTGAAGGCATTTTTAGGAATTACTAAGATTATTATTGCACCGTACCACCCCCCAAAGCAATGGAGCTATCGAGCGTTGGCACAGGACGTAAAAATCTTCGATAATGACTCGATTGGATCGTAATACCACTTGTGTTAAGCAGTTGCCCACGGTTTTATTAGGCCAACGAGCAGCGTCACGCAGCGACAACGGAGTAAGCGGACGAACAGGCAAACCGAACAGGAGAATTGGCTTTTGATAAAACTTTTCGTTTATTCGGCGAATTCTACGATAGCACAAAAGAAGTAAATAGTTCAGAACTATATATTTTAATCGAAGACATTCGCAATACTATCGCCACGCATCGTCTTACACGTCAAAGTCGTGCCACATTTGTGCACTTGGAATTAAAGGACTGTGATTAATAATTAGGTGGTTACTACTTACTATTTCCCTAAGCAGCAACAAATATATGATTGGAAAGTTGCATTTTTTTTTAATGTATTAATTAATTAATTTAATCTAACCTAGCTTTATCTATGCCGTGAAACTCTGTTATTGGCTTAAGAGATAATTGACATCATCTCGCTGTCACTGTGCAGTGTAAGCAGACTCTAAAGTGCTAGTAACTTTGACGCAACTGCACTGGGCTGTTCATTGACAGTGAGGTGAACATCGACTCATTTAAATTAGTAATAAGCTGTTGAGTTTCCAAATAAATAAATAAATGAAGAGTCAGAAGCGCATTTATGGTTAATGTTTTGTTTTGATGTTCAGTTTTTTTTTTTATTATTTAAAAGAGGCGGAATAGTGTTGGGAGTTTGGGACACATACTTACACAGTTGGTCAAAGTAGCTTGTATTTATGTCAGTCTGACAAGAGCACTCGCTATTCATAGACACTTACTGAGTTGAATATATTAATGTACCACATGGAGACTGTTTTGTTTGTTGGATCCCGAACATATCCTAAAGATGTATTAATGATTCTAATGATTATGCATATTTGATAAGGTCACGAATCATATTTTTATCAAGATATATCCCTAGACACTGACTTGCAAATTGCAAAAAACGTAAGGGCATTTGAATTTCGCGGGTTACCACTGCCATCTACGAGTACCTTATGGAGCCAGAATCTCAGAAGAATCATGACACAACGACACAATTATGTTATGTTAGCGCAAAACTGAATTGCATCCACGTGATACAGACAATTTTGTCCTTAGGACAACAGAGATATAATAACATAATTATGTACCTACTTGAAAGTGTATTGTTTTTTTGTTTTGGCACTGTTGTATCGTCTAGGTAATTTCTTCCGCTTTAAAAAAAACTAGTTTTACGAAGTGATCTGAGCAAATTGTAATGTAATTTCAAACTTGGTTAAGGTAAAATTAGAAAAAAAAACCGTTTAGTACATGCAAATATGTTTGATTACTAATACTGAATCACCAAAAGAAAATCGTTTAAATTTTTCCGATAAATCACAGAACACATAGAACATTGTAAGTTTAAAATATCGAACTCATCGATATTGGTAATCTCTAATAAAGTAGCTGTAGCTGGCTGTGACATGTGCATAGTTGGAATCTTCGAGAACAATTTGTTTAAGTTAAAAATAAAGTTATTCTCAAAACAACATGAAATCATCTGTCGGGGTCGCCACCGTCTGATGGCGGACGCGGTGTGGCCGCAGGGGGGAGCGGATTGTCGGTATAGCGTTAGCCGCACTTCTTTTTCCCGTGCGGCCGAAAAATGGTAGCTGGCGGGGACATTGACCTTGACCCGCCACAAGGGGTTCAAGGGTGCCATGGGGACTTCTGGCACCCGTGTGCTGGTTTGGTCCCTGGGGTGTTCACGGCGCAAAGTGTATTCTGATGCGCCAATGATTGGGGGTACTCCCCCGATGAGGGTCCGGTGACGGACAGCCGGTGGCGGGTTCGCGGTGAGTGCTAACAACGCGTGCCTCTGTCCCCGCCATAAGCGGCATAGGAGGACAACGTGGAGTTTTAATGGGTTGGAGTACCACATAACTGCGCTATCTCCCCGTGGTAGCGCAATATGCATGAGCATTTCTCAACGCTAAAAAAAAAGTAGTAAGGGTGTTCCCGCATTTCTGAGGCGCGGGGCTCAGTAGCCGTGGTTTGCTTTGTTTGATTGGTCACCCACGGCGAAGCGAAGAGGAACCCGAGGAGGGGCCGCTCGTCAGGGCTTTTGCCGATAAGCCGACGAAGTAGAGACCAACAAGTTGGGTGCCACTTGGGTGACATCGCAACTGAGGCGAGCCGCGATGTCGTATAGGGTTTCCCATACCCATACGATATCGCGGCTGAGGGTTGGAGGCCGCGGCAGGAGAGGAGTGCCTCTCCCTACCTTCCGCGGCCTAGACGGGGTCGCCACCGCCTGATGGCGGACGCGGTGGAGCTGCAGGGGAGGAGTCGGTACAACGTTGGCCGCTCTCCCTATCCCCTGCAGCCGAAAAATGATAGATGGCGGGGCCATTGATCTTGACTCGTCAAAAGGGGACCAAGGGTGCCATACATGGGGTCGTCTGGCACCCATGTGCTGGTTTGGTCCCTGAGGTGGTCTCGGCGTCCAGTATATAACGTGCGCAGGCGGTTGTACTCCACAACAGAGCTATCTGGTGCCTTGATTTGACTTGGATCTAAATTGACATGATGTACTCCATCTAAGGTTTTAACTCTGGAGAGTCCCAACGCAAGCCTGCCCTTTCTATACCAATATTATAAAGAGGAAAGATTTTTTTGTTTGTTTGTTTGTACCGAATAGGCTCCAAAACTACTGGACCGATTATAAAATTCTTTCACCAATAGAAAGCTACATTATTCCTGAGTGACATAGGCTATTTTTTAATCCCGGAAACGGGTCCTGCGGGGTGGCCAACGGGAGCGAAGCCGCGGGGAACAGCTAGTACTAAATATAGAGGAGCCTATGTCGAGAAGAGCGCTGTCGCGGCCTTATGATTTGTGAATAAATTAATTGAAAATTATAATAAAATGATAAAAAAATTGTGACTTTATGATTTATATATTCCTTTGTATTCACCCAACTATCAATCTGGATGCCAAATTTGAACATTCTGGGTCATCTGGAAACGGGTTCTAAGTTTTGGTCTATAGGTCAGTCAGTGATAAAAATGTATAACCGTTTGCGCTATATTTATGAAATTTTGGTTCATAGATAATCTTAGGGATTTTCATACATAAACCAAAATTCATGTGTTTATGTTAAATAGATTTTGGGTTATTAAGATGACAAAAGTGGCTCCAAATGGTTCGTGTACATACAGCTGCTGTAATTTTTAATTAAAATTGGTGCAGTAACACTTGAAACAAAACATTAACTACATCAGTTTGTCTCAAAAATATTCCTTGTACCAAAGCCAAATCCAATCTAGATTTATATTAAATCTAAAGAAATTTAATAAGTTTGTTCATACAACACAATTCAAACTGGAAGATATAAGAACAGTATTAAGTACATCTAGTTGATAAAAATTGTTATATGACATCGCTTGACCTAAACGATGCTTATTTTTTTAGTAAATGATGATTCCAGAAAATACCTAAGATTCCTTTTTAATAAAAAATTGTACCAATTCAATGTCCTACCAATTTGGTTTATCAACGGCACCTTATGTGTTCAACAAAATCATCAGACAAGTAGTTACTCATCTCGGAGCAAATGGAATCACCTTAATGAATTATTTAGATCATTTTCACTTTATTGCATCTAATAAAAGTGAATGCAGAAAAAGCTTTGGTGTGGGATGCAACATGTGTCGACACCCTTGCATCATCCCATCTTCTTAGCACGGCGGGCTGTGCTGGGGCAGCTGCTGATGGTGCAGAAAACCTGAAACGGCGCAAATACAACAACCTTATTGGAAGTTATATATTTGAGCCGTTTGGGTTTGAAACATTAGGTCCAGGGGGTCCGAGTCTCTTCGAGTATTTCGAGATATAAGTAAACGGTTAGTCGACTTTTCTGGTGACCAGAGGGCTGGGCTTTTCCTTAGCCAGAGAATCAGCATTGCCATCCATCGTGGCAATGGTGCCAGCGTTCTCGGCACTTTTCATGTTGACAGCGCCCTATGACCCCTGCCCTTTTATACGCGTTCGTAGTTTTATTTTATTTTTATTTAAGTGTATGTATAGGTAGTAATTGTTAATTAAGTATGTTATACTATTAAAATGTTAATTGTAATAATTAAATATATTACCTATTTTTGTCAGCACCAATTAAACGGAATAAATATAAATTAGAATTTTATACAGATGCTTCTAACACAGGTTAGGGAAATGTCAGCCAGGAAAACTTACATGGATATTGGTTTAACAGAGGAAAGCAAATATCGTATAATTATATAGAACTTTTAGCAATTTATTTTGCATTAAGGTGTTTTACAAAAAATGAGTACAACTGTAATATATTGATTCGATCTGACAAAGTAACAGCAATCTCTTAAGTTAACAGTTTGGGTAGCATACAATTCACTCATTTAAATTTACTATCGAGAAAAATATGGCAGTTTTTAAAAAAAGATAAATCTATACTTTTGTATCATTTATACCGTCTAAAGAAAATATAGAAGCAGATGCAAAATCTAGGATATGCAACATAGAAACAGAATGGGAAATAGCCACATATGCTTTTGAAAAAATTGAAAACAAACTAGGTTTAGCCGAAATAGATCTTTTTCCCTCACATGCAAATAAAAAATGTGAAACATTTGTTTCATGGACAAATGAACCAGATTGTTTTTCAGTAGATGCTCTTTTACCACAACATGGACAGATCTAAAATTCCATGCATTTTCCCCCTTTTCTATGATTTTGCGTTGCTTAAAAAAGATTCAAGATGATAATGCTAACAACCATTAGGCCGGGACTCCACCAAAGCGGAGATGTGCGGAGATGTCCAAAACGGAGACGAAACCAACCAATAGAATTTCGTTATTCACACATCTCGTCTCCGCTCAGCTGGACTTTCCGCACATCTCCGCTTTGGTGGAGTCCCGGCCTTATAGTGGTTGTGCCTAACTGGCCTGGACAGACATGGTATCCCTTTTTCATCACGATACTGCGGTCAAATCCTGTTTATTTAAAAACCAGTCCATGTTTACTTTCACCCCCTTCAGGTCTTGTCACGCTTTTCACAAGAATCTTACACTGATTGCAGGGATGTTGTCAGTAAGATCATACTTAAGAAAAAGATACTCTTTAGAATGTGTTCATGTTATATTAAGTTCATTAACTAAAAATACTTTAAAACAATATAATTCATGCTACAAACAATGGTGGACATTTTGTACAAGTAATAAAACTGATCCTACAACCACATCAATTCACACCATCTTACAATTTCTCACAGAGAAATTCCACAATGGTACCATTTATGGTACATTAAATAGTATAAGATCAGCATTGTCTCTACTTTTAGATTGTGAATTTAGTACAAACCGAGATTTAAACAGATTTAGAGGTGTATTTAAGCTAAGACCAAATAAACGTAAATATTGTGATTCTTGGGACCCAAGCATTATATACGTACTAGATTTTACTAGCAATTTCTACCCAAATATAACTTTAGATTTAAATACTTTATCTAAAAAAATATTAATAATATTAGCATTAACAACTGCATAAAGACTTCAAACTTTATCTTTGATAACAATTGATATATTGCTATAACCAATGATGTTATAAAAATAAAACAACTCCTAACTATTTTTTTTTACTGTGAATCCTAGTGATTGTCCTGCAAAGACACTAAGTGATTATCTAGAAGCTACGAAATTACTACTCAAGAACAACAGTAATCTTATTATTACAATTAAAAAACCTCATTCCCCTGCTTCAACCCATACTCTTAGCAGATGGATAAAAGATGTTTTGTTTGAGGCTGGCATAGATACCTCAGTGTTCTCTGCATATAGCTTAAGACATGATGCTACATCAGCCGCTCACAGAAAAGTTCTGAATATAAATTTAATTAATTCAAAAGCGGGCTCGTCTCAGGGGTCAATTATGTTTGCCAAATTTTATAATCTTTCTCTTGAATAAAATTATAATTTTGGGGAATGTATTCTTAGTAGTAATAGTTATAACAATGATAATCAATGTTCTTTATAAAAACCTGTACTGATTTTCACTTATAATCAAAATCAAAATCAATAATTTTTATTTCACATAGGCCTACATGGGCACTTATAAAACGTCGACAATGTGCACGGTTCGGGTTGGTCGATTCCTATGGAGAAGAACCGGCAAGAAACTCCATGGTTACTCTTTTAAAAAATTGTTTGGTTTTACAATATTTTCATGTTACAGCAGTACTTAGATGGGGGGACAACGCAGGCCCGATAATAAGTCGTAAGAAACTAAAACAAGAAATAATTATATAATAAATAAACAAAAGATTTAAAAAAGTAAAACGAGATAAAATGTTAACAATCTAGAAATCTAGAAGGCCTACAATGTTCACACATTTACAAACCAATCGGTAAAATAATCTATACAAACTAAATTTAACATGTGGCACAAATGTTGTTATCAGTGCTGTAACTATTCTTAGCAAAGGGCTATAAAGATAATTAAAAACCAGTGTAAAATAATACAAGTATTAATAGTATTAATAATACAAGTATTAGCATGATTTGGTTAATTCTTTTATTATTTCTCCAAATCTTTCAACATCTACATAATAATCTCAGACGAGGCGTTAATAAGTAAAATAGAATGATCATTGTAACTTACCTGTAAGTGAACAAAGTGTCATGTTTCTAGATCCAGTGGTTTAGGTTGTGTAATATTTAAAGAGTTTTATTGTGTTCAAAACATTTAATACATAAACTTACGCCCTAGCCATGGGCCTACTCCTTACGTACTCCTTTTGCTTCGTTTCGGTTCATACATCCAGGTCGTACATGCACGACCGATATGATTTCTAAGCATCCAGCCTATTTGTAGAACATTGCCAATAAGATCCCTATAATATGTCCTTCGAAGGCGATCCGACGTTTCCACTCACGTCTGCCTTGTAAATACCTACCTAATTGTTATTTTAATTGGTAGAGTTAATGTCCCCTGTTTCCTTAATGCTTGCATTACCTACTTTGGGCATTACAAATATATTATTGTGTGTATACAAGCCAGCCACAAACAGGATAACCACAAAATAGGTCCGAATGATTCATTTAAGTGGCAACGGTTAAATATCAAAACAATAAATATGATTGGTTGGTAGGATCAAGTTTTCGACCTATAGTGTAGACTTATGACGTCATTGAATAGTGATAAGGAACATGTTATATTTTCAGCAACTGCCCAATACGATGGTTGTTTTCGGGCTATTGAAGTTCAAATCACGCGAAGCACTTTGAAAGTGCGATTTAGGATTTGTGTGTAGTCAGACCTTTTGTAGTTCGTATGTAGCGGCATCCACCTGCCCTCAATGAGAAAATGCTCATGATTAGATGTACATGAACATATTTAGTGATATTGTACGAATGCATGAATCATCATGAATTGACTGATCAATATACGAAGCATGGTATTTGCATCTGTTTGTTGCGTGTACAATAAATAATATGAATAAATGATGATAACAGTGTAATGGCATACATTTCAAAATTTAAATAGTGGCTATCGCTAACAGTTAACGTGATGTCATAACAATAAGGAGGAAAATATAACATCTGCAGGAAAACCAACACTTGTTACTCTTGTCCCAGTAAAATATTAAAGGGAAGATTGCGCCAAGTTCGGAAAAAAGAGGTAGAGGTTTTGTTGTTAATAAATGAAATTAACACAAACAATTTACTCGTACAGATCGTCCTCCAAAGAGATGTTTTCAGTTTTTTTTTCTATCTATACTTCTTAACTAATGTAAACTTTATATAATATAATATAATCTATACTAATATTACAAGGAAGTAAAGTTTGTGAGGTTGTAGGGGGTAATCTCTGGATTTACTGAACCGATTATGAAATTTGGCATGGAGATAGTTTGAGACCCTGAGAAGGACATAGGATAGTTTGTATTCCCTTGGGATGATAAAACACTTTTCACCCGGGCGAAGCCGCAGGCTGAAGCTAGTAATATAATATTATAAAGGGGAACGATTTTATTGTTTGTAAGTTTGTTTGTAATGGATAAACTCAAAAACAACTTCACCGATTTTGAAAATTCTTTCACCAGTAGAGAGCTGCATTATTCCTGAGTTACAGGCTATTTTTTAGGCTAAGAACGAGTCTAGTGGCGTGGGCCACGGGAGCGAAGGCGCGGGAGAAAAGCTAGTGTATGATAATTTAACTCGATGCCAGTTTTCAGGATGTCATGCCTAGGAATGATGAGAACAGATAGTTATAAAACCTGAATAAGAAATATGCATGTCGGTTTTTTGTTTGCTAAATAAACTACTAATCCAGTTTTCTTTTTTTTGATGTTTTCGTCAGCGACGAAGTTATAAATCTTCAAAGTTGACAGTTAGAAAGAAAAGTTGGACGTGGCATCTGATGTTAAAGACTTTGACGCTCACACAGCTGCCGTTGGAAAGGCCGATAGGGTTGGATATATTTGTTTGATAAAATTTGTAAAACTCGATTGTTTTTTATCAATTTCATGCCCCATCTCCTGACCTGCTCCTTATGTAAAAACACCTGCACCATGCAAGACATTTCGAGGCCAGCGTGTGGTTATTTCGACGTGGCTGAATACTGGTCGAAGAAAATTTAGTAAAAGGAACAATCGTCACGTAGAATATTTTAAGACAGGTTGGTATTGGAGAATCTTACTAATATTACTAGTGGCTCTGTGATCTGTATACCTCGTGAGTGTGTCTTTGCATAGTTAAAAGCTGAGTCAATTTATTCACCGTGTACCTTAAAACAAAAAAATCGACAGCAAAATTCCATAAATTTATCAAACCTCATCATCATCAGCATCATTTCAGCCGAAAGAAGTCCACTGCTGGACATAGGCCACCTCCAGGCGTTGCCAGATAGACGAATCCCGTGCGTCTCGCATCCAGCGCCTACCCGCAAAAAAAACAAAAAAACTTCCTTATTATACCTGCTCACAAAATTTTACGAGAACCGGTAGAGAAATGTGACCTGCAGAGGAGAATAGCTGGACAGACATACCAAAGCATTTTTCCCCAGAGATGCTTCGCTCGCGCTTCGCACTCGCTCGGTCAATAAATTCAAAAAATGGTTAAATGGATGGATCGATGTTTGTTACTAAATTCCCCAGAACGGCTGAATAGATCTGGATGAAATATCTCAGAGACATAGATTATTATTTCAGTCTGGAATAGCACATAAGCTAAAGTAATTACTACTTTCTGCTAGTTTTTCTTTTAGTAGTTAGTTAAAATAGACAAGTGTTCTGGAGTAGTTGAAAATGGCTCAAAATAGTTCTTTGAAATAATTTATCACATAGTCATCGGGGCATCCGTTGTCTCCGAACTTGGCTGCTACACTACCGAGTAATCACAATGTACAAGCTGTGTATTACAGAACGTATTGTTCATTTTAAATATTAATTTTGTGAAATTTGTGCTCTCAGTTTAAAAAAAATATATAAAAATATTAATATTGAAGGTTCGATAACATGATTTGGATTACTTGTTACATTTCATTATTTTCAGTTGTTTTTGCATTTAATGTGACTATGTATCGTGGTTCAGAGTATTATATGAACGGTTTGTATTTTTACTTTATTAATAATTGATGATATTATAATATGCTTGACAACTCGTCGTCATCGACAAAATGACTTCATTATACAGTTATATCTGTATGTTTTAGAGATAAATAAACTTTCGGATGCGCCTGAGTGTTGCCTTACCCTTGAAACCAATTGCTATTCTAGAATTTCATAGTTATTTCAAGCATTATAGTAAATCAGGCAGAAGTTTATTATTATTCGGAGCTCATATACTCTTCTCTCAACAAAAACTATGTTGCTCTCTCTCTTACATTATTAAAGTAATGTACACTCGAGTGTATTTGTGTGATTATTTATACTTAAACCTCAAAAAATAAGAATTCTTTCTTATTCTACAATTTATTATTAAAAGTGTATTTTTGCAAGCCAATTGCATAATTTTATAAGAAAGCCCAAAGCACTTGCGCACGCTAACTTTTTGGCAATTCAACATTGTTCATTGCGTATAAATTTACGTTGGCGAGTAGATGTTTTTTTTTGTTTTATAGACGTTTACATTTTTTTTTGTGGTTTACTATATGGATTTTAAAAAATATTATGAAGCAATGAATGATACCAACGCACTTGCGCGCGTTCTTTGATATTTGGAAAGGTTTAAATGTACAATATGTGGTGGTCAGTTGTAGCAACAGTACTAGCACAGTTGTAACGGCACGGCAGGCGCTTTACTTTGTGTAAATTATTTCATCACTATTGCTCTAAAATACGGTGAAGGAAAACATCGTGAGGAAACCTTTATGTCCCAGAACCAAAGTTCGAAGACATCTGACACCTACCCGCACTGGCCTCGCATGGTGGATAGAAGCCCATTCTTTCTCACAGAGGGGAGGCTTTTGTCACAGCAGTGGGAACATTTAAAACTGTTGATGATGATGAGTTGTGAACTGAATCATTGTCTTTAACAATGAATACAATTAATTATTACAGTTTTTTTTTTTTTTAGATTTTAGTCATCCTGTGCCGATTGTCGAGAATAAATATAAATTTGCATATCGTTTGGATGAAAAATTAATTATGAATATAACATTTAAGAATCAAGCACCTAATGTCACTGGGGCTGCCTTTATAACAATTTCTTCTCAACCATTCGCATGTTCAACGAATTGTAAGTCTGAGATATCTTTTACTTCTATACAAACAAAGTCATTTAAAAATATTGCTATAATTGATTAAAAATACCTACAAGACTAATGAATCTTAACATTTTGTACTAAGGGTCTAGGGACCACTAATAGGCAAATTAATATGAATCAAAAATATTCGGCGACAGATTTAGGAAAAGCCCACAACTGCCTGGTTGGATTTGCCTATTTATGTCATTTTCGTGTCAAGCAGCTTCTGATCAAAAGAAAATGAACGGACCATTCAAGTGTATTTATTTTAAATCTGCCCAAAAAAGACACTTTCCTATCTGAAACTTTCAGATATATTTTCAAATTCAGAAATATGTACCTATTTCAGATATTCACCTACTTAGCTACTAACTTTTCGTCCTAAATACCTACGCTAGCTCAAAAACGCTGGACGCACGCCTGGTGACAGGCGGACAGACAGACAGACGGACCGCGGAGTCTTAGTAATAGGGTCCCGTTTTTGTAAGTTGGTGTCTTTGAATAGTATGGCGACCGATTTTTGATCGTTGACACTCTATGCATGTTTTAGACCATTCGTTATTGTTGCTGTTCAAATCTGGACAGAAAAAATAATTGCTGATTAATTTCCGGATCGCCCGAACAACGGGATGACTGAGATTATGTATACTTCCGAACGCAATTCGTCTTACTTGTGGTATCTACGGCGCACATTCAGCGGATATGCCACAATATATTGGTTTATTATATGCAGGTAAATATAATTTCTTTAAAGTGATAAGGCTGCTATTATTTGCATTGAATGATATCACGTAGTCGTCGGTGTCTTGCAACTCGGCTATCCGGTTGTAGTCTATACTCGAGGGACAGAAAAATGTTTCTACACGCGATAAGGTCAAAAATCAGCTACTGTGTTGCAATGCCACCTTATGTGACGTATATCGGTTATGAACTCGCTGATTTATGATAAATGCCTAATTCTACGAGCTGTTCCATCGGATGTTTTTTTCCTTATTTTGAAATGGCGTAAACTAGCGGTCTATGTACACGGTGATCTGACGTCCTTCAAATATTTTTCGAAGACGCTTTATCGCCATGTATATAGTCAATAATTCCCGGTCGCAAGTGGAGTATTTCTGTTGGGCCGACGTCAACTTTTTTGAAAAATTAGCTAACGGTTCCCAAATTTGATTAATTTCCTGCTGCAAAACTGCACCTACGCAAAACTCAGAAGCGTCGGTCATCAAAGCAAGCGTCAAATCATTCCTTGGATAAGACAATGTAGCGGTCGTTCTAAGACCAATCTTACATTGTTCAAAGGCCTCACTAGCTTTCTCGGTCCATTGGATTTTACTTTTGTCCCTTTGTTTGTGTTGCCGAGATACCTATCTACTTGTTGAAAGCCAACTGATACGATGCTGCGTTGGGAAAATGAGTACGATAAAAATCACTGTGAAACGCCGCAACTTTTTAACTGTCGACGGTTTTGGGTAGTCTATGGCCTTGACCTTTTCTTCTGTCGGTCGAATACACGTGGTAGCCTAAAATTGCCAAATTAGTTTGCCCGAAAGCGCATTTAACAAAATTCTTATTCCGTGTTTGTGTAACCGCTAAATAACTATGCCTAAATGTTCGAGGTGCTGAGTTTTATTCTCACTCATGATCAGTGCATCATCAATATAATTAAAAACAAAATCTAGGCCATGGAAAACCGAGTCCATGAATCGCTGGCAGATCTGCGAGGCATTGCGGCATCCAAATGTCATTCGACCAAACTAATATATGCCAAAACGCGTTATTATCGCTGTTTTCTCGACGTCCTCCGGCGCGGTCTCAATGCAATGATAGGCCCTATTTATTTATATAGTTTTTTTTAATATTCGTACCGGCCCTGTTATTCTGTCTGGCTTCGTGATTGCATTTAGTCGGCGGTAATCACCACATGGCCTTATATCGCCATTTTTTTTCTCAACTACGTGTAAGGGAAGCCCCTTGGGCTATTGGAAGATCGACAAATAACTAATTCTTACATTTTGTTGAATTTATCTTTGACAGGTTGGTATTGGATGGGCGCTAGAGGCCGTGCTCGTGCAAAGACCGGTGGTCCAGTTGTTTCAATATTATTCTGTACAGAGCTCGGCTTCGTTTCCACGAATGACATTGGTCTAATTATGATTGGAAATTTCGATAAGAGGTCCATGATAAGGATGATCGATACTAACAGAAGGTTCACGCATGCTTACTATTGATGCGATGACATTTAAATTAGTTGCCTGGTCGATGAGTTCTCGGGCACTAACGTCAACCAGAAGTTTATGATGTCTTAGAAAATCTGCACCCAGTATTAGTTGTTTTACGTCTGCAATTATGAAATCCACCGATAAAGCATGTGTAACTTATAATTTAAAACTAATGTTTTTACTCCATACGTTTTTATCTCCGTCTCGTTGGCTGCAACGTTGAATGCAATCTGCGCCTTACTTAGTTTACTGGTTTAGTTTGCCAAAAATACATATATGTGAGAACGATGTAAAAAGACGTGCACGTAAAAGTGTCTAAAGTAACAAACAATTTGAAAAAAATACAATAACAGGCCGAGGCAGCTAAGTTATGAACAATCCCAATTGATGGCGCCCGTTCATGAACATGACGCATAGAACGGCACCACTCAGCTCAACTATCATGAAGGGAACCGCATGATCCAAAACATGTGCCACCATCAAAGGGACAATAGAGAGAGCATGACACACTCGACTGCCAGGGCACACAAAAGTCAACAAACGACACATAGGTACAGGAAATGGTTGATTTACAGTCGGAACACAGTACTTACACATGTGCTGTGCAGTTATATATTACTTTTTTTTTTACTATATATAGGCCTGCGCTTGACCACTATCTCACCTGATGGAAAGCGATGATGTGGTCGACGGTGAAGCACGCTTGCCTAGAAAAAACCCATTCACTCTTGACTTAAAGACCCCTAGATTGTAGCTATCGGGAAACACAGATTCCGGCAGGGAATTCCACTCCTTAGCTGTACGCATAATATAAGTGTCCCCAAAACGTTTAGTGCGTATGGGTGGGATGTCCACCATGTACCGATGACGCATTGCCGTACGTCTGGTAGTCTGATAATGAAAATCATGTACGTTAGAAAGAATTTGCATATTTTTAGTGATAACGTCGACAGACATAATTATGTTACTAGAAATAGGGACCAAATAATTAAACCAGGTTTCAGGCTGGCTAAAGTAGCGTAATCTTTTATGGGGTACCGAATAAAATGTTACAATAAAATACCTCCCCACATTCTAGAACTGAATGAAACGAAATATAAAACTTGTATAAGACGCACACTATGCAGGCAAGCATATTATAAGTTGCGGGATTATATCGCTGATAAAAATGCTTGGCTGAATGCTGGTCAGACTCCGGGTCTGTGTTTCCCGACAGCTACAATCTAGGAGTCTTCAAGTCAAGAGTGAATAGGTTATTTCTAGGCAAGCGTGTCTCACCGTCGACCACATCATCATGTGGTTGGCGCCTGACGCCTGTTGGTAAGCGATGGCTTACCAACAGGTGAGATAGTGGTCCAGCGCGAGCCTATAATACATAAAAAAGATCTTTTCATAAATATAAAATAAAATATGACAAGGTGCCGTCATGATCTTAATGACCTTAAACAGTGCCCTATGAGAATCGCGCCGGCAAAGATTGTATAACGCTCTGATGGCTTGTTTCTGCAGAATAAAAATTTACTCAATGTCGCAGCCCTTCTACGTAGTATGATACCGTAAGACATTATACTATGAATGTAACTAAAATAAGCCAGCTCGAAGTTGTGGGCGACTATGTCTACCTGGGACAAACGATTCAATTGGGTAGGGCCAACTTCGAGAAAGAGATCAACCGTCGAATCCGACTCGGCTGGGCAGCGTTCGGGAAGTTGCGCGGTATCTTCTCGTCCAACTTGCCACAGTGTCTCAAGACGAAAGTCTATGACCAGTGTGTGTTGCCAGTGATGACATATGGCTCTGAGACGTGGTCGCTTACAATGGGCCTAATCAGAAAGCTTACAGTCACTCAAAGAGCAACGGAGAGGGCTATGCTCGGAGTTTCCTTGCGTGATCGAATCAGAAATGTAGAGATACGCAAGAGAACCAGGGTTACCGACATAGCCCGAAGAATTGCCAAACTTAAGTGGCAGTGGGCCATGGCATTGCTCGCAGAACGGATGGCCGATGGGGCAGAAAGGTTCTGGAATGGCGACCGCGAACCGGAAGACGAAGCGTTGGAAGGCCTCCCACCAGGTGGACCGATGACCTGGTGAAGGTTGCGGAGAACCACTGGTTGCGAGATGCATGGGACCGGTCAATGTGGCGACGCTTGGGGGAGGCCTATGTCCAGCAGTGGACGTCTTTCGGCTGATATGATGATGATGATGATGACTTCTAGAGTTAAAAACTTCTTGCCATAATAATTACTTGTATTTGTAGTAATTCATGAATGTAAATTCATTATCCGCGACCATTATTCGGTCTTTGATTTAAATACTCTATAGCTATACATTAGTGTAAAGGGTTTCTCACACAAGCTTTAGCTAATTATAACAATTTAGTTTATATCCCTTTAGTTATATTTTATCCTTCTAAACAAAAATATAATTTGGAATTCACTTGTCGGAAGAGAATTATCCATTCGATGGTACGAAGTTCATTGAGCAACGCGAATGGCGCGGGCGGGGCGTTGCTCCTCTTTTATCAAAAGAGCCGACTGTAACACTAAATCTAGAACATTGAGAACGACAATGAAAAAAAATACTTTCCAACGTACCTACATGATGTTTTCGTAAATTTATTGACAGAGTTCCGTCATGATGTTAATGTCTTTAAACAGTTCCCTTAGGTTTAAATCTGTGACTGAATTTTGGGCCAGGCAAGGCCATTAACTAAAAAATGTCTGTTTGTCATCGACACGCTAAGAAGAAGAAGTTCCCTTAGAGAATCGCACTGGCGAAGATTGTATATCGCGCCGATGGCTCGTTTTTGCAGAATAAAATTTTTATAAATGTCTGCAGTCGTTACCCATAGTAATATACCGTAAGACATTATACTATTAAAGTAAGCATCGCGGTATCTACATCAGTAAATTGACGAATTTTTCTAACAGCATAAGTTGCCGAACTTAGCCGCCTTGCAAGTGATTTTAAATGAGAACCCCATTGTAACCTTGATTCTAGCGTTATCCCCAGGAAAACCGTTTTATCGATGAATTCTATCTTCTCCTTGTTTAATTTCACCTTAGAGGGAGGGACAGGGAGAAGTTAGAATTCGTCGAAAAAACGGTTTAAACTGGAACTGTTTAAAGACACTAACATCATGACGGATCCTGTCAATAAATTTACGAAAACATCATGTAGGTACGTAAAAATATTTTTTTTTCAATGTCATTCAATGTATAAAATACTTAATTAACTAAAACTACAAATATAAAGAAAGAAAGACTTTACATCTTTTTAGTAAAACAGCGATAGACATAATTATGTAACTAGAAATTAATTTAATTAATTAATTTAATTCACCCAGGTCTCCAGCTGGCTAAAGTAGCGTCATCTGTTATGGGGTACTGTATAAAATCATCATCAATCATCATCATCATTAGCCTTTTGATGTTCCCACTGCTGGGACAAAAAAATGGCGGTGTAAAATCAGCCAACGACCCTAGGCTGATAAAAAAATCGTTTTTCCTAAAATGTTCTAGATTTAGTGTTAAAGTCGGCTCTTTTGATAAAAGAGGACGCCCCGCGTTGCTCAATGAACTTCGTACCATCGACTGGATAATTCTCTTCCAACAAGTGAATTCCAAATTATATCTTTGTTTTGTTTTGGAATTCACAGTCATAAAATTATAATTTGGAAGTGGTTTAGAAGGATAAAATATAACTAAAGGGATATAAACTAAATTGTTAAAATTAACTAAAGCTTGTGTTAGAAACCCTTTACACTAATGTATAGAGTATTTAAATCAAAGACCGAATAATGGCCGCGGATAATGAATTTACATTCATGAATTACTACAAATACAAGTCAATAATATGGCAAGGAGTTTTAACTCTAGAAGTAACTGGAGTTAGGGAAGGATTAGATCAACTTCCCTACAAACAGCCCAAAAGCGCCCATCCCGAAATCATTTCCTAGGTAAGAAGCTGGTAAGAAGAAATGATGAGACAAACTTCCCAGCACATATTTCTGTCTGTTAGCCATAAGGACTATATAAGTAAAGCAATAGTGATGTATGAAATTAATTAGACAAAGGGTTGTAAAGTGCTTTATTTACCTAACGGAAGGAAATGGGTAGGAGCGCTACGCTTGCATTGATAAATACTTACTTACTTATAATTGAATTGCGTTAATGAGTACCTTGACAAAAGTCTAGACTTTCAGCAGCAGGTTCGTCAAAACGTGTACTGCCGGGCCTAGAATGCAAGCTCTAGAGAGAATCTGCTGCGGCTCCAAGAGTACAGGCTCCCTAAGCTCTAGCATGCCTTGCCCAGTCCTAAGACAGTGGTTAGTTTTGTGCCTAATTGCCTTTGCCATTGAGCGAGACATGTTACCAGATGCACTGGACGCGGGCTATAATAAGTAGCTCTCTCTCGGTCTATTCACCCTTTACAAAGACAATACGATACGGTAAATGTTAATGAGGCGACGTTCTCCGGGTCTCTAGTCAAGATGGGCGTGCCCCATGGTTCAATTCTCGGCCCTTTCCTCTTTCTTGATTACATTTATGACCTCCCTTTTATGATGGCCAAATTATCGGATATAATTCTATTTGCTGATGATACTTCGCTAATTTTTAAAATAGTTAGAAAAGGTAAGGATGTGTTTCACGTCAACGAAAGTCTAATTATTCTTTCAAAATGGTTCGCAGCTAACAATCTTTTACTGAATGCGAAAAAAATAAAATGTCTAAAAATTTCTTTACCAAATGTACCACAACGTGACCTAAATTTAAATCGTGACCGCAAAAATCTTGAAGTTATAGCTGGAACTGTATTCTTAGGGATTACTATCGATTCAAAATTGCAGTGGGGCGCGCACATTATAACTCTTCCGGGTAAGTTAAGTTCAGCTGCATTGCATATGCAGGTGCATATGCAGTAAGGAAAATAAGGCAGTTAACTGATGTAGCCACAGCTAGGTTAGTATACTATGCTTATTGCCACAGTATTATGTCTTATGGCATTCTGCTGTGGGGATCAGCAGCAGACCTTGACTCAATTTTCATATTACAAAAGAGGGCAATCCGCGCGATCTATAAAATGGGTCCTCGCGAGTCCCTCAGAGAAAAATTTAAAGAAATCGATATACTGACTCTACCTTCACTTTGTATTTTGGAATGTATTTTGTATGTCCGTGAAAATCGAGGGATTTTCAAAACTAGAAGCGACTTCCATAATTTAAATACACGCAGTAAACACGAAATTGTAATACCCAAATTCAGATTAACGAAAACAAGCAAGTCTTTTCTTATAAACAGTATACGCTTTTATTACAAGTCACATCAAACGTGTCCTTATTAAAAAAGCATATTGCAAAATCAAGGACTACGTTGAAGATTTAAAAAATGGCCTTCGCTCTTTCTGCGCATGCGGCTTCCCTGGTAACTCATAAACGGCACAAATATTTGGATAATAATAATAATAATAATAATAATTTATTTTATTTCAAAAAGGATTAGCCTAGGTTACATCAGTCTTTACATTACAAAAATGGGCATGGCTATTACACATAATAAGATCCCTGTCCTTCAAACTAGGAAGACCTGTATCTTGAAGAACAGTTTTCTCCAAACGGATTTTTACATATTTTGTACAAGTATGTATTTATAAATTGAGCACTAGCTCTGATGTTAACATATTACTATACTGATTTTCATTTTTTTTAAATTAGTAGTTAGGTTTTAGTTAATTGTGTGAAGTGTTGATGTATGTGTGTTGGTGTGAGGTTTGTCCTAAGTGTGTTATGTATATATAATAAATAAATTTAATAATTGTGATTATTGACAAATAAAAGTTAGTAGGTATAAGTTTAATATTATTATTTGATAAATCAAATATAATAATAATAATATCACATTAATAGTAGTTAACAAAAATTATATTTATAAGTAACTTTATTTAATTTAATTTCAATAAACTAAACAATTTAATAACTAATATCTTTCAAATAATTCAATTTCATTCAATTCAATTTAATAATTCAATTTAATTTAATTTCATGTAATAACTTATTTAAATAACTAATTTCTATAATTTAATTTCATTCAATTCAATTTGATAATTTAATCTATTTTCATGTAATAACTTATTTTAATGATACAATTAAATTTTTCATTTTATGTAGTTTGATTTAATCATTTAATTTAATGAGGTCCTCGGTATCACCATAATTTAAATTTAAGAGCCACGTTAGTAATTTTTTTTTAATTCGTATTTATTTAAATTATTTATTAATAATATCCTATGCACTTTATTGTAAATTCGGGAACTCAAGATGAAATATTGGTGGGTAGCAAATGCAGTTCTGTAATGTTCGACTTGGCACACTCGTGCAGCCCTTCTTCGGGTATGGAGTGCGTTACGTGGTGGAACGGAGGCATGTTTGCGGAGCGTTGAGTGATAAACAAATAGCTGTCTGACGGTGAGCAATTTGCAGTCCCGATATAGTTCTTCAGTCGGGTACCTAAACGGTTTGCGTAGCATAACCTTCAGAACAGCTCTTTGGGCTCTCTCCAGCGGTAAAAACGATGTTTTTGTTGCTCCCCCCCAAGCAGTCACACAATATGTCAGTAGTGACTGGCACAAAGAGTAGTAGACAGTCTTGAGCGTGTCAGTGTCTGCTGAGTTTCTAAGCTGCTTAAAAATATATATAACTTTGCGGATCCTAGATGTTAGTGACGTAATGTGTTTGTGCCAATTTAAACGCTCGTCTATTACCACTCCAAGGTATTTAATAGAAGAAACTTTGGCCAAGCATGGACAGGTACAATCTGGCGTCAACTGGCAGTTGTGAAATTTAATGTTAAAGTCATGTAGGGGCTGACTTTTATTACTTATAGAAAATGGTATAAATTTAGTTTTGTCAAGGTTTAATGTCAAAAGATTAGTGGAAAGCCAATTTGATACCGTGTTAATACATTTCTCAGCGTGACCTCTCGTTTCATTCCAATCTGAGCCATGCACAATGAGTGCTGTGTCATCCGCGTAAGTAAGGATATGACAGTTTGTAAGTTTCAGTGTGCATAACTGGTTAATGTAGATTAGGAAGAGAGTCGGTCCCAAGATACTTCCTTGTGGAACCCCGTAATCACCTAGAGGGTGTTCATTACTTATGTGATTATTTATAATCACACTTTGTGTCCTCTCCGTGAGATAACTTTTAAATAGACTCAAGGGTGTTCCTCTTACGCCAATATTTTCCAGCTTAAGTAGAAGTTTAGAGACAGAGACTGTGTCAAACGCCTTTGATAGGTCCAAAAAGATTCCAATGCATTTCTTACCCTGATCCAAATTGCGGGACAGAAGATCACTCAAACCCGTCACAGCATCCTCCGTGGACCTACCCGACATGAAACCGAATTGATTGGGTGCTATGATGTTATTGGCATCTAGATATTTTATTAACATACGGTTTAAGATTCGCTCCAGTATCTTAGACATCGCCGAGAGCACAGAAATAGGTCTATAATTATTGACACAGTCTCTGTCACCTGACTTGTAAATTGGGTGAATAAGCGCTTTTTTGAAGGCATCTGGAAAAACACCGGTGGTTATCGACAGGTTACATATATGGGTTATTACCGGAACTAGAAATTTTCTTGAAGTTTTAATCATCTGAGTAGATATACTATCCCAGCCTACAGCGGTGTCGCTGCGGAGAGCCATGATGACTTTCTCAATCTCGGCCTCGTCCACCTTTTGCAGGACGAAAGAATTACACTGAGAGTGGACAAGATGTGGAGCCACTGTTGTTTGTGTTTTTTTCGACAGTATTTTTTCCGCTAATTTGGTACCAACTTCGGCAAAATATTGGTTTATGTAATTAAGTGAGTCTTCTGGCTTGTCACAAATTTTGAGAAGTCCGGTACACGGTATTTTGGATGTATGGGTATGGGTTATTTTTTTAATAACATTCCATGTTGCCTTCGGATTATTTTTTGTTTTAGAAAATTCATTTTGCTCGTACGCTATTTTCAATTTCCGCAACAGGGCATTACAAAAATTACGGTATCGGTTATATGTGACTTGTAGAGTAACATTATTTGGGGACTTTTTTAAATTGCAGTGCATTTTGTCGCGATTTTTAATACAGCGCATAAGACCAGGCGTTATCCATGGCTTTATGTTTCTTCGTTTTCGGGATGTCTCAGACTATTCTCAATATCATTTTTTCTTCATTTAATAAGACTTTTTACAATGGTTTTCAATCATGTTTATAGCCCCTTGCTAAGAATAGTTACAGCACTGATAACAACATTTGTGCCACATGTTAAATTTTTTCTTGTTACGAGTATACTTTGTATAGATTCTTTTACCGATTTTTTTAAGTTTCTTACGACTTATTGTCGGGCCTGCGTTGTCCCCCATCTAAGTACTGCTGTAACATGGAAATATTGTAAAACCAAACAATTTTTTAAAAGAGTATCCATGGAGTTTCTTGCTGGTTCTTCTCCATAGGAAACGACCAACCCGAACCGTGCACCTTTTTTCGACGTTTTATAAGTGGCATGTAGGCCTATGAGAAATAAAAATATATATTTTATTCCAAAATAATCATAATTTAAACCCGAAGGTCCGTGTCTCAATGTGTTCACCACATCTGGCCGGCCATGCGTAGTTTTTAAATATTAAAATATAGAGATAAATGACGTGTAGTCACAACCTACTGCTGTTCCCTTCATGTTGGTTGAGCTGAGTGGTTCCGATCCGCATGCCATGTTCGTGAACGGGCACCATCAGTTGGTCATAACTTAGCTGCCTCAGCTTGTTATTAATTACCTACTTATTGTATTTCAATCCGATCAAGTTAGCCCAAAAAATAGGGGTAGGTTTATGATAATTCGCATAGAGCTGCAAATTGGGTCGAATGTTCGTAAAACCTTATAAATGAAATCTAAAAAGTCCCCATCGATCCCACACTTGCATTTTTTTTTTCATGATGAATCTCGCAAATCTAGGTTTTTTTTTTCATTTTTTTGCCGAATATTAAGTTTTATCATAAAAATAGGTCAGGCAAAAATTGTATATTATGCAATTATCTATAAAAATTGTCTCTACAATTTGTCTGATAAACGTCAACGTTTCTGAGATATAATGGTTGAAAAAGTTGTATTCTGCGTAATATGCACGCGTTTCCAAGCCACCTAGGAGGTACTGTTTTAGGCGCATTTTTTAACGTGGTTTACCCGATAGTCCTAATCCACAATTTATTGTGATCCGGTTTAATTCAATACTATTCAAAATTATGTTAAAAACGGGACTATTGGAAATGATGAAAGCCGTGACAATTCTTAAAAAAAATGGAAAAATATTCATCTCATTCATAATTATCTGATAATTCTGCTCCTGTTCGTCTTCTTGTACTTCTTCTTCTCCTTGTTGTTCTTCTTCTTCTTCCTGCTATGTGTAAGTAAATTGTTCTAACAGCGATGTATCAGATGTCTCCTCACTGATATCGTACGAATCCTTTTCTGTTGGCGATTAAACATTAGAGCACGACTGACCTTGACAACTGGTGCATGCCAAAGAACAAAACAATCCAACTTTTTTACAGCCGCATTTAGCATTACATCCTTTTTTACAATTGCAAAAATTGTTTTGACTCGTAACAAAAAGCGAGTGCATTAGCTTGTCTTCCTCCAACCTCTGCTTCTGCTCATCAACTTCTATTTCGTCTAGGTATATTATCAAGTACAAGTGTGGCTTGGTAATCAATTGGACCTAAAAGACTGGGGTTGTAACTTAATCAACAATATTTTGGAACCAATTAAGACTTTACTTCCACTTGTATCGGAAAAACTGCTCAACACAATTTTTATATACATACACTACCTCTCAGATGGCGCAGAAACGTGTGCATATTATAAAGAATACATCTTTTCTAACATTTTCAACTATTACGAGGCGGGATCAAAAAGTAGTGAGAATGAGATAGAATATAATGACTATTGATAACTTAATAATTTATTTTTCTATATAGTTTCCGAGTTTCTCTACACACTGAGTCCAGCGCTGTTCCAAGGCTTTAATCCCTTTCACAAAAAATGTTTTGTCTTGGTCCTGCAAAAAGCTCTCCACGGCATTCATCACCTCGTTATCGTATTCGTACCTGTTTTCCCTTAAGTATTTTTTCAATTTGGAGAACAGATAAAAATCGCTAGCCGCCAGATCTGGTGAATAAGAGGGGTGGTCAACCAATTCGAAGCCAGCTTGCTGAATGGCAGTCATCGCCACTGCCGACCTATGCGCGGGTGCGTTGTCGTGATGAATCAGCACGCCCATTCTATACGCAGCCGAGACCTGGACGCTGAAAGAAACTGAGAAGAAGAGAAAAGACGCTCTGGAAATGTGGTGCTGGAGAAAAATGCTTGGAGTGTCGTGGACTGAGTTCCGCACTAACATATCCATCCTTCAAGAACTCGGTATCAGGCAGCGTCTATCGGCTATGGTTCAAGCTCGAGTACTCCAGTTCTTTGGACACGTGTCCCGACGAGGCAACGAGTCTATCGAGCGGCTTGTAGTTCAGGGTAGAGTGGAAGGAACGAGAGCGCGCGGCAGGTCGCCCATGCGATGGACCGACCAGATTAAGTCTGCAGTGGGTGGCCCATTGCATGGGTGCACACGAATAACAGCCGATAGAGAGGGTTGGCGTCGCATCGTTGGGCAAGTTATGGCAACCCGAAGTCTCACTGCAACATGATGACCACGACCGCTCTGCCAAGAGTGTACCGACGAAGAAGAAGAAGTTCTCAAAACGGTGAAGGAAAACATCGTGAGAAAACCGGCATGTCCTAGAAACAAAAAATCAAAGACATTTAACATCTACCAAACCGCACTGGGCCCGAGTGGTGGATTATAGCCCACTCCTTCTATGAGAGGAGGCCTGTGTCCTAGCAGTGGGAACATTAAAAGGCTGATGATGTGTGATGTGATGTGAACGCAATATACGCTTAGCTGCTTTTTCACAGTGATATAGTAGGCTTATCCAAAAACCTACTTAGAAAAGATACTGCAAAACAAATATCAGGTCTGCTTGAAGTATATATATATAGAAGACATCCTATTAGCTCACGATACGGCTTGTCCAAGATGATTGCTTCATTATAATCTTTTGCAAAATTTGTTTCCATTGGAGAACTCCTGGTTAATTAACATCAGTTCTGGCGTTCTCACTATATGCAGCCCCAAATAATTACTGACTTATTAAATTCAATTTGTAAAAAAACATGTGCTTTCTTTAAATTTATCTCACTTTTTGACATTGAAATCATGTCGTCAACGTAAACCAATAAAAATATAATACGTGCGACTGGAGAATATACATTAAATAATGTTTCCTCTTGAAATCCTTTCACCACTAATCTACCCTACCTGCCCTACCTGCCCAACCTGCCCTACCTGCCCTACCTGCCCTACCTGCTCTACCTGCCCTACCTGCCCTACCTGCCCTACCTGCCCTACCTGCCCTACCTGCCCTACCTGCCCTACCTGCCCTACCTGCCCTACCGGCCCTACCTGCCCTACCTGCCCTACCTGCCCTACCTGCCCTACCTGCCCTACCTGCCCTACCTGCCCTACCTGCCCTACCTGCCCTACCTGCCCTACCTGCCCTACCTGCCCTACCTGCCCTACCTGCCCTACCTGCCCTACCTGCCCTACCTGCCCTACCTGCCCTACCTGCCCTACCTGCCCTACCTGCCCTACCTGCCCTACCTGCCCTACCTGCCCTACCTGCCCTACCTGCCCTACCTGCCCTACCTGCCCTACCTGCCCTACCTGCCCTACCTGCCCTACCTGCCCTACCTGCCCTACCTGCCCTACAAAAAAAGAAAACATAAACCATCTAAAAACTAAACATTTGGTTTGGATAGGTGAGCCCGTTCTTGAGTTAATTTATTTATTTATTTATTTTAATAATAATTACTTGCTGTACTTACAGTTTGTACCAAAGCGTACAGCAAGTCAACACTACACATAAAACAATACTTATAGACTAAAAAACTTAATACAAACATTGAACATATTTTTATCACTGATCATAAATATGTCGACGCCAGGTTCCTGAGCAATTAGATCGTTCAGCAAATTGAGCGCATGGGCTGTCGGAGCATGACGAGCAGTCAGGGTACGCGAGGGTATAGCCGCGAACAGCCGCGTATGTAATATGACTTACTTATATGATAAAACTTACCGTTCGGCAAAAAAACGTAAAAGTCGCATATTTGCAAACTTTGACCTTGAAAAAAATTTTGCAAGTGTGGAATCGATAGGGACTTTTTACATTTCATTTATAATAATGTTCCGAACATTCATACCAATTTTCAGGTCCATGCGAATGATTGCACTTTGACATGTCTAATTTGACCGGACCATTTTTTTATTGTTTGTTTTACTCTAGACGTTTTCTTTACGTGTACTTTTGCGAATGAATTATTATTACTTTTAAATTTAAATTTCTGACGTTCAAAAATGCCGCTTAGTCCGAGTTTCTCACCTCTAAATTATCGCATGATTAATGTAACAGATTGTCAAGCACGCGTTATCTCAGCCAATCACCGCAGACAGTTGCAAGTGCTTGACAATTTGTCACATTATTTCTGCGATAATTTTGTGGTTATAAACTCGGCCTTATGGCCTAATTGAATAAAGATATTTTGATTATGATTTTTAAAATATGTTTTAATTAAATAGTTTATAATTATTTGAAAGTCGTAGTCAATATTGAACAATTGGATTTTTTCGTTCCAGGTTCATACCAGAGGAAAAATATGACAAAATGTCTTGAAGGAGACTGCATAACAATCAGAGATATTACATTAAATTTGACACATACATTTATTGGATTACAATTTACTAAAGGAACTGCCCAGTGTAATGCTACACGAATACTTATGGAAGGCACAGCAGAAACTAACCGGACAGATAATGGTAAGATAATGTGGCAAATGCACCTTCCTTTGGGCTAAGGAACATTCTAATCAGCGAAAGCGATTGTCGAATCGCCAAAATGTTTAGGATTGACCACGTTTCTTTCCGATAGCGCATGTCAATCTCCGGTCAATGTGGCGACACTTGGGGGAGGCCTATGTCCAGCAGTGGACGTCTTTCGGCTGATATTATGATGATGATGATGTCAATCTCAGTCATGTTTAACTTCTCGAAAACCATTTAAAAATAAAAAATATAATTTTTAATAAATAATAAAACGTCCACGTCAAGTAGATATATTATTAAAAAACGATGCTGACGAATTGATAACCTCCTCCTTTTTTTGAAGTCGGGCTTTTTTTGATGTATAAACTAAATTGTTTCTGTCTTTTTAAATCGATAATTTATATCGATAAATAAAATAAAAATTGTATACGTAATAAGCTTTCGTATATATATGTAATTCGACGTAATTTTATTAAAATGTCTATAGTAAAATACCCATAAAGGTTTGTGCATTCATTTCAACTCGGAAACGGAACGTCACTGCCCCGCCTTTTGCCTCGCTATCAGCCTAACGTAAACATACTACGAAATCGGAACAGCAGCTCCGGAATGTCAACGCAGCCCTTACGGCTAGTCTTACCTGGCGGACAACTTGATCTCAACGAGCATACTTTCAATCAGTTTGAAGTCGAACTGGAAGGGTAGCTCGTTGCTATTTCACAATACGTGAGATGGCTATCACAGGCATAGCACTTAAATGTCCTTAATCGAAAAATCCTTGAAATCTTAACCGTGGTAACGGATAAATGTAAGCGCGGGGACTCCAAGTTGACAACGCACCACTTGAGCTTTGCGAGCTTGTCCTGAGGTGAGACGACGCCGTTACGGTTTCTGAGGGCTGAGTCAACCACGTCCGTAGGATTTTACATCATTCTGATACCCTACACGTAATCCCCAGGTGATGCAAATCAGGTGACACCAATTGGTGGTAGGCTCCGGCTGAAGGCGACCAGCCACCGGGCAAAGACGTACCGCCAAGAGGCTTAGCTGTGATCCAGTACGATGCTCGGTGGAGCCACTAGAGGAGTTGGGTCGAGATAGCTGTTTCACTGCAGGCTGATCAGCTTGACGCGCGCTGTTATGGACGTATCGGGTGACTGGTCACGGAGGGTAGCGGGATCCGAAGCACGGTGTGTCGCTGGCCGATAGCAGGTAGTTGGAGGCCCAAGTAGTGTGATAGCCACACACGAAAGGCTGCCCCGCCAACTGTCGAATAAACCCGTTGGCGACCAGAGGAAAGTATCTGATGGGCATTTCCAGGGGGGCTCGGGTGTCTCTGCAATCTTCAAACCAGTCCCCCAATGTGTGTCTGTGGGTTGCCAGCGTAGAACCTCATCTCACTTCCTTCTCCTCTCCTGCCCTTCTTCACTCTCAATCATGGCAAGGAACATAAGGAAAAAAGCTGTACAGCGGCAGCACTCACTGTCACATAAGATGCACCTCTGTAATATCAGAGGTCTACACTCAAACCTTGATGCTGCAAGTCCACCATCATCTAGAGTCTGATAAACCAGCGATGTTATTCCTTTCGGAGATGCAGATCGGATGTCCTTCAGACGTGGCGTATCTTTCTTACCCAGGGTTTACCCTAAAGCACAAGTTCAAGCAACGCGCGGGTGTATGCATGTACGCCCGTGACGTCATCTGTTATTGGCGTCTCCGAAACCTTGAAGACTCTCGATTCTCAGTGCTTTGGGCTCTGGTGGACACAGTTCTGGATAAGATTATCTCTGCTTGTGTCCACCTGACGCACATCGTAGATCAGGCGACAACCGGGCTTACACAATACCTAAGTGAGGCGGCTAATGAGGCTCAGCAACAGTACCCTCCCGCCCAACTGGAGATACTGGAAGACTTTTATGCCCAGAACCAGGAGTGGCTCTTACCGTTTCAGTTCACTGACCATTCTGGGCGAGAGACGTGACAGCTTGCCCTAGCGTCAAATGTCACTCAGCTGGTCCAGGGGGCCAGATGTTGATAAGCATACGGCTAATTACTTGGAACTTCTGCTGACAACAGATCCAGACCGTTACTTGGTTTTGGTCCCAACCTTTGGGTACTTCCGACCACTGTCTGGTGAAGTCTGTATCCGTCTACTCCCCGCCCAATCCCAGCCCAAGAGGCACCCGGCGGGTATCGCGGTACAAGTCGGCAGATTGGGATGGGATGCGATCTTTCTTCGCATGCTATCCTTGGCAGCCTACTTGCTTTTCTTCGGCTGATCCTACATCGTGCGCGGATGCATGGGTCGTGATGGATGCGTTGCGTTGGGGAATGAAGTACTACATTCCGTTCTCTGACGTAATAATGTCTAGCAAAGACCGACCCTGGTTTGGCGCCGAGTGTAACCGCGCCGATTAAGCGCATCAACATGAGGCGTACCATGCCTGGGTCGACGCATGAACGCGCAAGGCGATTGATTTGGGTCAGAGGAAGAAAGCCTGCAACCGCGCTGCCTACTCCTGCAAGAAGGTGTTGCGAAGGGCTTGGTTCACCCACATTAGCCGAACAGGGGTCAAACTTGCTTCCTTCCTAACAGGTAGTAAAGCGTTTTGGTCCCTGGCTAAATAGGCTGAATCGAACTTCTGCCGTCCATCATTACCACCACTCCTGAACCCGACGGGTTGATGGCCCACTTTGCTGATGAGAAAGCAAACTTGACACTTCACACACACACACACTCTCCCTCGACATCTCGAAGGCTTTTGATAGGGTCTGGCATGAAAGCCTTATTGGTAAGCTTCCTTCATTCAGTCTGCCCGGTAGTCTGTGTGATTGGATTGCAAACTTCCTGAGGGATCCAGTCCATTCGAGTAGTTATAAATGACTGCTCATCGGACCAAATGGATATTAATACCGGGGTCCCAAAGGAGTCAGTACTGACAGAGACATTATTCTTGCTGCACATAAATGAGCTGCTAAAACGGCACCTTTGGGAATGCAGATGACACTTACTACAGATAGACAGATGCTTTTCCAACGCACATGCAACAGGGCCTGAGATCCTGTTTCTTCGTGAGGCCATGGTGGAGCGTTTGAGCTTGTCCTTGCAAGGCAGTCTCCGAATGGGGCGATGCCAATCTGGTCAAGTTCAATGCCGCTAAAACACAGGCGTGTCTTTTCTCCGCTAAAAAGAGCCAATTTCATCCGGCTCCATCTTGCAAAGGTGTAACCGTGCCGATAACGGAACATCTTGAGCTTCTTGGCATGAAGTTGACATTGACACTCTATTTTGGCACTCTATGCACTTGAGTGCATCAAGCATGTGCATAAAAAAACGGGCCAAGAGGCTCATTGGCAATGAGGCACTGGTTGAGTCAAAGCTCCAAGGCCTTAAACATCGTCGTCATCATCGAGTTGCCAGCTTGTCGGTTTTTTATCGGTTGCATTTCGGGTAGTGTGCAATGGAATTGCATGATCTAATTCCACCAAGCCATCATCGGACTACAAGACGTACGGCGATGCGCCATCGGTACAAGGTGGATTTCCCACCAATACCCACAAAACCTTTTGGAAATACTCTCATTATGCTTACAGCTAAGAAGTGGGATTCCCTGCCGGAGTCTGTGTTTCGCGATAGCTTAAATCTGGGACTCTTTAAGTAAGTAATAGCAAGAGTGAATAGGTTAATTCTAGGTAAGTGTGCTACACCTTCGACCACATCATCACTTACCATCAGGTGAGATAGTGGCCAAGAGAATATATTATGGCGCCCAAAATCCACCATTTTTCTATATTCCAATTTCAATGTAGCCAGTGACACTCGCAAGGTTAAGACAAATCTACTCTCGTAAGAATCTTCAAAATCGGCCAACGCGTTTACTCTAGAATGCCACATAGGAACAAACATACATAGACTGATAAACACATTACCCTCCTTCGGCAGTCGTGTAAAAACTTTGTTGCTTACAAAAAAAAAAACATGGCGTCGGATTCTCAAAAACCTTGCATTTTGCTATTTTTTTGTCATTCAATTTTAGTGGTGTCACTAAAATGTTACTAAAGACGACGACTAACGCCAACGACCTTGAGGGAACAAATCGCGCCCACATTTCTCACCCGCGCGACCCGAAATTTAGTAGTTTTTTTTACTTTTCTTATTATTCTATGACTTTAAAAAAAAAAGCTTCAGATTAAAATGTAGATAATGAAATTGTCTTTGATATGGTGTCGATTTCATTAAAATACGCCCAGCGGTTTTGTTGTGATTGTCGTGTTTTTGTCCGTTTTAGATATAACTTTACAAATTAATTACACTATGTTATACGAATAAAACTCAAAATTTGCTTAGATCAAATTATTAAGAAAATGGTCTAATATAACATATATTTTTTCCAAAAAATTAAGACTAGCCGTTTAGACGTGATTCTCATTATAAAATCAGCTACTCAAGGGAATCGGCGCCTTAAGTCGCTAAAGTACGAATCGATTGACCGAATGATACAGTCAGATAGTGTTGCAAGTGAATATATAACGTCAAATAACACCGTCCAATAGGAGCGGTGAGTTTTGCACTACCGTTAGTTCATAAAATGTTTCGCGAGTACTTTTCTTATGATATATCGGTAGTTCATAAAAGGTATTGGACGTTAAACGGATCATGCATGATTAGAGCTTGCCGATAGTACCTGCAGGTATAATTAAAACCAGTAACTTAGTACACAATAAGTAATGAAGTATGAAGACAAATCTATAGCCTGTTATTAATTCTGTTTAGCATTGCCATATAACGTGGCTATGCTGTCAGTCTTCTGGGCAGGTTTATCTTTTTATTTTACATGTAAGTATTATAGTTAACTTTAGTATAGCTAGTTTAGTACTGTAGTTTGAGTATTTACAGGCAAGTTGATGTATAACGTATAAGCCATTCGGCCAATAATTCATTTGAAAACTTCAATATATTCAAGTTTTTTTGTTTTGCACTCATGGTGCACTTAAGACGTTTTATAAAATATACAAGTAAATTTTGAAAATTAAAACAACCTCGACACATCTGGGGGCACAGCAAAGCCCCCAACAAGTCGATCAAACAAAGGTACATCCGTACCATCCATCCCTTTCTCGAAACCATTCAGGATATTTTCGAGACCCTGTCACATCGTCGTGGATAAAGGTAGAACCCTGAATTTTCAGTGACTAAGAGATCATAATATAACTAAGTATAATCTCGAATTACATTAAATTTGAACTTGTACTTTAGGAATTATTGCACGTCAAAATTCCTTAATTTCGTCCCTGACTCACCGATCATCAAAATTCTAAGTTACGTCTAGTAGCCTCAGAAGCTCCAAATTATGAACACAATTAGCGTTTAACTAAAACGTACTGCATAAGTAACTTTGTAATCCTACATAAATAGACACCCAATATATGGGGAATACAAAATTTATTTTACAGTTCATACAATTTTTCGTCACCTTCACTGCTTTGGTACGTAAATACTGAATATAGGTAGGTACTGTACTGTTAGTCATAGATGATGTCTCTTTTATTATACCTAAATACCTATGACCTATTTCATCAAATATTTGAAGAGTTCCCTCAATTTCCATGGGATCGCATCATCAGATTCTTGTCTTTCTTGTCTTTGGGTAATCGGGGAACATACATAAAAAAAAGAATCCAACGAAATGAGAAGAGAAGGATAATTTTTACCGACTTCAAAAAAGGAGGAGGTCTTTTTTTTAAGTCGGTTAATAATATGCTTATGGCGGGTCTTGAATCAATCTTGTAGACTACTTATGCTGAAACATTAAATAAATAAAGTACCTTTAGTTTCAGATCTTTGTTTAAATTCAAACAACTGCGTATTTGAGATTGATTTACAAAATGTATGTAATGGTAAGTGTTTAATAATCTCTTTTTTACTAGCTTCTGCCTACAAGTTTTTCCGCATCAATGGCGGAATTAACCCTCAGGTTAGCTCTACCAGAAGCAAAAGTATTCTATGTCCTAATAAAATATAGGAGAAGCTCATAGCTAAGTAATAACAGCTATATATACGTTTCGAATCCCTATCATGTTGGTATTTCGACCATCACCATTGCAGATAGAGTTGGACTTTGTCTAGAACCTAACGTTTGCCTATTTTTCAGAAAGTATCGACCAACAGCACTCAACACCGCCTTCATTGGACACACCATCATCGTTAACGTCGTCTGATAACCATGTTTTAATATACGTGATATCATCCGTGATAGCGATCGTGTTTGTTTTAACACTGACCATTTACATAAGTGTAAAAAAATGTTATCATCGTGATTCGAACCTAGTGGAAACAATGGAAATGAAAACTTATGTAAGTATAATTAAACTGTTTGATTCAGTATCATGAAAATTCGTTTGAAATTATTTCCGAGATAAAAATTATCATATGGCGTTTCTAGAGTATCAAATTATCTCCATACCAAATCTCATCTAAATCAGTGCAGCGGTTTAAGCGTAAAAAGATAACAGACAGAGTTACTTTCGCTTTTATAATATACTAGCTGACCCGGAAAACTTTGTTTTGCCATAAAAACACAAAACATTTATCTACCCTACCTACCCTACCTTACACAACCCTACCCTACACTACCTTCCCTACCCTACGCTACACTACCCTACACTACCCTACCCTATCCTACGCTACACTACCCTACCCTACCCTACCTTCCCTACCCTACGCTACACTACCCTACACTACCCTACCCTATCCTACGCTACACTACCCTACCCTACCCTACCCTACCCTACCCTACGCTACACTACCCTACACTACCCTACCCTAACATGGTAGCAGAGCGGTATGGTTTAAATTGACTACTCTAATTATTATTTTCCAAGTATGCGCGTGTGATTTCGTAAAATTATTTTCAAAATTTATTCGCAAGAAAAACAAAGAACGATGGCAACCGTCAATCAAAATGTTTCGATAGAAAAATTATCCGGGATTCAAGATTATCCATCCTGGAAATTTATGATGCGGATGGTGCTCATCCATGACGATCTTTGGGATTGTGTGGGCACACCTGAAAATAAAAACGAAGACGCGAAGAAGCAGGAAAAGGCGCTCGCGAAAATCGCCTTGAGCGTGAAGCCTTGTGTTTTTCCATAAATTAGAAATGCCAAGTCGGCTCGCGAAGCGTGGAGCAACCTGCAGAAGGCATACGAGGACCGAGGCTTGTCACGACGACTCGGATTGCTTCGCACATTGTTCGCCATTAAATTTAGCGAATGTGCGAGTATGGAGGCATATGTGAACAAGGTCATAGATACATCGCAACAACTGAGCGACATCGGAACGGCTTTAGAAGATGACTTCGTGGCCGTGATTTTACTCAGCGGTTTGACAAGCGAATACGACCCGTTGATTATGGCCCTAGTACATTCGAACACGTCACTGTCAAGCGAAAATGTCAAAGCAAAATTGCTTCTAGAAAATGCGAGACGCAATGAAAAAAGCGCAGATGTTACGGCTTTAGCAGCTCGGAAAGCACCCAAGCCAATTAAGTGCTTCAGATGCAAAAAGAGTGGGCATTTCAAGAAGGATTGTCCTGACAACTCTGACGGCAAGAAGAGTGGCAGGAAAAGCCAGGCGCATCTCACAGCGTTGGCCGCAGGAGTCAAAAGAGACGTTTGGTACGTCGACAGTGGTGCAGCGCCAAGGAAATTCTTGGAATAATTCACAGTGACGTCATGGGACCACTGCCGTGCCCATCCCTAGGTGGGAAGAGATATTTTCTGTTGTTCATTGACGACCTGTCACGAAAAACATTCGTTTATTTTCTTAGGAGGAAGGATGAGGTTTTCGAGATGTTTAAAGAATTTAAAGCTCTCGTAGAAAACCAAACCAATAAGAAAATAAAAGTTATTCGTACTGAGAATGGTGGTGAATATGTCAATTCTAATTTTCAGAAGTTCCTGAATAAGTATGGGATTCGACACCAGATTCGACCACGGTTCCAAGGTCATCAGCTCAGAACGGAGTCGCGGAACGCGCAATCAGAACTGTTACGGAGAAAGCCAGGTGCATGCTCCAGGAAGGAGGTTTGAAAAAGGAATTCTGAGCAGAAGCAGTCAACACCGCCGTCTACCTGAAGAATCGCTCTCCAACTAAGGCTGTGATGGGCAGTACACCGGAAGAAAAATGGACAGGTAAAAAGGAGAATCTGAGTTACCTACGCATTTTTGGTTGTCAAGCTTATGCCCTACAGCACAAACGGGACAAATTAGATCCCAAAAGTAAGAAATATATTTTTGTCGGATACTGTGACGAGTCAAAGGGTTACAGACTGATAGATCCGGTGAGCCCGAAGAATGTCATAAAAGCAAGAAATGTCACTTTTCTAGAACATGCTTTTTGGAATGACACTTCATCGGATGAGGATGATAGTTCACGTTACACGATTGGTTTGTTTCCGAACAATGTAACTGTCGCAGATAATGTTCCAGTGCACCCGCCTCACCAAATTTACCCCTAGAGCACGCAGAAATATCTAACGAAAACTGTCAAGATAACAGCGCCATTACGATAGATGATTCTGAGAGCAGTAGTGAGACTCCGAATGACTCTGCGGATGAGACGTATGTCCCAAGAGATTCCGCACTGGAAGACTACGAGAACTCTACGGACGAAAGTAGTGAGTTTGAGTCAGCTAGTGTAGCACGCACTTTATGCAGTGACACGGAAGACCCTCAGACAGTACGCGAGGCACTGAATGGCCAAGAAGAATGTAAGTGGCAAGCCGCGATGGCGGAAGAATATAAATCCTACATCGATAATAAATGTTGGACTCTGACTGACCGCGATACGAAGCAAAGGCCTGTCAAATGCAAGTGGATCTTTAAAAGAAAGCTTGGCTTCGACGGGGAAATATTGAGGTACAAAGCGCGCCTCGTTGCAAAAGGTTATACCCAGAAATACGGTATTGATTACGAAGAAACGTTTTCTCCTGTAGTACGATATTCTACTATACGTACGTTACTAGCTTTAGCAACGGAACATAACATGAATATCGAGCATCTGGATGTAAAAACGGCCTTTTTGAATGGAGATTTAAAGGAAACCGTTTTTATGGAGCAGCCAGAGGGCTACAAGATTAAAGGCCAAGAAGATAAAGTTTACAAGTTGAATAAGGCCATATACGGACTGAAGCAAGCTTCGAAGTCTTGGTATGAGAAAATAAATGGCGTTTTGACGAGCAACATGAAATTCAAACGTTTATCTTCCGAACCTTGTGTTTATGTCAAGTCGAGCGGGAAATCTATGATTATAATTGCGCTCTATGTTGATGACATAATGCTATTTTCTTCAGCTGGTTCCCGAGATGTGGCAGGAATCAAAGAAGAATTAAAGAAGGCCTTCGAAATCAAATATTTAGGGCCAGCACACCACATTCTTGGAATGAGGCTTTGCAGACAGAATAAGTAAATAACTCTAGACCAGTCAAGCTATATTAAGAAGGTGCTAGAACGTTTTCACATGTCAGATTGCAAACCTGCATGAACACCTATGGAGACAGGTCTGAAGCTCGTGAAATCTACAAAGAAGGATTGTACGCACGACTACAGAGGCCTGATAGGATGTCTGATGTACATAGCGGTATGTACGCGGCCGGATATTGCACATGCTGTCAGCTCGCTCAGCCAGTTCAACGACGCTTACGACGAGACTCACTGGAAGGCAGCAAAACCGCCGTATCCCAGTAGTTCCATTCTCTAGTTCCATTATGGGACTACAGGGATTTTTTCTCCCAGTAGTTCCATGGAACTGGCATTCTGTTCATGCAAGATAAAATTAGTCTCATAAGTTCCGGTACAGTTAAATCACAAGGGAATTGACCGCAATATATTAAGAGCGGACTCTAGTCAACAGGAATTTGAAAAATAGGTATTTGAAGAAACTATTGCCGTCGCGTCACCTCCAACCTCACCCCGTAAAGTGCGAAAGGGACAACTGCAGCTCAGGCTGATTTTACCTACAAAAACTTTGACTAAAAGACGTTTCCTATTCTGCTGTTTTCTTCATGAAAACTGGTCTGATCTAAAAAATTCTTATATCAAAATTTAGAGGAAAAGTATATTTATGCCTCTATCATTTTCTTTTTCTTAAAAACCTATCAATTTTGTCTGAAAGCCGTCTGAACATGGCGGTAAAAACGGGCATTTTTTTCGGGTTTTTGGATTGTCATATTTATTTTAGTGATTCTGTTTTTTAAAAAAGGAAATGATAGGGGCACGTACTAATTAGACCCAGATTTTATGGGAAAAATCATTGCTATAGAGGCATTATCCACGAAGAAAACAGCAGAATGTTTTTGTATGGAGAAAGTCTCACTAGAGTCCCCTCTTAACAGATCTGAGTATATTAGTGCAAAAACGTTACTTAGAATGCTTTTATTTTTCATTTTCTTAGTATTATTAACATAAACGTAACTTAGTTTTTATTTTTAATTTTCTACCTCTACTTATGAGAACTGCGGACTATTCTTCTCCAAGAAATTTGGTACAGTCATTTCTCCACTAAGAAGATTCATTTGCGAATTTTGTAAAAGCATGTCCTTCACAACATAATTAGAATCTCTTCTGGTGTCAGGATTTAAATTATTTTGTATTTTCTTTGTATGTACTGTATAATAATTAGCGTCATTTGATAAAACTTGCAATAATTTATATAGAGTTATTACAGTTTTCTTAAATGACTTATTTAATCCGCCGTGCCATGCCTCTACAAAATTTGTTGTCCTGTGTCTTTCGCCGAAAGCACACCATAGGTTAATAAATTCAGCGTCACGCAACCAAAACCGTTCCATGTATAGTTTAAACCTATTTAACTTTAGTTTCTCGGATTCAGGTATGAACTCAATTCCGTGTAATAATTGTATTTCAGACTTAATATACTCCCACCCTTCCATTATTTTATTACTAGGTAGCAAGGGTAGAGCATTACATAAGGCCACGGGTTTTCGAGTGTAATTGGATTTATTAATGCCTAATTCTTTGGCTTTTCGCCACAAACACCTCGTGTAATGATAATAACACCCATGGTTTTCTGCTAATGGGAACATATTCTTAAAGGCATCTACAGCTGGTAACTCAAAGTCTGTTGTAAATTTGTGGGGTGTCCAATCTGGTATTTGCGACTTAATTAACGAAAATAATAGGCTATACATTATTTTTGTCTTTCCTGATAGCAATGCATAAATCAACGGTACAATTTGAGTTGTGTCTTGAGAGCTACTCATATCGCCATGAATAGTGTATAATCCAACAAATGGAGCCGGACAACTTTGAAAAGTGCCGTCGCCTAAAAAGTTTTTAAGGTTTGACATAAGATGTTTGCCATTATCAGAACAAAAAATGAGAATTCGTTCATCTACATAGGAGTAGTCTGCAAGCAAGAATGGAATAAACTTCGGTGGGACCTCCACTTCTCGTACGTCATTATAAACTAGTTTATTTACGCCTACAGTACGATTTCGCTTTCTGTAAAAACTTGATTTCACATTCCTGTAATTTAGTAAATCTTGAATAATATCAACGCCCGTACTCTGTGCTTTGGCCACAGTCCGCTTGAATGCAGATGGAATAGTTTCTTCTCCGTTGATCGCAATTTTCATTTCATTTTCAAAGTGAATGGTTACAATTTCTTTATTTATATTTGGGATACAAGTTTCTAAATGTTGTATATGAGACTTGATTTCACTCTCTTCCTGAAAAGGAATATTTATTATTGTACTGAATATCCAAAATATGCCTTAATATCGGTTTAACAGTATTTTTAACGACTTTAGAACTTCTTTTCAAAGATACAGCAAGGAAAAATAAAATTGATATAATTGATTAATATTGATATATATATTTATAACTTACTTTAGTTACTGTGCCAGTGCAATGTTGTGTTTTATATAAACTACATCTCCATATACTATTGCCACTTTTGTAGGAGGTGTGCTTGTAATATTCTCTTCCACGGTAAAGAAGCACTCTACCTCGTCCGCGTTTTATAAAAAATATCTCGCTGTTTTCCATTATTTACGACCAGCAAGCAAAAGTAACAAAGGAAAATAATAGGTATAGCATGGACGTCAAATAAATTATTGACAATAAATGTCTGTTTTCCTTATAAATCGGAAATCTGCCAAATGCACGTAATATAGGCCAGTTCACTTATTGCACGTAGGTTAATAGGTAAGATTATTGTTCTTATAATACCATATTTAATTACCATTCAACTGTACTCAATGGAACTAATGGGATAAGGTGAAAAAGTATTCTAGTTCCATGGAACTACTGGGAGAAAAATCCCAGTAGTCCCATATTGGAACTAGAGAATGGAACTACTGGGATACGGCGAGCAAAACGCGTTCTTCGCTATCTAAAAGGTACGCCTGATTATTATTTAACTTTTCAGAAGTCAGGGTTGGATATCGTTGCATATGCTGACGCTGATTTTGCATCAAATCAGGTCGATCGCCGATCTTATACCGGTTATGTGTTCAAAATTGGAAATTCTACCATCTCTTGGGAGAGTAGAAAACAAAAAACAGTGGCTCTTTCAAGCACAGAGGCCGAATATATGTGTCCTTCAGATGCTTGTAAAGAGGCACTTTTTCTACGCAAGTTTCTGTTCGAAATTTACGGGGTACAGTATAGGATTACGTTGTTTAATGATAATCAGTCTGCAATGGAGTTGTGCACTAATTCTATGTACCACGCCAGAACGAAACACATTGACATCATTTCATCAGGGAAATTGATGAGGAAGGTACAGTTGTTGTAAAATACCTATCTACTGATGAAATGGTGGCCGACGTTTTAACAAAACCGTTGGTAAAGGAAAAACATGATAAGTTTGGATGTAACTTATTACTATCATTAAATAAATGATATGCGATAGTTCTAAGCAGTAGATAAGGTATACTTGCAGAAGTATAATTTGTTTTAGATCCGTATCACATAGTTTTTTGAATATTTACTGTTTATATGTGACGGATACTTTGATAAATTTATGCTTTTGCTATGGTTTCTGTTGTTATGTTATATCATATTTTTAGACAGCGGATGTGTCTACACTTAGATATTTTATTGTGTGTAATGTGATTTATATGAGTTTACATTGGATCAAGGGCCAGTGTTAGAAATATACCTGCAAGGAGTTTGTATGTGTTCCATTATAAACTCTATGTTGTCTAGAATAAGTTTTATAGACAGATGTCACTCTTGGTCTGATCGTTTTGCCTGTGCGGAATGCAATACATTTTGGAATCCTATAAAGTGTTTTTATTGAGTAGCTCACGGAATCTAACATACACTACCCTACCCTACCCTACAATACCCTAACCTAAATAAAATATATACGTAAAAACCATCTTTGAACTTCAACGAACATTTAAAAAAAAGAATTGGCCAAATTGGTCCAGGCGTTGTTGAGTTATGCGCTTACCAACACATTTTGCGATTCTATTTTATATTATAGACGCTTTTATAATATAATTGCTGACCCTGCAAACTTTGTTTTGCCATAAAAACACCAAACATTTATCTACCCTACCTAACCTACTTTACACTACCTTATCCTACACTACCTTCCCTACCCTACGCTACACTACCCTACACCACCCTACCCTACCCTACACTACCCTACCCTACGCTACACTACCCTACACTACCCTACCCTACACTACCCTACCCTACCCTATAAAAAAAAATATATATACGTAAAAACTATCTTTGAACTTCAACGAATATTTAAATAAAAGAATTGGCCAATTTGGTCCAGGCGTTGTTGAATTATGCGCTTACCAACACATTTTGCGAACAAACACATAGATTAGTACAGATTATAAATATTATCGCCAAATTACAATTTAAAAAAATCTTTGGAGCAAAAAAATGTGTGACAGACGACGGACAGACGGACATGTGAGTTACATCAATAGGGCTTCGTCTGGACCCTTCGGGTACGGAACCATAAAAACTGTTTCAATACAAGCTCGTGCAATTTTGATCATTTTGTTCATTGCAGTAGATTTTTCATTTAATTTAAAAAGTATTCTTTTGATAACGTAGATTTTATGCTTTCAATTTGTTATTAACTAACGTCCAGTATAGTTTGTTCATAGAAATAATAAAATCCGGCCAAGTTCGAGTCTGGCTCGCGCACAGCGGGTTCCGTATAAACATTTATATTTACCAAAATAACATTACTAACTTTCATTAAATTCATTTTTAACGAACATTGCTCTAAATAATTGACAAAATTAACTTTACTGTTCGAAAACTGTTAGCCCCCATACATCAATATACAAATTTTGACTTTTCGAAGTATTTTTTTAACTAGCCAAATCAAATCTTGAGCTAAAATATATCTTAAGTTACCTGCTGTAAATAGTTCGACTTTTCAAATTTAAGAAGCTATATTTTAAAATAGCAAATATTGTTGTAGCAGAAAAAGCAAGAAATTGTGTTTTTAAATTTATTTTAGAATGTTTTATGTTCTTGTAAATAAATTTCAGGATACATAACTTGGCACCCATTTAGATCCCAATTCTTTTATCAGCGTAATCAAGAACCACGTATATTCTTAGTATTGAACTTGGCTCCCTTTTTCACATTTATGTTTTTGATATCATTACCTTGTGTACAGAAATTATTAGTAGGTACTTATTCATAATAAAATTAATACCAAATGGTTTTTGTTAATCTATTGTATTTTCCTACGTTTACGGGGTTTAATTGTCTTTTTGAGTTATTTTCTATATTTTCTTTTACCTTTGAAATGTTCAAGTGAATAGCCCATTCAGTAACTGGATTTTTGTACGCGTTTTCTGTTTATATTTAATTTGGCCAAGTCAGGGCGATAAAACGTGCGCAGGCGGTTGTACTCTACAATTGAGCTCTCTTGTGCCTTGATTTGACTTGGATCTAAATTAATAAGATGTACTCCATCTAAGGTTTAACACTGGAGAGACCAACGTAAACCTGGGCAGGCTTACATTGGACTCTCCAGAGACCCTAAATATAGTGGAGCCTATGTCAAGAAGAACGCTGTCAAGGCTAAGGCCTTGTCCTTTGCGGATAGTAAGGCCATATGCTAAGCAAAAAGGGCATTGTTCCCTGTGAACATATAAGTACACTAGCTGTCCCGCGCGGCTTCGCTCCCGTCAACTGGCTACCTACCCACCCATCTACACTACCTACTCTACCTGCATGATTGTTGCGTAACTAAAACCGTTAACGCAGCGCACGCAACGGAAGCTCTCAAAAAGGAATATTTTTTTCCCATTTTAGCAACATTTTTCATTTATGCTCCGCTCCTATTGGTTGTAGCGTGATGTTATATAGCCTATAGCCTTCCTCGATAAATGGAATATCCAACACAAAAATATATTTCAATTCCAACCAGTAGTTCCAGACATTAGCGCGTTCAAACAAACAAACAAACCCTTCAGCTTTAATCATCATCATCATCAGCCTATAGCAGTTCACTGCTGGACATAGGCCTCTCCAATTGCACGCCATTTGCTTCGATTTTTGGCAATTCTTATTCAGCTGCTACCAGCCACCCCGCGAAGATCGTCACTCCACCTAGCCTTAGGGCGTCCCACCTTACGTTTACCAGTTCGCGGTCGCCACTCAAAAACACGTCTACCTCAACGGTCATCGGTTCTACGACTTATATGGCCAGCCCATTGCCACTTCAGCTTACTTATTCTGTGAGCTATGTCAACAACTTTGGTTCTCTGCCGGATCACCTCGTTTCGGATTCGATCCCTTAGAGAGACTCCGAGCGTAGCCCTTTCCATAACTCGCTGAGCAACTTTGAACCGATGAACCAGCCATATTGTGAGTGTCCACGTCCATCAGCTTTATAATATTAGTATAGATTACTTAATATCTGAAACTTGGTCTTGTCTCGTTCTAGTTCGTAAATTAAAATATGCTTAAATTGTGTTGTAATTTTACGTGCGCTATTGCTGTTGTTGACGTCCCAATGTACCTTCTATATTTTTCCAATGGATCTGTTTACCAGTCCCTTACTGACATCTATGTTTCTTTGCAACAGCACACGTGCACCTATTTTATCGTGATGACATTTTCTAAGCCAGCAGTTAGGGACGAATCATCCTCGTTCTTTTTGAGTACTTCATTTTCTCGTTTTTTTTAATACTGCGAACAGTATATTTTGTCTATAGAATTTAATTTCTGGTTGGCCTGGTTGCTCCATACTTGCCAACATTTCAGTATCAATAAACTGATTACACATATTTTTAGTAGGCAATAAACATACTGTATCATCGGACAGCAGTCTAAAATAAAATACGATTTCTTTAAGTCGGTCATTTAGATTTTTTTGCGGTTAATTTGAGGAGTCGTTTAGATAAAGTGCAACTATCTTGACTTAATACTACACCCATTCTTAAATGAATCAACATTTCGCTGAAAAGTTGGTCGTTAGTGTGCCTCATATTTACAGTTAATTCCTCTTAACAAAATCGTAATAAATACGAAAGTCGACTAACATATAAGTAGTAGTTATAACTTATAAGTACTAAAACTGAAAATTTTGGATTATTAAAAAATTAATGGTTGTATTCCACTCGTTATATGTTCACGTGAAGACCTTAAAATCTACATTAAGACCGGCTGTCATCAATTTTGATAACTGATTCTTACATTACAGGCACTGTAAGAAAATGTTCCGAATAGAATCAATTAATTGAAAAAAAATATGATAATGATACAAATTTACTGGTTTCTGATTTATTCCTTTGTATTCGCCCAATTACCTATCTGAATGCAAAATTTGAACGTTCTAGGTCATCTGCAACTGGGTTAGAGTTTTGATCTATAGGTCAGTCAGTGATAAAAATGACGATATTTGGACGTTAATATCTTTTTTTTTTTTTATCGTCAATAGGCTTGCGCTTGACCACTATCTCACCTGATGGTAAGCGATGATGTGGTCGACGGTGAAGCACGCTTGCCTAGAAAAAACCTATTCACTCTTGATTTAAAGACCCCAAGATTGTAGCTATCGGGAAACACAGACTCCGGCAGGGAATTCCACTCCTTAGCTGTACGCATAATGAAAGTGTCCCCAAAACGTTTTGTTCGTATGGGTGGGATATCCACCATGTACCGATGACGCATCGCCGTACGTCTGGTAGTCCGATGATGGAACGGGCTGGGCGGAATCAGATCATGCAATTCCATCGAACACTCCCCGAAATGCAACCGATAAAAAACCGACAAGCTGGCAACTCGGCGACGATGTTCAAGGCTTTGGAGCTTTGACTTGACCAGTGCCTCATTGCCGATGAGTCTCTTGGCCCGCTTTTCGATCGATTCAAGTGCATCAAGCTGGTATTAGGCAGATCCGTCCCAGAGATGAGAACAGTACTCCATGCATGATCGAACTTGCGCTTGATACAAGTTGAGCAGCTGTTCCGGCGTGAAAAACCGTCTCACCTTCGCAAGGATCCCCAACTTTTTGGCAGCCAGCTGAGCCTTTCCCTCAATGTATGGGCCAAAATTGAGAGTCGATGTCAACGAAACACCAAGAAGCTCAAGATGGTCCGTTATCGGCACGGTCACACCACGGAAAAAAGGAGCCGGGTGGAATTGGCTCCTTTTAGTGGAAAAAAGACACGCCTGGGTTTTAGCAGCATTAAACCTGACCAGATTGGCATCGCCCCATTCGGAGACTGCCTGCAAGGACAGGTTCAAACGCTCCACCATGGCCTCACGGAGAGACCGGATCTGCGGCCCGGTAGCCCGTACGTTGGACAAGTATCTCTCAGCAACAGTGCTGTCGTCAGCATACCCAAAGGTTTTAGCAGATCATTAATGTGCAACAAGAACAATGTTGCTGAGAGTACTGACCCCTGAGGGACCCCGGCATTAATATCCAATTGGTCCGAAGATCAGCCATCGATAACCACTCGAATGGACCGATCTCTCAGGAAGTCTGCAATCCAATCGCAAAGACCACCGGGCAAACCGAATGAAGGAAGCTTACCAATGAGGCTTTCGTGCCAGACCCTATCGAAAGCCTTCGAGATGTCGAGGGAGACGGCAAGCACTTCCCCGTGTCTCTCAATGGCCTCACTCCATATTTGAATGGCATACGCTAGAAGATCCCCAGTAGACCGATTTCGGCGGATACGGTCACTAAGGATATCATTAGATTCTAGGTATGCCAGGAGCTTTTTGTTAAGTACACGCTCCATACTCTTACAGAGTATGGACGTTACAGAGATGGGTCTGTCGTTGGCCGGGTCAGCTCGACTGCCCTTCTTGGGCACAGGCTGTACGTTGGCTTGCTTCCAAGCATTCGGCACTTTTCCAGTCTCATATGAAAGGCGGAATAGACTAGTCAAGATTGGAGACAGTTCAGGCGCACAGGTTCTAAGAACTATTGCTGGTATTCCGTCAGGGCCGCTAGCCTTGTTCACGTCGAGGTTGCGCAGCACCCTACGAACGTCCTTTTGATGGATGCGAATGTCCGACATACTCGTCTCGCATCCAACAGGAGAAAGAGGGGGCCGCGAATCACCAGGATTCAGACGCGAAGATTCCGCAAAAAGAGATGCAAATAAATTTTCCTTCTCCTCAGCGGAGTGGGCCAACGACCCGTCGGGTTTCAGCAGTGGTGGTAGTGAGGGACGGCAGAAGTTCGACTCGACCGACTTAGCCAGGGACCAAAACGCTTTACTACCTGCTGGGTAAAAAGCAAGTTTGGTCCCTATTCGGCCAATGTGGTCGAACAGAGCCCTTCGCAACACAAACTTGCAGGACTTGGCAGCCCTGTTGAAGGCCTTCTTTTTCTAACCCACGTCACCCGCTTTGCGCGGTCGAGCGTCGACCCATGCCAGGTACGCCTCATGCTTAAGCGCGTCGGCGCGATAACATTCGGTGCCAAACCATGGTCGGTCAACGCTGGACATGGTCACATCAGAGAACGGAATGTAGTACTCCATTCCCTGACGCAACACATCCGTCACGGCGTCCGCGCACGACGAAGGATCAGCCGAAGAAAAGCAAGTAGGCTGCCAAGGATAGCATGCAAAAAAAGATCGCATGCCATCCCAATCTGCTGACCTGTACCGCCAAACCCGCCGGGTGCCTCTTGGGCTGGGATCGGGCGGGGAGTAGACGGATACAGACTTCACCAGACAGTGGTCGGAACTACCCAACGGTGAAGTTATCGACACAGAGTATCGGTCTGGATCTGTTGTCAGCAGAAGGTCCAAGCAATTGGCCGTGTGCGAATCAACATCCGGCACCCTTGTTGCCCCCTGGACCAGCTGGGTAAGGTTTAGTGCAAGCGAAAGCTTACGCATCTCCCGTCCAGCATGGTCAGTGCACTAGTATGGGAAGAGCCACTCCTGGTAGTGGGCATTAAAGTCCCCCAGTAACACTAATTGGGCGGAAGGGTACCGCTGCTGTGCCGCATCAGCCGCCTCACTGAGGTACTCTGTGAGCCTGGTTGTCTCCTGATCTCCGCTGTGCGACCGGTAGACACAGGCGTAGATAATTTTATCCAGACCTGTGTCCACCAGAGCCCGAAGCGTTGAGAATCTGGAGTCCTCAAGGTTACGGAGACGCCGATAGCAAGTGTCGTCGCGGGCGTACATACACACACCCGCGCGTGGTTTAAAATTGTGCTCCAGGGTAAACCCTGGGTAAGACAAGTACGACACGTCTGGCGGACTCACTATCTGCGTCTCCGTAAGGAAAAACAGCGCTGGTTTCTCAGACTCCAGGTGGTAGTGGACTGCAGAGAGATTTGAGTGCAGACCTCTAATGTTGGTGAGGTGCACTTTGTGGGGGAGGGGGTGCAGCCGCTGTTGAACTCCAGTATTTCGTTTCCTTGCCATGATTGTGTGTGAGTGAAGGGAGGAGAGGAGATGGAAGTGAGACGAGGTTCCACGCTGCTTACCTACAGACACGCACTGAAAGGACGCCATCATTGGGGCACTAGTCTGGAGACTGCGGGGACGCCCGAGCCCCCCCGGAATGTCCATCGGGCCCTCCCCATCTGGTCGCCAACCAGCACGATGGTGCATTCCGGGATTTTTCGACAGTTGGCGGGGCAGCCTTTCATGTGTGGCTGGCACACTACTTGGGCCCTCAACTACCTGCGGTCGGCCATCGGTGCACCGTGCCTCGGATCCCGCTACCCTCCGCGACCAGTCTCCCGATACGTCCCAAACAGCGCGCGTCAGACCTAGTCAGCCTGCAGTGGAACAGCTATCTCGACCCAACTCCTCTAGTTGGCTACACCGAGCATCGTACCGGAACACGGCTATGCCACTTGGCGGTACGTCTTTGCCCGGTGGGTGGTCACAAGCCTTCGGCCGAAGCCTACCACCAGTAAGTGTCACCTGATTTGCACCACCCGGGGACCACGTGTAGGGAATCAAAGGTTACACTCCTACGGACGTGGGTGACTCGGCCCCAACTCGGCATCTAAATAACCGTTTGAGCTATATTTATGAAGTTTTGTTTTATAGTTTATCTTAGGTATTTTAATATATAAACCAAATTTCATGTGTTTATGTTAACAGATTTTGAGTTATTAAGATGACAAAAGTGGCTCCAAATGGTTCGTGTAATATTACACACAGCTGCTGCGTCGCTAGTTCCTTTTTTGCTTGAACTTGGCTTGATATGTATACGTATATTCAAGTCAAATAATAGCTATCAAGTTCTAAGAGTCACTGAGCTTAGTTGCGGACGGACAGAAGGACATGGCAAAACTATAAGGGTGGAACCCTTATGGTTTCGTATGTGTTGACAATGGAACCCTAAAAAAGTACATAACAATTTTCTATCAAACAAGCAATGCAGTCCTTGTTCTCAATTGTTTTAATAGATGAAATGGTATATATTATATATACTTATGTTTTTCTTTCAGAACTCTCCAAAAGAAGTAATATATGCAGATCTTGGGTTTGCGGTAGAGCACCGAAGGCCACCTGACGGTCATATGCCCACACATCAAGAAGAAGAATCCCCATATGCCCAAATTATAGGGGTGATACGTCCTAAAGATCAAAGTGAATAACCTACGATCTCACAGCAAAAATCTGTATATATATTTGTGTTTGATTAAACTTAATGGTACTTGATAGTATAATAGATTGCTGCAGGGTTGCCTGCAAATATCTAGCCGCAATTACTTTAATTAAATAAATATAAATGTTTGTTTGATAGTTAACCCCAATTGGATTCTGATAAGCAAGAGTGTGTCAAGCCACACAGACGTAATTTTAACAAAAAACTACTAAAGATGTCACAAGAATCCTAAATAAATTATTTGAAAAATATCTACCCAGTTGTTTTGCTCTATTTTTTATTATAAGAGATATTTATAATAAGGGATTGAAAGTAGATTACTATCACAATAAACTGGCCAAATGCGAGTCTGAATCGCGCACAGAGGGTTCCGTATAAACAGCTACATTCACCAAAATAAATGGGTAACATTGCTAACATTCATAAACAATGGAAGCACCGTACATTGCTCCAACGAAGGGATAAAATTAACGTTCGAAAACTATTCTGTAAAATACATCAAATATACGAAATTTTTACTTTTCGAAGTACATTTTATAAGTTGGTCAACTATTTATTACTCGTGAACTTGTAAATTTTACTTAGCTGTGATAGTTTTACTTTAATTTCTTTGTATATACTACCGCCGTGTTTTTTTTTACATATCGCCAAAAGCAACCATTTAGCTGGCCGGCGGGCTTTTACGCAAACGGATCCCTGAATCGAAAATAGTTTTGACAGACACGTAATGTTTTGAATGGCCTATCCAACGATACACAACATGTAACACAAAAAGTGCATCGTGGGGATGTACTTTTACATGTATAGGAGGTATCCTAAAATAACTTCATATTCTTTATTGTACACAAAATAAACATTTAAAATACAAAAGGAAAACTTATGTACAAAGGCGAGCTTAACCCATAATTGGGTTCTCTGACAGCAAACCTCAGTCCTAAAGAAAAAAATACAAAATTAGGACTGTTAACAAAAGCGCACAACAAATACTAAAAAACATTTGAATTCTAACTAACTAAATACACTACACAAATACGTGCACAGCACATAATGCATAAACATAAATCTAAAATACATACATATTTATGCGTCACGTTGACAGGAAATATTCCTTAATTCTTCGCCTGAATATATCCAGTGAAGGTTTTTAAATAATAAAATTTTTTCTTGGTTTTACGAGTATTTTACCACTTTTTCCTAGTTCTGAAAGTCTCTGAGCTAAGTTGCGGACGGATGGACAGACATGGCGAAATTATAAGGATTCCTTGTTGACTACGCAACCCTAAAAAACGGGTAAATTATGGAATGCTTCACCAAAAATTTCATAATGTAAATAGTTTAAGTTAAAATAAAATGTGCTGAGAGCGTTCTACCGACACCCCACGCACCTTTCTTGAACACTTTTTTAATAGTACATTTTTCATAGAAACGGCTACCTGCGTGATGTTTTTTCGTTTATTCGCCCTCCCGACGTCCTGTGTAGATCCCGCATTAAACTCCATCTCAATTTTCCATCCCATAAAACTCGTTTCTATTCCCACTCCTTCTCTGTTCATGCAGTACGACTGTTGAACTACTCACTTCCACCTAAGATCCGTGACGCTAAAAGTATCTCTATTAAAAAAAAACAGTTTTGCAAAAAAATACTACCGATTTCCAAATAAAAAACTACAAAGTGAAAAATAACTTTATTTTTGGAAGTCGGTGTCTTTCGTAGGTACCATTTTTTACGATATGGACACCGACTACCAAAAATAAAGTTATTTTTCACTTTGTAGTTTTTTATTTGGAAGTCGGTAGTATTTTTTTGCAAAAAAGATTTAAATTTTTCTCTTTTTAGTTTTACCTATCTAATAGGCAAGTTGTTTAGTAAGTACCTATAACGCCAGAATAGATAACCCGAATTACATGAAACTTGAACACAACCGGTGAAATCAGAGATCTGCGTAGTAGCCGTTCCGTATTTTTAATAAACCACTCTTTGGTCCGCGCGCTCTGTAGTTTGTCTATGGTTTCGACAAATGATCATTGAGCATCGCGGACGTCGGTTTCTAGGTCTACCTACATTTAATATGTTTTATTTATATATTTGTATTATACTTACACATACCACCCACCTTTAGTGTTTTATTCTATTTTGTTTGTCATTTATATATTCTTCTATTTCATTTTATTATATAAGTCCCGTTTCCGTAAGTGTGTCCGTGGCATCAACAGTAGGCCCTATCAGAATATCAGCGCAGCATTATTACTTTTTTTGGATATTGCTGCACATGCTGAGATAGGAGCCTTTTTGGTCTCGCACAGGGTTTTTTATTTTATTATTGTTTAAGTGTATGCTTATTTCTCGTGTCTCCTGTGCCTGTCCCGTGGGTCACAAATAAATATTTTTCTTTCTTTCTTTCAGCGTACTGGCGTGATGTTATGTTATGAAATGGTATAAACAATAAACAGACATGCGATTGCAGCAATCCCGAGAGATTTTCCGTTATTTATTGAAGAGTTTTGTTGTATATCTCCGAAGTTCTTCACCAGATTAAAATGAGACCAATTTCGAAACATATTCTTTCAAACAAAAAAGAATTTTCAAAATCGGTGCACTATTGGCGGAGATATCTGTGAACACACTTAAAAAAAAACATACATAAAGTCGAACATATAACCTCCTCCTTATTGGTAAGTCGGTTAAAAAACAAGTCAAAGAGCACTATCTTTCTTCTATCCCGTGATCTTATATATGATAGCTATTTATTTATTTTATAGTAGTTATGTGTTTCCTCCGTGCCTCGGAAAGCACGTTAAGCCGTTGGTCCCGGCTGTCATTTGAAGATCTTTGACAGTCGTTACGAGTAGTCAGAAGCTTGAGATCTGACAACAGTCTTGCTATGGGGTACCGTGTTACCCAGTGACTGGGTTGTGGAGGTCAGATGGGCAGTCGCTCCGTGTAAAACACTGGTACTCAGCTGAATCCGGTAAGACTGGAAGCCGACCCCAACAACAATTGGGAAAAGGCTAGGCAGATGATGATAGTAGTTATGTATTTTTTTTTATCTTTAGGCACTTATTGTATTTTAAGTTTTTAAACTGTCATGGTCACTAACACTAACATCAAACTCACCCAACATATCAAACATATGCCTGAAATTATTGATGTACTTCTTAAATTATTACCCTTCGATAGCCTGCTAGAATAGCTACCAGGCCGACTTTATAAGGTGGAAATTGCCCGGATATTTTTAGAGATAAATAACTTTTAAGTTGTACAAATCCATAAAATTCCCTTCCTATCCGCATTCCGGCTGAAAAATGTTTTAAGTGTGCATAGCTACAGAGATGATCATAGGTCCTATAGATAGACGGCTTTACGGGATAACCTAGGCCCCGGATAATTTATTGCGTTTCCGATGGAAACAGAGGGCATTTTATCGATTACAAAAATGTAGAAAAACAAAATTGCCAAAATAAAAAAAAAACTAATTTCGGATGAGTTTTTGGGGTCCAACTAAGGTAAAATCTCAGAGGTCGTAAGCAAACCAGTGCGCGACTCAAATAGTAGTCATCGGCAAGGCACTTGTGCCACTTCCTAAATACCTCTGGGGACCGCAGAACTGCTTCCCGAATTCTAATAAAGAATCTGGTGTTTCATTTCCTACACAAGAAGCACTCACACATCAACACTTAGCAGTCATATAGGTGCAGGACGTCGGCGCGCTAGGGCTGGAGACTTACAGCATCCCGATACAGTGCCCCGACGAACACGCTCGTCCGGCACAACATTATCTATACTTATATAATTAATATTATAAAGAGGTAAAGTTTGTGAGGTTGTAGGGGGTAATCTCTGGATCTACTGAACCGATTTAGATGAAATTTGGCATGGATAATTTTAGTCCCTGGGAAGGACATAGGATAGTTTGTATTCCCTTGGGATAATACAACACTTTTTACACGGGCGAAGCCGTAGTAGGGTAGAAGCTAGTTTCAGTATTAAAAATAGGAAATGAATATCGGGCGTAAAATATAATAATGGGCGACTGATGGTTTATCAAGTAACTATTTATCCGGTTTGAGTTTTACCTTTTAGGAGGTTTTTGTGAGCTGCGGTAATAATATTGTTACATATTTTAATTGTATTTGGGGTTAAAGTTTTTCAATTTTAGCATATTATTCTTTTGAAAATAGCTGAACAACCATAGAGGCCACATCGCTGTGCAGCACGGGAGTTCGGGTGTATTCGTGTTTTCAACAAATGAGTCCAAGAGCGAGCGAAGCGAGCTCGGGGGCTTGGAGAACCCCGACAGGGATAGGTTAGGTTCGAAGGGGATGACGGGAGCTGAAGTGAGCGAGCATCTCGATCCATCCTCAATCCGTCATCTCCTTCATGTTAGGTTACTTTAGACCCTGCAGACAGAAAGTTGTCGACAAGCTTTAATTTTTAAGTCGCCTTTTTAAACATTTGTATTGGCCCACTGTTTGTCGCTCACTTACTATTTCAGTATTGTTTACACCTGTAATTTGAATTTATTTTCGCTCGTTTAAATATTATCCTTAAGAAAATAAGTTCAAAAACTAAAACCAGACTACTGAATAATCACGCTCTAAAAAGTACGAAACAAGAAAATATTCCCGTAAATTTACCTTGCACGACCCTTGAGCTTCGCTTGGCTTGTCTTGGCGATATTTCCAAATTTGACTTTTTGTGGGTTGACACAATATTGCTTATCTGCATCAAAATATATAACTTTTTCAACTGAATCCAACTTCATTAGAAAGACATTGCAGTGGTGTATAAAATAGGAAAAAATAAGGTGGCTAGCTCTCACTGCGCCAGTATACCTGCTAAACCTGGTACCACGCACAAAGGACCAAATGAGAGTCTAAGTTCGCATAAAGGAGTCCCACTACCACTACTAACTGGTACCTCATGAATGGCAGATAACTGAGAGCTAGATGATGTTCCATACGTACCCACGATGCAGGAGAAATTTCTAGTGTAGGGCAAAGTTAAAAAAAAATAACTTAGAAAGAGAAACTGTTTGCGGCCAGATGCGACCAGGCAACCCTACATTAATCTATTCTACTATCAGGCATTATTAATAAAAGTTAATTTAAGAAAATCTGCTTAAGAAGCGAACTAAAAGACGTAAAAACTAGGTACATTTAAACATACAAGTATTATTTAAGTTTTAAATCACCTCTTAAAACCCTTTATTTTGATACACCACGCGACGAGTTTAGAAAAAAAAAACTTGGGCCCCCACAAAATGGCGCCTATTATCCGCCATTTAATCTAGCCAGTGACACTTGCAAGGTTATGACGAATCGATTGACGTAAGAATCATCGAATTGATTGATGTAAGAATTACCCACCTTCGGCAGTCGGGTTAAAATAAAGTTTATTAAAATCAACATACATGCAGATTTTTTCCAACTGCCGAAAGAGGGTAATGTGTTTTTCAATCTATGTGTGTATGTATGTATGTTTGTTCCTATGTGGCGTCTTAGAGATCAAAATCTTACGTCAATCGATTCGTCTTAACCTTGCGAGTGTCACTAGCTACATAAAAAATGAAAAATAAATAAAAATAATAAATATAATGTTTATTATTTTTATTAACATTTAGTTAATAAAAATAATAAACAGGCCCAGTATTTTTTCTTCCAAACCCATCGTGTTTGTGTGGAGTATCAAAATAAAGGGGTTTAAGTGGTGCTTTCAAAAATATATAACACTGATATGTTTAAATGTAATTCAAAAAAAAAAAAAAACTAAAAGTTATAAATAACAAAAGTTAACTGCAACTAAAAAGACGTAAACGAGAAGAAAATCATGCTGTGCAGTCGGAGGATACATCTGGTTTTGTTCAGCCAGCTCGCAAATGTTTCCTTTCCTTTTTAGTTGCAGTCGGATTTTTTTTTTTTCAGTAGGATCTGATACTATCCCTTAAAGTAGAAAAGCGGGAACCGTAGGTAAATGAATTACTGAATGTTTATTTATTTGTTTAATATCAAATAATTATTTATTTATTTGAGTACATGGAGGAGAACTTACTTATAATAATATGAGCAATTATAGTCTAACATTACATGCACTATTAATGTTGTTAAATTATGACAATAAATGCAGTTTTCTGTTTCGTTCGTTATTTCTTCAGCATCTGAAACAAAATAAATTAGTTACATTAGGAGTTAATTTAAAAAAAATTGGTAGCTATAGGTATAAACTCTTTGCAGATATCTTACTAACGTAGGACAATTTTTCCATATTCAGCTCTTACCATGAAGTGTCAAAACTATCGTGGTTCCACTGTGATAGAAGGACAGAGCTATACAAGACAAATAACGCTATCTCATTATACCCGACTGCCGAAGAAGGGTAATGTGTTTATCAGTCTATGTATGAATGTTTGTTCCTATGTGGCGTTCTAGAGACCAAACGCGTTGGCCGATTTTGATGATTCGTACGTCAATCGATTCATCTTAACCTTGCGAGTTTCACTGGCTGCATTAAAATTGGGAAATAGAAAAATTACGGATTTTTGGCGCCATATTGTGGGTACCCATTTTTACCCCACGTAAGAACCATCAAAATCGGCCAACGTGTTTGGTCTTTAGAACGCAACATAGACTGATAAACACATTACCCTCCTTCGGCAGTCGGGTAAAAATCAGAAAAACATAATTTTTATTCCTCTTGTAAAAGTTATCTGACTATTGAAAAATCTGCCTTTAGATGCCTAACCTCCGGTTTCTGGAGAAATATAAACGTATCACAAATTATACGTATGTCAAGTGATGCGATTGGCTGTTGAAAATTCATTTAAACAACCACGGCAACAAATGCGCGTCTGACAATTTGATACATTAATTTGCGGGCATTTTTGTTCACGATATGGAGCCTTAGTATGTACTTTGGTAGGTACTAAGTATTCCTTTTTTTAACCCCTGACATAAAAAGAGGGGTTTTTTAGGTTCTACGTGGGTACCTGTGTGTTTTGTATTTGTGTCATTAATCCACCACGCGGGCCTAGTTTAGGTTGGTGGATGTCACATGTTTTAGATTTTTTGGTTCAAGAGCATGCCGGATTCTAGAGCTTTTTGGAGCAGTGGTGATGAAATAATTTACACTAAAGTAAAGCACCTGCCTGGGCTCGAACCCACGACCTACAACACGTAAGTCGGGGCCGTTACCACTGCTCTTAGTACTGCATATTAGTTTAAATATTCAAATGTATCAAACATACCTTTGCATTCGTTCTTTAAATCCATCTCATGATTTGTTATTGCTGAGGCCCTTGCAAACAAAGTTTGTAATCTGAAAAAAATGCATGTTAGGTATTTTAATCTATCAAAAAACACAAGGGATACTTCTTAGGGTTCCGTACCCGAAGGGTCCAAACGGAGCCCTATTGCTGTCACTCACGTGTCAGTCTTTCTGTCCGACTGTCTGTCTGTCCGTCGTCTGTCACACATCTTTGTACCGAAGAATTTTTTTAACATCGCATTGACCTACGAACTCGAAATTTGGTGATTATGTACTTATTTATTACGTATACTTTACTAACAAATACCAATATATTGATAAATCTGATTTTTTCTTTGGTACGGAACCCTAAATATGCGAAGTCCGAAACCGACTTGGCCGTTTTTTTTTCTTGGTTTTTAGCAGAAAATAGTTACTAAAACTTGATAACTAAATCTGATCTCGGTAAGCTTACATCAGCCTAATTGCGTAACTTAATTAAAAAATCAAACTCGTGAGAACGACAACAAAATTCAACAGCTTTAATTAGGTGTTTTACGCTGTTGAGACATGCCGGTTTCCTCACGATGTTTTCATTCACCGTTTTAGGAGTAGTGGTGGCCCAGTGTAACAGCCGCGACTTACAAGTTGTAGGTCGTGGGTTCGAACCCAAGCAGGCGCTTTACTTTGTGTAAATTATTTCATCACCACTGCTCTCAAAACGATAAAGGAAAACATCGAAAGGAAACCGGCATGTCCTATAGAAGCTAAAATTTGAAGACTTGGCATCCACCAACCCGCACTGGGGCCGCGTTATGGATTATGGCCCATTCCCTCTCACAGAGAAGAGGCCTGTGTCCCAGCAGTGGGAACATTAAAACTTTAGGGTTCCGTAGCAAACCACAGAATTAAGTTGGTTGTAGTAAGAAAAATGATGGAATTTCTTGATAAATCTGATTTATTAAAATTTTGGTATTTGTTAAAATCTACGTAATAATAAACATTATCATTAAATTTCAAGTCCATAGGTCAATGGGAAGTTAAAAATTCTTTGGAACAAATATCTATAAAAAGCTGATTTTGGTGTCATTCCTTTGTTTTCCAATAATTTTTAAAACAAAAAATAAAGTATCTTCGAGTAGGTAATTTTTGTCCCCTTTGGATGTATGAGAGTCACCTTGAAAACATAAAACTAAAAAATATTTTGACAATGTGTGTAAGCTTTGGGTCAAAAAGATGCTAGTAGAGTGATTTTTTTAAGACTGTACCTCTTACCATTTGGCTGTAAAACGCGTGTGGCAGACGTCGGACAGAAGGACAGACAGACGGACACGTGTTTGGACCCTTCGGGTATAGAACCCTAAAAAACTAAAGATGATGATGATGACTTCAAGTTAGATATTGACAAATCTGTGTCATCTTCTAATGTATTTGATATAAACTACAATTTGCAATAAACTAATGCTTGAAACGTACCTAATTTATAATGTGTTATGTAGATATTGGTGTTGCACCAAGCCGGCGGCAAATTCTTCAAGATCATATTCAAGTTTTCTTCCATATTGTAACAGGAAAGAAGTTTCTGGTGCGTTTTTTTCTAGAAACAAAGAAAATAATCGTATAAGCTTTAGGAAAATATATACACTTCACTAAAAAAAAATACCGGTAAAGTGTGAGTCGAACTCGTGCGCTGAGGGATCCGTAGCTACTCATTATACCGCCATAATAAAATTGGTATAATTTTTATTGGCGTCTAAGTTTTAATGATATGGGTAAATTTAGAATTTTCGTGAAAACTTGTAAGTACCAAAATTTACCTTGATTTTTATACACCTAATGGGACTATAGACTTCAGTATTTAGTGTAAATTTCAACTTGCTAGGTCCACCCGTTCCTGAGAAAATCGGTGGTGACATACGGACAGACGGATAGACGGACAAGAGAGTGATCTTATCAGGGTTCCTTCTTTTTACCTTTTGAGGTAAGGAACACTAAAAAATTTGTTTGTTTTCTAATTACTAAAATTTGCTTAAACTACTACTGACTTATTCTATTTTAACCGAAAAAGTGTTGTAAAAAGTAAACTTTAGTTATAAGCAGATAAATATAAAATGTTAGTAAGTCCAAATTATTTTTTCAGCGTTTGCGTTAAAAAAATCAAAGTTTTTAAAACAATGACTTCTTTTTAAATTAAAGACACATGTTATTCTCACGTCTAAGATTATTATTACTATAAACTTTCTTCAAAATCTGGTCAGTAGTTTTGGCGTGCAAGATTAACAAACATCCATCCATTCTCACAAACTTTCGCATTTTTTGTTTTTATTTTTTAGTATTTATTAGCTTAGGGTGGCAAAATCGGATTCAAATGAATAAAATAATTTTGAATGAATGTAATACAGTTCTTTTAACCGGTTGAATGCCGTAATTATCAAAACAATTAAGGGGGAAGCTATCTTAATCAATATCTTGGATATGAAAAGTTGATATAAGAGTAGCAAGAGAACTTGCTGAGAGAACACCTAAAATATATCTAAAATATTTTAGGTTAGAGGCCTTTGGTCAGGAGTCCGTTTTCTGATTTCAAAAAGTACACTTAACCTACAGTGCCATTCACTTTTATTTGATCGACTAAGGCTTGACGCAATATGAAATAGGAAAATCTGACAAAGAAATTGCAGCCTTTCCCTAAATCAGAATGGCTTTTAAACATTGAAAAATTCGAAATTTTCTCAAGTGCTCAAAAATTAATATTATATAGTATGAAACAAAGTCGCTGTCCGCGTCTGTCGACGTTATTTTTATTTCTCCGCGAACTTCTTCTAAACCACACAAAGGATTTTGATGCGGTTTTCAGTAGGAAAAAAATAAATAATAGTTTTAAAAAAAACAGGCTTTAATAGAAAACCAAACTAAAAAGAAAAAATCAATAAATTTAAATTAAAAACCGGCCAAGTGCGAGTCGGACTCGCGCACGAAGGGTTCCGTACCATTATCGCAAAAAACGGCACAAAAATCACGTTTGTTGTATGGGAGCCCCACTTAAATATTTATTTTATTCTGTTTTTAGTATTTGTTGTTATAGCGGCAACAGAAATACATCATCTGTGAAAATTTCAACTTTCTAACTATCACGGTTCATGAGATACAGCCTGGTGACAGACAGACAGACAGACGGACCGCGGAGTCTCAGTAATAGGGTCCCGTTTTTACCCTTTGGGTACGGAACCCTAAAAATCAGTGTGACAAAAAAAAAAGAAAAAAAGCGTGGGGTGCTTGAGGTTAATTGTGTGGTGTGTTGGTTGTGGGGTGTGTGTGTTGTGTGTATTGTTGGTTTGATATTTTATTGACAGATATTGGTAAACGTAGAGTCCCCCACGCATCCCATTTTCTATAAAAGCGTGTTTTAACTATTTGGTATTTATTTTTACTTTTTAGTTCAAGCTCTAATCCTGAAGATCCTGGTAAGGATAATGGGACAAACTATTTAAATTATTGCATTGTCATCGGTTCTTGATAAGTGTGCAAAGTTTCAAATTAATCCGACGTTTTGAAAGGGGTGAAAATCACATTCAAAGATTCCGTTACATTGATACATAGATAGATACATACATACCAAGCTAATAAAAGCGTGTTAAAAAGAGCGATAAACGAGGTAGGCTTTCGGAAATAATTTGTTCCGTGCGAAACCGGGGCGGGTCACTAGTTACATAATTATAAATGTTTACTCACCAGTTACTATATACTTAAAATCTTCTATATACCAGACACGCTAATTACCAAAATGGCAAAAAAATATACAACGACGCAACTGCAAGACTTCATTTTAAAACTATACGCACTTGCAATCATTGTCTTGCAATAATTTCAATTTCAACATTAAAATTTAAATATCTTTTTCTTATTATAAAATATTTTTAAACACTACTTGGACATGTCGGTCAAAAGCGAGATTGTGAGTACAAATGGGACCACATACTATTTTAAGGAAAAGATAAGTATAGTTTTAATGATGTTTTCGCGTTTACAGTAATCAGTCACGCGGCGGCGAGCTGCGGTCCATTTTATCAGTTTCCTGTTTTTAATAATTTTAGAATTATTGCGCCACAGTTATTATTACAGTTAACGGCTTTTTGTAAACTTTAGGCATGTACCTACACAATGGGCGTATGGCTAAGTAAATAATATTTTGTCTCCTCGCAAAACAAACATGAGTGGAAACGCCGGGCGAAGACGCATTATCTAGTATAGCAACATATACGGATCTTATTGCGATGGTCTTCAGAAACGCCAGGTGTGCAGTACTCATAACCGGCGTCCTTGTATGACTAGATGTATTAAACGTAATGAGTAGGTATGTAAGGATCGTGGCAGGTGGCGTTCTGTAGTTTTTGCCGATACCCAAGGGAAAAAGTTTGAGCTTATGTATTTGACTTCACAGACGTAAAAAGTTACTTAGAAATCTAAATACAGGTATAAGTTCAGAATCTAGCATACAGGATGAGTTTGTCAAGTGGGCATGGATGGCCAAATCCGAAGCTATGAGGAATAGCGAAAAACAGTCAACGGGACCGATTTTGATGAAATCATCTTCGGATATAATTTAAAATCAATATTGATAGCTTTTGAAAAACAAACTTAAACTATGTTATTATACTATATGATAGTGTCGCTAGTTAGGATCAAATTCTGGGAAGTAATTATATACGGCAAACTTAAGGAAATGGCTCAATTTTGACAAAACATACTTGATACACTCACCCTGCATATGAGGAGCTGGTGTCTGAGTTAGGAATAGGAATACCTACATTACGAATTGCTAGACAAAGTAACAAGTGCACAAAGATACAGTACAAACATTTTTTTAATGTCCCTCGGCAAACTTCGTGTTTCCTCAGTCGTCGGATTTCTATCAGTTGCCCTTTGCACTTGGTGCAGACCGGACGCCCTCAATCAACTTGGAAGTAATAAAGTTGTTAATACTCTTTTAACATTAAGTATTTTATATACAAGCAAAATTTTAAAATTTAAAAAACCCCCGACACATTTATCTTGGGAAAACACCCCAACTCAAACAGTAAAACGCCCATAACTTTTAAACGGCTCAATTGATTTTATATAAACATAGCTAAGAACACTCGCAACAAAATCACCTTTCAAACAAAAAAAACTAAATCAAAATCGGTTCATCCGTTTAGGCGCTATGATGCCACAGACAGACACACAGATACACAGACACACAGATACACAGAAACACACGTCAAACTTATAACACCCCTCTTTTTCCGGCGGGGGTTAAAAATAGGAGAAAAGCAGCTGCTAACGCTTCTTTTTTACAGCTCTATTTATTTCACACAGAAATCGAAAGAAAACAACAATAAAGCAATTAGTTCTGAATTAAAATTATTATACATGATAGTTCAAATAATTGATGGACATGGAATTTAGCATTCGTTTGTATTCGACAATGCGATGATTGCCGAGGGACTTCAAGAAAATAGTTGTACTGTACTACCGTTCGACTGTTGCTTAGCCAATCGAATGCCTTTTGATAGTCAATCTATTAGCAATGGCGATTGCCAAAATGCCAAAATGTGAGTAATTAATCACGTGACAATTCGATAGCGCCTGGCAACCACATACATTATTGACATTTTACCTACCGTTATCGCGACGCTTTCTTTGGCAGAATATTTATCTAGAACCTCTTGGTTAAGTTAGATAGATTGATGAACATTCAAAACTCCTCAATGCCGATGAAAGCACTTTAATCCGTCGGTCCCGGCGGTCAATCTTTGATATCCGATGCGTTTGCCCGAAAGTATTCAGCTGTTTAAATCTATAACCTGGGAGTCTTTAATCTTTATGTGATGAGAGAATAGGTTACTTCTAGGAGACAAACAGATAAACAGTCAAACTTTCAAAAGAAAAATGGACAAACGAAGAAACGGACAAACAGACAAACGGACAAACGGACAGACGGACAAACGGACAAACAGACCAACAGACATACAGGAAAACAGACCAACAGACAAACAGACGAATAGACAGACAAATTAGTATATTATGTAATATCGTATATATGTATTGTATGTTATTTATGTATGTTATTAAGTCTAAGAAATATTATTTTTGATATTTTGTACACTGACAGCCCTATATTCATCTCCTATCATTCAATCTATCCAAAGGTTTTTTTTTTTTTTTCTTTTATATTCTACCGCGGACATGTGTGGTCCGCGCTCTTTTTTACCTTGTTATATTTAGTTTGTTTTTTTTTTTTCATAAAAAAATGCAATTGTTTGACTCCTACGTCGAACATTATTTTAGGCTACTTAACTAACTTAAGACTACGTGAGTTCATCCCTCACTATATCTATTACACACTGGCATTACAATTTTATGTTTCTATTTGCTACTTATCTTTATGTTATTAAATATTGTTTACTTATTTCTATTGATACACTGCTTATGTTATTTGCTATTTTGTTTATTTATATCTATTGGTACACTTTCGGGGGAAGATGCATGGTAGTGCGAGCAAACCAGTCCCGGCCGACGGTTCCGGTTAAAGAAACCCCGTCGTTAGGACGTTAAGGTGAGTATGATTTACTCGCTCCACCATGCAGCTTTACAATATATAGACAGGGTGATGGTTTGGGTATGTGTTTAGCGTGGAGTTTTTGGATGGGACTTGTTAGGTGGTGTTTTGGTGATGTCTGCTGACCAGGGACTTCGCTAGCGTGAGCAAGGCCTCTATGACGACTACGTCTCGATGCTGCATGGCCGTCTGAAGTTTGTAGTTGACGACCGTTTTAGTCGGCGCATCCATCGCCCTCTTAGCAAGGCGGCCTGCGGCGTCATCGGCGTCGTCGGTGTAATAGACGCAACTGACTGTATGTCTGGACACCACCACTACCGCGTGGGATATGCTGTCTTGGACCTGAAGCCTCCTGGACTTGGTGTTGATGATGATGACGCTGTCGTAGGTCGACCCCTGAGCCTCGTGTATGGTTAGCAGGCGTGACCCTTCGCCGGACCCAAATCCCTGGCTCGCAAGAGAAGCTTTCTCCCCCTGCGTATGAATCAGGAACAGGGTGTTTTGGGCAGTGCTCGGTATTTGCGCCCCTGTGTAACCTTTCACCTTCAGTGGCTCTTGAAACCGTTTGCTAGGATTGAAGCCATAGTGCGCACCTTGGCCTTTGCTCGGTCTCCTAAGCGGCGCGCAAGCTTTTCCCTAAGATCTTTGGCAGCTTCTGTTGTCGTGGTGGCTATCACGTCCCTGTCCTCGTCGAAGTGCTTTACCAGCCAGGTTGTCTTACCGCAACCCGGAACTCCGTTAATCCACCTGATATTGGGTACCGCCCAACTTGCCTGCGATGCCGGGATATCTGAGGTCTCTGAAATGGACTGTGCCATTTCCAGGATCTTATCATCCGGCATGATTTTGGTACATTTGGCGGTAACCACTATCGGGTCGTCATTTGGCACACTGAACTTGAGTTTTCCCGAGCGCTCCGTCTCCTCCTTGTCCAGGGCCACAAAACCACTCCTCGCGCTGTAGGCTGCCATATACGATCCCGTCATTTCCCCTTTAATGACTTGGGATGTGACGTTGTCGTACACCGCTGCCCCAGCTTCCTCGAGCAGTACTCTTAACAGACCCTCTGTGTCTCTCTGGAAGGTCTGCAGGATCTTCCTGCATGTCATAAGATTGACCTCTCTGGTCGCTCTTACGATTGCTACGTACTCGAGGAACGCGCTTTTTACGTGGTCCGTGGTACCCGACTTTACTGCGAGGGTCGGCGGGATGACTTGCCCTTTGTCGGCTCGTGTTAGCTCAGGCTTTTGCTGGGTTGGTTCCTTTGATGTTTTTCTGAAAAACCTCTCCAGTGCTCAGTGTTCCTGAGCTTCCTCAATCTATTTTTCTTTTAATCATCCTGCTACTGGTCATTCTTATTACCTATGTGAACTAACTACCAAAACCACATTTAAGTGAGTTTACACTGACCGTGGTTTCGTCCGCGTGAGATGTGTTTCATAAATATTCTTACTCGAAAACCGACTTCTACCCCACCGTTTTTAAGCTCGCTATGATATCGCTTGGTGGATGGAAGCTACGAGCAAAATGTCCGACCGACATATTTATTTGCTTTGGTGTTAGTTCTAAATTTGGATTTTTGAGTGCGTGCTAGTGTGTATTTTTAACCTCCGAGGCAAAAAGAGGTTTGTTATAGTATAAGTTTGCCGTGTGTTGCTGTGTGTTTGTGTGTTTTAACCGACTTTCCAAAAACGAGGCGGTTTTTTAGGTTCGGCTATAAGTTTGTTCTGTGTATGTTAACCGATTTCTCCGTCAATTGTGGACTGATTTTGAAAATGCTTTTTTTGTTTAAAAGAATACGTTCTCGAATTGGTCTCATTTGCATTTGTTGAAGATCTGATGAAAAACTTTAGAGATACGGAATGGAACTCCTCAAAAAAATACGGCAAATCTCTCAACATTGCTGCAGTCGCAAGTCTGTTTATCGTTTACATCAATTCATAACATATAAAAAATGTCCGTTTCCAGACACAATAGAAATTACCATTGTTCGAATCCGATTCGGTCTGGTGGACAGATGACCGGATAATATGTTATGAATTGATGTAAACGATAAACAGACTTGCGACTGCAGCAATGTTGAGAGATTTGCCGTATTTTTTTGAGGAGTTCAATTCCGTATCTCTAAAGTTTTTCATCAGATCTTCAACAAATGCAAATGAGACCAATTCGAGAACGTATTCTTTTAAAAAAAAAAGCATTTTCAAAATCAGTCCACAATTGACGAAGAAATCGGTTAACATACACAGAACAAACTTATAGCCGAACCTAAAAAACCGCCTCGTTTTTGGAAAGTCGGTTAAAAACACACAAACACACAGCAACACACGGCAAACTTATACTATAACAAACCTCTTTTTGCCTCGGGGGTTAAAAATACACACTAGCACGCACTCAAAAATCCAAATTTAGAACTAACACCAAAGCAAATAAATATGTCGGTCGGACATTTTGCTCGTAGCTTCCATCCACCAAGCGATATCATAGCGAGCTTAAAAACGGTGGGGTAGAAGTCGGTTTTCGAGTAAGAATATTTATGAAACACATCTCACGCGGACGAAACCACGGTCAGTGTAAACTCACTTAAATGTGGTTTTGGTAGTTAGTTCACATAGGTAATAAGAATGACCAGTAGCAGGATGATTAAAAGAAAAATTGATTGAGAAAGCTCAGGCACACTGTTAACCTCTGCGTCTGAAATTAAACCATATGCAATTCAAACACGAATGCAGCAGCACAAATTTTACATAAATATGACTTTAACTCATTTTAAAATTAACATCACGTCTAAACAGCTTGACCAAATTTTTATTTAAAAGAATATATGTGCCATTGGCCCATTTTTTTATAGTTTGATTAAATTATTTAAACTAAAGTTATTTTTATTTCGTAATCAACAGATTTTACAGGATAGTTGTAGAGGCCTTGAAATGCACACGGTGCATAATTAGGTGCATAAATAAAACTTACCGCTACAATATTTTTTTACATCCACCACAATTTTACAAACTTCTTCGATACAATTACTGCTATCTGAAAGAAAAATAAAACCATTATATACTTGAAGGTCAACAAATACAAAACTCTCTTCCTCGCGTCGAGTTCCTCATTATTTAAGGTTGTAATTCCCTCGACGGGAGATCAAATTTTCTCTCATAAATCATCAATCTTTTTATGCATTGCAAGCGGATGTTACGACATTATTTTCTACACTTAATACAAAGTCGTCTCAGTCACCTTTCTATTACTTTATATATATAGGTATTTATTATAGGAAATATATCATCAACATCATCAGCCTATTAATGTTAAAATATAAAAAATGTACTAACGTAATGTGTGTTTAATGTGGAAATATATAAGTATGTTTATTTTCATATTATGTATATATTCATCAATTTTACTTAGTGATTTCTATTTTTTATGCACCTGCCATGTTATCTCTCCACCACCCTTGTTTGACTGGGTAGTGAATGCCTGAGGCATTAAGTCCGCCTATGTACCTGCATGTTGCATGCAGTTTTAATAAATAAATAATATTCCTTTTTTATTTCTAAGACCAAATTTAGAATAAAGAAATTTTATCCTGAACAACTATCTTAATTACATTAATACAAAGCTTAATTTTACGCAAACGGATCCCTGAATCGAAAAATAATTTTGACAGACCTGTATTATTTTTGAATGCACTATCCAATGACACACCATAGGATAGACGAGAAAAAAATATGGTTATATTTTTTTCTCGTCTAAAAATATATAACCACTTTATGTGTTCAGTGGAAAAACATCACCACATTACGTGTACACTTTTCGTGTGATGTACCCTAAAAAAGCTTTTTTTCATGGCTTTATTTTACCACTTTGTTGGCGTGATTTTGTCATTAATTAACTAATCCATTCCAAATTATAATTTTCTAGTACTAAGAGTCTCTGAGCTAAGCTGCGGATGGACGCACGGACGGATGGGCATGGCAAAACAATAAGGGTTCCTTGTTGACTACGGAACCCTGACAATCCTGACAACTATTTTCCGTAGTCGACAAGGAACCCTAATACCCAGGCTCAAATTATTTTATATCTCTCAGCACAAAAAGCAAGATTCTAATTTTTTTAACCCCGGCGAAAAAAGAGGGGTGTTATAAGTTTTATGTGTTTGTTTATTTGTCGGTGGGACATTCTTTCTGGGTCGCTCGTAGCTCCCATCCACCAAACGCGCGATAAGGAACTTTGATCTAAAATAATATTTACAGATATTGAGCTACAAGTGATTATAAGTACATTTTGGAGCCATTTTAAGGTTTTTTTTAAATAGGCTCCCGCTTGACCACTATCTCACCTGATGGTAAGCGATGATGTGGTCGACGGCAAAGCACGCTTGCCTAGAAGTAACGTATTCACTGTTGACTTAAAGACCTCTAAATTGTAGCTATCGGGAAACACAAACTCCGGAAGGAAATTCCACTCCTTAGCTGTACGCATAATAAAAGTATTCTCAAAACGTTTAATGCGTATGGGTGGGATGTCCACCATGTATCGATGGCGCATCGCCGTACGTCTGGTAGTCCGATGATGAAACGGGCTAGGCGGAATTAGATCATGCAATTCCATCGCACACTCCCCGAAATGTAACCAATAAAATCCGACAAGCTGGCAACTCGGCGACGATGTTCAAGGCTCTCTGGAGCTTTGACTTAACCAGTGCCTCATCGCCGATGAGCCGCTTGGCCCGCTGTTACAGTGTGTAACAAACCACTTTATCCAAGGAAGTCATAGACAATTTAAAAAAAAAACTCAATAAAGTGTTTGTTCAGCTGACGACAACTTTGTTTGATCGTTGTTTTTGGATCAGAAACTGAACTATAACTAAGGATCATACATAAACATGGCAAAGGATCAGCAGCCAATCTCTTACGGTTATATTTCGAGTTAGCATCCCCGCGGTAGACAAGATTTCCTTCCATTATTTTAGTTGGTTTTGAACAAGAGCCAGTGTTAGTTCGTAGTTCTAAGTCAACAGACATCACCAAAAAGGTTAATTGCCAGTTGAAAATAAAATCGATCTGTCCTGTACGTGACATCGTTTCTTGTGACTCCATACCACCTGAAAAATATTACAATAATCAATCATTTTTAATTAACTGAGGAGGTACCCGGGAGAGTCAGGGACGCAGCGATAATCGTACTGTATCTAGGTACGCGCCCAAATTGTCATAAAATTAGAACATAGATATCATGACGCGATCACTAAATTTTTTACAACTATAACGTCTCAAAATAAAAAATACGTGTTTATTCAAATTCGTTCAAGATTATTTTGACATAATTTCAACGGTGGGAAAAATATCTAACAAACTGACAATAAAACGGTATTTTATTTTTCAAAAAGCAAAATCTTACCAGACTTAGATATTATATTAATAACACCATCGCCGCTTGGCGGTGTGTTCTTTAAGTGGATAGTCATCTTCAACTGTTCTCCTAGATAGTAACCGAGGTAAACAGGTGGACTTAGATATTTTCCTACATTGGCTAATTCACCTAAAACAAAGATTAAAATATTAGAAAAAATATCGACACGAAAATATTTTCTAAAGACATGAATGTAAGTAAACGTAGGACAAGAGTAGGTCATGATGTTTAAAGTTAGTTTGTGAGCAAATCGAATGTATTGACTGTCTATAAAAAGTAACTATAAACAACATTTTTCGAAAAAAATAAAACCCTTTTTTTGAACCTTTTTATTTTCCCCTTTTTAGTTTTGGTACCTCAAATTTCTATGAAAATCACTTATAACCAAAGTAAATCTCATGACAATACCAATAAGCAAAAATACGACTAGGATACATTAGTTTTATTTCATAGTTCCAGTGCCTACCTTCCAGCGCCATCATCAGATCAGTTCAAAGATACCATTTCCATATCGTTAATCGGCTTGCGACTCCCAACGCCGTCGCCAGAGGGCGTCTCCTGCGGTAGCTAGGGGTGTGAGGGAGCCTCCGTTACGTCTCCCTCACGCGTTCCGCCTCCTCCTTAGCAAGCATTACTGCTTCGCAGAAGGAGGAGGCAGCTGCCCATGCCATTTCGCAACGTACCATGGCCTGAACCAGGGACGGACGCGAGAGATCGCCACCCCTGATCACCTCCACGAGGACACGGCGGTGTCCCGCCCAAGCGGGGCAGACCTCCACCGAATGCTCCACCGTGTCCTCCGGGCGATCCACACAATGGTGACACCTGGGCGTTTCTACCCACCTAATCCTGAACAAGAACCTCCCGAAACAGCCGTGTCCGGTGAGGACCTGCGTCATGCGGAAGGTGAGGACGCCGTGGCGCCTCTCAAGCCACTGCTTAAAGAGGGTCCAATATAGGATCTATTTTTGTTTGTTAAAGATTATCTGACAAATTTGTCATCGTGGTAAATCTACAAATATGTCGACTTGTCGTGATAATTTGACATATTTCTATTTAATAAACAATTTCTCTTGACTGGCGACAACAGACAGTTTTGCTCAGCAAAACTTTACAAAATTACTGACAGCAAAATTACTGACAAACAGACATTTTGCTCAGCAAAACTTTCCCTCTTACGGGGAGAAAGCCTGTGTCCCAACAGTGAGAACATTAAAAGGCTGATGATGATGACATGAGAAGCACCAGCTTTCAATTACTAAGAATCATCAAAATCGGTTCACCTAGAAAAAGTTTAGACGTATAATTAATTCAGTTGAATTAAGAACCTCCTCCTTTTTAAATTCGGTTAAAATTAAGACACCAAATAAACATAATCCAAAATCAGAACCAAAGTTTATCATTCATAAAAAAACACTAAAAGAACATCTATTACACTTTTGCGCCAGCTGTTTATAATTATGATCCCATGACAAAGTAACCCTTTAAAAAAACGGTTTTTTATTATGTTTATTTCTTATATGTTTGGAATAATCTACATTATTGTAATTATTTTCGCCATTTTTGGATTTTGTTTCAATCATACTCGATCATTAGCAAAACCAATATTATTCGTGGTTATCCGTAATGTCAACCAAATTATTTAACTACGTTGTATATCCAAATTAGTCCAATTTAATTAGTCAATATCTATATATAAAACTATGGCGTAATCCAGTTACAATGAACGCATTCGAATGTTTCCTTTTTAATTTTGCGAATTTTTTTTGTTTTGTATGTTCACCGATTTCTCCGTCAATAGGCAATATTACTGCCAATTGCTCCCGCCAGATGGCGCTTGACGGAGTGGGGTAAAAATAACAACATTGCGACTGATTGCGACTACTACTGTTTGTGGTTACCGAACTTTATTTACTGTTTTTAAGAATAATTAGCGTTCAAAAACCAAATAATAATATTGGCTAGCTGTTGGTCAAGAATGCATCAGTGTTGTGTTTTTAGATGCAGAAATAAAACCGGCCATATGATCCTAATAAACGCCAACATTCGCAAGCAATGGGAAATCACTGTTCATCGCCAGAATTTTACAAAAAAATCAAGGCTGTGTCCCGACCGTTTTACAGCAGAAGATTTAAAAAAGAAGGATTTTCACAGGTCAGTGTATAATCCTAAGGCAACCTTTATAATATATTATATCCTTTTACTGATGCACCGCGCTCTCGAAGCCGGGTTTCTAGCTGCAGTATGGTATAATTTCCTCAATTCTAAGTTAGAACCATTTTTCTTTATTGGTTTTATATTTTGTATGCATAAACTGCGAAATTTTGTCGTTCGACTTTAACATTTTGGTTTGTTTACTCTGATTCCTGTGGCGCCATCTGAACTCTGCTTTGCGGATAGTTCCCTATTGGGGACCGATTTTATTTTTTGAAAGATTATGGTCCCAAATTGGTCCCATTTTACAGTTCACCTTGGTACGCTCTCATTTCAAATCATAACGAACCACCTACCAGAGACACTGACTTCCAAAAAGAAAATTATTTTTCACTGTGTAGTCTTTTTATTTGGCAGTCGGTAGTATTTTTAGGGTTCCGTGTTTACCCAAAGGGTAAAAACGGCACCCTATTACTAAGACTCCGCGGTCCGTCTGTCTGTCTGTCTGTCTGTCACCAGGCTATATCTCATGAACCGTGATAGCTAGACAGTTGAAATTTTCACAGATGATGTATTTCTGTTGCTATAACAACAAATACTAAAAACCAAATAAAATTAATATTTAAGGGGGGCTCCCATACAACAAACGTAAGTTTTTTGCCGTTTTTTGCGATAATGGTACGGAATCCCTCGTGTGCGATTCCAACTCGCATTTGGCCGTTTTTTTTATTGTAAAAAAGTGTTTTAATTTTTTTTTGCTTTTTATAGGTGGTCCGATTTCAAAAATTCTTCAAAAACTCGTCTCCTAAATTTTCAATTGTAAACCAATTCTGTATGTCTCACAAAAAAATACTGACTACTACAAATAATAACGACTAAAAAGCAAAAAATTTAAAATGTTTTGGTATTTTTAGGCGGTGCCAAACAAACCATCAACGAAGATCAACCTAGCTACAATCATTCTACGCTTTAGGTAATTAATTTGCATGTTTGTTTGTTAGGCGCTATAGCTACATATGGCAGTCAGTAACAAACCAGGGAGAGGAAAGTAAATACCGCAAAATAAACCAACAAAACTACGAAAATAGCACTACTAAAGTGCAACGCTAGAATGTATTGGAGACAAATTTAAAACTGAAAAAAGGTTATTTAAAAAAATCAAAAAACCCGAATTCTTAAGAAGCGAACTAAAAAAAAACGTAGAAGAAAATCATGCTGTGTGTGTAGTCGGCGGATCGAATGCCGCCATTTTTCCTATTTTCCTATTTTAATTTAGCCAGAGGCACTCGCAATGTTAAGACGAATGGATTGACGTAAGAATCGTCAAAATCGGCCAACGCGTTTGATCTCTAGGATCAACAGCACGTTTGATCTCACATAGGAACAAACATACATACACACATAAATAGACTGATAAACACATTACCCTCCTTCGGCATTCGGATAAAAAGGAGTTAGACAAGGAGATCCGCTGTCCCCAAGTATCTATGGAGATATGATTTGGATGGTTTTGAATTACTCTGACAGATGTCAACTTGACATAACACTAAGCACTATTTTTTGGCGCGAACAAGAGACAGGAGACTGACGAAGGAGATGGTGGTTTGGATTGAGTTGTTAAGTTGTTACAAAACAGGAGAAATATAGTGAGAGTTATCGATTGTTCATGTAGATCAAATAATGTGCTTGGTGGAATATCGTTTACGTTATTCTCCAATACATAACGTGATTGTGTGTGATTAGTTACATTGTGACCTTAGATATAAGCAAAGAAGTTCGTTTGTTAACTCCTAGCCCGAAAAAAGACCCATGCAATAATGGCTTTTCCTGACAATTGCACAGTTTTCCGTAAATCAGAAGAAGCTAAGGGCTAGTTATTAAGGAGACTAATGAAATAACCAACGAACAACTTGTGATCAGTGAAATTACCTATTGAAAGCAAGTTGGTAGCGGGAAAATAATCTAATCTAGACAGTGTTAATATCACCTGATATTGTTATCTCAACCGGACTCTCACAGAAAACATTGTTAGAATGATTCAAAGTTTTGAACTATAAACAGTGTCTAAATCAAAGTGTTTGTTTTGATAAAGTGACCTAAACAATAAACAAAACCAAATAGCATAAATTCACCATTTCAATTTAATGAACAGTTAAAATACAACAGCAAAAGCATAAGTAAGGATAATAAAAACTTTAAGTGAAGAAATATTCAACCCACCCGTCACTTTTGTAAAATTGTTTTCAAATAAACTGGCGTCCTAACGAACTTTTGAGAAAGGAACTATGAACTAAACCACAATTTCGAGATCTAGACCAGAACATACATAGCTCCATCAGAAATTGATCGCCTGCCGTGCTACAGTGCTCGAGTTCGAATCCAACATCGTGAATTTGTTTTTGTATTCATTTCTACGTTCTGGACTTCACCTAATAACATAATATAAAACTAAAGGTACAAGTCCAACTAATAATAACATATTCAATAGTAAAGGTATTTGTACAAGTAAAGTCTAACAGACAATTGTTATTGTAATAAAATTAAAATGGATAGCGCAAATAAAAATGTTACGCTGCGGAGACACAAATCAATGTTAAACATAAATAACTCCATCGAGTCGACGCTATCTGAAGACCTGTTGGGTAGAAGCTTAGATTTGTCTACGAGTATAAAAAACAACTATTGCGCTGAGGAAATGAAGAAAGAAATAAAACAATTAAAATCAAGTCTAGAAAGCACGCAAAATGAGCTGGATACTATTAGCTTAGAGAACTCTGATCTGAGAAAACAAATAAATAAACTGAGTCAAGAAATGGCCATATTGAAACAGATTTGTACAAGTCCTCTATCGTCATTCAAGAAAAATATGTGCTCCAGCCTTACAAAAGGAACGAGACGGCGACTCGTCGATAGTTTTTCTAATAGTCCTATGACTGCAACACTTTTCAGTGGCGACTCCCAGGCCTCCCAGGATGAGGAGGAAAAGACGCATCCAAACGTGAAGCAACCAGTAAATCGAACCACCCAACCTGTGGATGAAGACGGCGAGTTTCCGTCATTTATATCAAACAGCCAGCCCCATAGAAGTTACCAAAGCCTGCAGACTAATGAAAGGAAAACATTAGACGAATTGGATGCACTATTAAAGGTGATGGAAGAAAAAATAGCTTCAATGGAGAATGAATTAAAAAACATATTGTCTGAGAATAGTTCATTAAAGACTATCATAAGTAATAATGAGAAGATTATAAATAATTTAAAAGAAAGGTGTTATTTAACCACATCACAAAACCTGGGTATGACCAGGCAAACTGAAACAGAAAGATGTACTGTAACTTTAAAAGGCACCGAGACAAACAAAAAGTGCCTACAACCAAAAACAGAACTCAATACTATGGCAACGAAACGGAACGAAGGTGAACTAAGCATATTGACCCTTCCCAACCAAAACACCAATGCAAGATCAAAGAATTGTATACCCTGAAGCGCTGATGGCAGTCTTTACGCATTCTTGTGACGCACTCCAACTTACGCAACATGACAAGCTGGTGTTGTGTGTAGGGGAAGAAGACTCGGATCCATTTAAAATATCACATGAATTGTATTGGATATTGAAACAAACAAAGGCTTCTGTAATATTGCTTTCGGTTTGTCAGAATCGATTCATTTGCGAGACAAAGCTTAATAACCTGATTCGTTATGTATCAAGTAGGTTTGAACACTGTAACTTTGTGCAGCTTGAAGGAATTGATCGAAATAGATATAAGTATATTCAAAATATTTGTTCCAAAATAAATTTAGTTGTGGATACAATTGATTATAATAATAAATTTATACCATGTAATACCGAAATTAAATGTAAAATAAAAACGAATTAACAAAATAACAACGACAATGGGCTCAAATACACGTCACGACAAAAAAAAATAACAGAATACTTTTCCGTAAAAAAAGAGGAAAAAAGGGCAAATAGCATCACTGATCCATTAGATGATTCTATCCGCAATTCAAATGAAACTTTTTTTCGTCTATAATTATATAAATATCATGCACCAAAATATAGCAGGGCTAATTAATAAAGCAGATATGCTGACTGTACAGTTAGCCGAATTTTCTAAGTTGGATAAGACAATTGATGTTTTATGTGTTACTGAGCATAATATGGTATTAGGCGATGAAAACATGCTCACTCTACCGGATTACAAATTAGGTGACAGTTTTTGTAGAGAGAGAAGAAAAGGTGGCGCGTGTATTTTAGTAAGAAATATTCATGAGTTCAAAGTTTTAAAAGAAGTAAAAAAGCTATCTAAAACTAACATTATTGAATGCTGTGGCGTGGAACTCATGAAACATAATGTAACTGTAGTTTGTATGTATAGGGTTCCGAAAAATACCCATAAAAAGGTTCATCTTTCTCTTTTTTTCGAAACGTTTCAAAATTTACTCGCCCTTATTACACGTGGGAAACCTAATAAAACAATAATAATTTGCGGGGATTACAATATAAATATTCTAAAAAATGATCAAGTAGCCAAGACATTTATGAATACAGTTTATGGATTTAACCTAAAAATACTTACTAAACAACCTACTCGCTTATCTAGCGGTACCTGTATAGACAATATATTTCATAATGCTCGTGGTAACAACGGAAAAGTAATTGAGACTGCACTATCGGACCACACTGCCCAAATATTAAAATGCAATGTAAAAAGGTCCTGTGCAATTCATTCGTGGAAAATTGAAATAAGAGACTTCTCTTCGGAATATATAGAAAAGTTTGTTGAGTGTATTGCAAGCTTAAGCTTCAGTGAGACTTATGAACTGAATGATCCAAATTTAGCATACAACAACTTTATAGACATATTTAAAACTTTTTACGATCTATGTTTTCCTATAAAAATTGTAACTAAGACTATTAATAAAAGGCAAAAATGGCTATCCAATGGCATAAAAACGTGCAGCAAAATAAAACGAAAACTACTGTGGCAATACCGTAAAACAAAAACAGAGAACAATAAATTAATATACACTTCATATACAGCTCGATATAAAAAAAATATAAGACTAACAAAGTTTGCACAAAATAATCATTATATAAAGACATCTAATAATAAAAGCAAAGCAACTTGGAAAATAATTAATGACAACAAAGTTGATTTCCCTCATGAACCACTAACGAAAATTATTTACAATAATAAAGAAATAATAAAAACTAAAGACATCTGCAATGCATTTAATGACTTTTATACTGATCATATTACTCCAGGTTGCAGTAAACTACCGCAACAAATAGACAGAGTGAATAATTCGATTTTTTAAGTCCAACTACACCAGAAGAGGTATCGAGAACAATTCAATCTCTCAAAAATACTAAAAGTACAGGAAACGATAACATAGCAACAAACATTATCAAAAAAGTCCATCATATTATTTGTCATCCACTATCATATATTGTAAACTTATGTTTTGAAAAAGGAGTCTTCCCAGATAAACTTAAAGTATCTATTATTAAGCCATTGTATAAGAAAGGGGAGAAGACGTCAATTAAAAATTATCGACCATTGGCATTAATACCGATATTCTCGAAAGTCATAGAAAAAATAATACACCACCGAATCTACAATTTTCTCGAAAGTAAGAATGTACTGGTTGATGAACAAAAAGGTTTTAGAAAAAATAAGTCAATTAATGCTGCTATTTATGACTTTCTTAGTAAAATTATGTCAAGTGTAGTAGAACACTACCCATCTGTGCCCTGTATATGGACATGACGAAAGCCTTCGATCATGTTGATCATGCTATACTTATCGACAAACTAGAAAGATGTGGAATACGCGGCAATGGTCTTGAGCTTATCACATCATATTTAAGCAACCGGCAACAATACACAGAAATAACAAATATAAATATTAAAACCAAGCGGGCAATCAAATATAGGTCAAAACCTAGAACGGTGAAGTACGGTGTGCCTCAGGGGAGTGTTTTGGGTCCTCCCCTATTTCTGGTGTACATAAATGATCTTCCAAAAAGTATCAATCACCCAACAGTATTATTTGCTGATGACTGTACAATAATGATAAAAAAAGATGAGTCGTACAATTATGAGCAAGAAATAAATGACACGCTAAAGCAAACTATAGATTGGCTGCACTTGAATAATTTAATAATTAATTTAGAGAAGACGTGTATAATGCATTTTAGTCAGCGACAACGACAACAACTACCCGTTAATATTAGTCACAATGGGCAACCAGTTACAAAAACGGATACAACAAAGTTTCTAGGGTTAGTGATAGACAGTCAACTTACGTGGAAACCGCATGTTGAATAAATTTGTAAAAAACTTAACAGTTTTGCTTTTGCTCTTTATAAGCTGTACAAATTTGTTAACCGTGACGCTGTGCTTATTGCCTACCATAGCTACGTAGAATCAGTTCTAAGATACGGAGTCATCTTCTGGGGTAACTCAACAGACAAGAATTACGTATTCATCGCACAAAAAAAATGCGTACGTGCTTTATGTAATCTGCACTCAAGGGACAGTTGTAAGCCTTATTTTAAATCCTTGAAGCTTCTAACATTGCCGTCATTATACATCTTTGAGGTGGCAGTGTTTGTTAAGACAAACCCACAGCTTTTCAAAATCAGAGCCCCAGCTGATCCACGGTTAAGAAAAAGGGATTCAAACATTCTTTGTGTTGATCGCAGTAAAACAGCCCTCCTACGTAAAAGTATTTACCGAATGGCTCCAGTAATTTTCAATAAAATTCCACGACAGCTAAAGAATCTTAATAATAATATGTTTAAAAAGAAATTGAAACAATTTTTAATTCATAAATGTTATTACTCCACAACTGAGTTTATGGAGGACACCACTGACATTTAGATTATTACTATATTACATTTAGATTATTATTATTATTTTGACATTGGTAATTGTGTGTTAGTACGTAAGGCATTGTGTGTTAGTAAATAATTAATTTAATGATTTCATTTTAAATGTGTGTCTGTTGTTTCGACACCACTAACTTTATTAATATTTGTATGCTCTCGAGTAAAATGTAGCGAACTGAACACCTTAATATAACATCCTATTGTATTGAAACCTACATTTACGAATAAATATGATTTGATTTGATTTGATTTGAAACTTCAAATACGTGAAGACTTGTTTGTGTGTTGCGTATTCGGTCAGAACATAATCTTATTTGCAGCACAAGGAGTGTCTGAAAAATATTTCTCAACCATAAAGTGATGATCATGAAAAAGTAATGTTCATGATGGTTTGAAAGCTTATTGAAAGCTCTACTTCTTGTTCAATTAAATTTGGATAGTTTCCAAAATTAGTAACAAGTTTAAACTAATGAAGATAACTAAATTCACATAATTATCATTTTCGCTAAGGCCAGTAAATGTTAGTTCAATACTTCAGGCTTTTGAGCACTGCTGTTTAGTTCAATTGTAAGAATACTGTGAATATTCCAATAAGTTGGTAAAAAAAACAGGAACTAAAATCAAGACTTGTTTTTACAAATCATGGCCCGGAGGGAATCATGACTATTTTGGAAACATGGTTAACAAGTTTGAAAAGTACCTCGAGTGATGGGATTCTTAACTCTACCTACCTGGTAGTATGGTGTGTTAAAAGTAGTAGTAATAAAGTGGTAATTGAAGAATGTGCTGCGCATGAGAAAGTTCAGATTTACCTAACCTAGTCAGAACTACGGGAAGTATCTACAGTAACTGGTGAGGTCACTTTGTTCTTATTATTATTTGCTTTATTAATTGGACCAACATTACCACTCTTTTGTGGTTCTACTGCAGTTGGTTAATGCCTGGTAATATGGGTTAAGCAACTGGAAGGTATCTGGCACCCTTGGTGCTTCGAAACTGACCTGCTGTCTGATGGGAAGTGGGAACCTGGTGCCTCCGGTGCTTTGGTGACCTGTTGTTTGGTGTATGTGACATATTATGATGGGTTAAGCAACTGGAAGGTATCTGGCACCCTTGGTGCTTCGAGACTGACCTGCTGTCTGATGGGAAGTGGGAACCTGGTGCCTCCGGTGCTTTGGTGTCCTGTTGTTTGGTGTATGTGACATATTATGATGGGTTAAGCAACTGGAAGGTATCTGGCACCCTTGGTGCTTCGAGACTGACCTGCTGTCTGATGGAAGTGGGAGCCTGGTGCCTCCGGTGCTTTGGTGTCCTGTTGTTTGGTGTATGTAACATATTATGATGGGTTAAGCAACTGGAAGGTATCTGGCACCCTTGGTGCTTCGAGACTGACCTGCTGTCTGATGGAAGTGGGAGCCTGGTGCCTCCGGTGCTTTGGTGTCCTGTTGTTTGGTGTATGTGACATATTATGATGGGTTAAGCAACTGGAAGGTATCTGGCACCCTTGGTGCTTCGAGACTGACCTGCTGTCTGATGGAAGTGGGAGCCTGGTGCCTCCGGTGCTTTGGTGTCCTGTTGTTTGGTTTATGTGACATATTATGATGGGATAAGCAACTGGAAGGTATCTGGCACCCTTGGTGCTACGAGACTGACCTGCTGTCTGATGGAAGTGGGAGCCTGGTGCTTTCGGTGCTTTGGTGTCCTGTTGTTTGGTGTATGTAAAAATCAAAAATGTAAATATTCAAACTAGACATTGTGAATGCATACTGGGTAAATTAACAACGCAGCTAAATAATAATATTTATATATGTGCAGTGTATAGACCACCTAAAGAAAGCAAGCATTTGTTTGTTTGTGAATTGTCCAGTTTGATTAATGTTGATTATGTAAAGACCAGTGATCTTATTGTGTTAGGAGATATAAATATAGATCTTAAAATTGCCAAGAATGTAAACAATTATTATTTGAGTAAACTGGCTGAGTGCGGGCTTGAATGTGCGATCTCTGACTTCACGCGAGTTGAAACCAAAGGTAATATAGTCTCTAAAACCTGTATAGATCACATTTTCGTGAGATCTCGCCTTCATGACCTCTACTCGGCTGCTCTGGGGACTGTCTTGGCAGACCATCGTATGACGATTACCACGTTTGCATCCATGCCGAAAGTTAGGGATCCAAAGTTCATTGAGTCGATTGATAATAAAAAACTAAAAACACTCCTAGCTAGCACCGAATGGGAAATGATAGATGAGTTAAGTTGCGCAAATGATATATATCAGTACATAAAAGAAAATTTCATGAAATGCTACAACGAATGCAAATATACTAAAAAGATACTATACAAATTTTTTGTTTTACAATTTCTTTTACTCTAGTAAAAGAAATTGTGAAAAATGGATTAATAATAAAATAAGGATAAGTTGCGCTAATAAAGACAAACTGTTTCTTAAATGGAAAAATGATCCTAACAATAAAACAATTAAGTTGGAATATAATAAAACAAGAAATAAAGTAAATAAAATTATACTAAACACTAAAAATAATTATTACAGAAAAGAAATATCAGGAAACAAAAATAATCCCAATATACTGTGGGAAATACTTAATTAACTTACGGGGAAAATAGTTAAGTCAGTAGATGAGGTTATAACGAACGCCTTCTTAAATGATTCAAATAATGAAATGAGTATCGCTAATGACTTCGCAAAGGAATTTGAAACGAGTGTGTCTAATATTGTGCCCGGGTGTGACATGCCTTTGCTGGATGAGTCTGAATATATGAAATCGCAAGATAAATCCATATTCTTCTAAAAAGCTACACCTAGTAAAATTATTAAAATCATTAACAACTTAAACACTAATAAATCAGCTGGATTTGACAAAATAAGAATTATAGATATGAAAATGATAGGAAATAAAATCGTACATGCAATAGTAAAACTAATAAATGCGAGTTTTGGGGGCCGAGTCACCCACGTCCGTAGGAGAGTACCCTTAGATTCCCTACACGTGGTCCCCGGGTGGTGCAAATCAGGTGACACAACTGGTGGTAGGCTTCGGCCGAAGGCTTGTGACCACCCACTGAGCAAAGACGTACTGCCAAGCGGCCTGGCCGTGTTCCGGATACGATGCTCAGTGTAGCCATCTAGAGGAGTTGGGTCGAGATAGCTGTTCCACTGCAAGCAGACCAGTCTGGCGCGCGCTGTTATGGGCGTATCGGGAGACTAGTCGCGGAGGGTAGCGGGATCCGAGGCACGGTGCACCGCTGGCCGACCGCAGGTAGTTGGGGGCCCAAGTAGTGTGCCAGCCACACATGAAAGGCTGCCCCGCCAACTGTCGAAAAATCCCGGAATGCACTATCGTGCTGGTTGGCGACCAGAAGGGAGGGCCCGATAGACATTCCGGGGGGGCTCGGGCGTCCCCGCAGTCTCCGGGCTAGTGCCCCAATGATGGCGTCCTTTCAGTGCGTGTCTGTAGGTTAGCAGCGTGGAACCTCGTCTCACTTCCTACTCCTCTCTTCCATTCACTCTTCTTAAAATCAAAATGCCAAGGATAAAAAATACAGGATATAAACAGCGGCTGCACCCCCTCCCACACAAAGTGCACCTCACCAACATTAGAGGTCTGCACTCAAATCTCTCTGCAGTCCACTACCACCTGGAGACTGAAAAACCAGCGCTGTTTTTCCTTACGGAGACGCAGATAGCGAATCCGTCAGACGCGTCGTACCTATCTTACCCAGGGTTTACCCTGGAGCACAATTATAAACCGCGCGCGGGAGTGTGTATGTACGCCCGTGACGACACTTGCTATCGGCGTCTCCGTAACCTTGAGGACCCAAGATTTTCGACGCTGTGGGCTCTAGTGGACACAGGTCTGGATAAAATTATCTACGCCTGTGTCTACCGCTCGCACAGTGGAGATCAGGAGGCAACCAGGCTCACAGAGTACCTCAGTGAGGCGGCTGATGCGGCACAGCAGCGGTACCCTTCCGCCCAATTAGTGTTACTGGGGGACTTTAATGCCCACCACCAGGAATGGCTCTTCCCATACCAGTGCACTGACCATGCTGGACGGGAGATGCGTAAGCTTGCGCTTGCGCTTAACCTTACCCAGCTGGTCCAGGGGGCAACGAGGGTGCCGGATGTTGATTCGCACACGGCCAATTGCTTGGACCTTCTGTTGACAACAGAGCCAGACCGATACTCTGTGTCGATAACTTCACCTTTGGGTAGTTCCGACCATTGTCTGGTGAAGTCTGTGTCCGTCTACTCCCCGCCCGATCCCAGCCCAAGAGGCACGCGGCGGGTTTGGCGGTACAGGTCAGCAGATTGGGATGGCATGCGATCTTTCTTCGCATGTTATCCTTGGCAGCCTACTTGCTTTTCTTCAGATGATCCTACGGCGTGCGCGGACAACGTGACGGATGTGTTGCGTCAGGGAATGGAGTACTACATTCCGTTTTCTGACGTAACAATGACCAATGTTGACCGGCCATGGTTTGGCGCTGAATGTCATCGCGCCGACGCGCTTAAACATGAGGCGTACCTGGCATGGGTTGACGCTCGTTCGCGCAAAACGAGTGACGTGGGTCAAAGGAAGAAAGCCTATAACAGGGCTGCCAAGTCCTGCAAGAAGGTGTTGAGAAGGGCTCGGTTCGACCGCATTGGCCGAATAGGGGCCAAACTTGATTCTTACCCAGCAGGTAGTAAAGCGTTTTGGTCCCTGGCTAAGTCGGTCGAGTCCAACTTCAGCCGTCCCTCACTACCACCACTGCTGAAACCCGACGGGTCGCTGGCCCACTCTGCTGAGGAGAAGGCAAATTTATTTGCCTCTCTTTTTGCGGAATCTTCACGTCTGAACCCTGGTGACGCGCGGCCCCCTTCTTATCCTGATGGATGCGAGACGAGTATGTCGGACATTCGTATCCATCAAAAGGACGTCCGTAAGGTACTGCGCAACCTCGACGTGAACAAGGCTAGTGGCCCGGACGGAATACCAGCAATAGTTCTCAGAACCTGTGCGCCTGAACTGTCTCCGATCTTGACACGCCTGTTCCGCCTTTCGTATGAGACTGGAAAAGTGCCGAATGCTTGGAAGCTAGCTAACGTACAGCCCGTGCCCAAGAAGGGTAGTCGAGCTGACCCGGCCAACTACAGACCCATCTCTGTAACGTCCATACTCTGTAAGAGTATGGAGCGTGTACTTAACACGAAGCTCCTGGCATACCTAGAATCTAACGATATCCTTAGTGACCGCCAATACGGCTTCCGCCGAAATCGGTCTACTGGGGATCTTCTAGCGTATGCCATTCACATCTGGAGTGAGGCCATCGAGAGACACGGGGAAGCGCTTGCCGTCTCCCTCGACATCTCGAAGGCTTTTGATAGGGTCTGGCACGAAAGCCTTATTGGTAAGCTTCCTTCATTCGGTTTGCCCGGTGGTCTGTGTGATTGGATTGCAGACTTCCTGAGAGATCGGTCCATTCGAGTGGTTATCGATGGCTGCTCGTCGGACCAATTGGATATCAATGCCGGGGTCCCTCAGGGGTCGGTATTCTCAGCAACGTTATTCTTGCTGCATATTAACGATCTGCTTAAACCCGGCACCTTTGGGTATGCAGACGACAGCACTGTTGCTGAGAGATACTTGTCCAACGCTCGTGCTACCGGGCCTCAGATCCGGTCTCTCCGGGAGGCCATGGTGGAGCGCTTGAACCTGTCCTTGCAGGCAGTCTCCGAATGGGGCGATGCCAATCTGGTCAGGTTTAATGCCGCTAAAACCCAGGCGTGTCTTTTTTCCGCTAAAAAGTGTAACGGTTAGGGGCCAGGCAGGTAAATTAAACTCTCGAAGAGAGGGTAGATACAAAAATTTATTTAAAAAAATATTATATAAAATAAAAAATAGAAACCCAGCAAGAGACTGGTGTGAGTTCTCAACATCGAGCGCGTGTTAGGTTCTAGACCGCCGAAAGAAAACCACTATCCTGTAGTTCCAGAACGTAGGTGACTGGTGGCAGCCAGGTAGGTAGGTCGATCTTCGTATCGGAGGGTAGCACGTAGGGTAGTCCAGCCTCAGCCCTTGTAGCAACACGGAGGATTGTCCGGTATAGAAGAACCCTGGAATATCCCGAATTAGGCATTTTAGAAAATGACCGAATTCGTACCACTGACTGCAACATCCTGACAACCGTCGAACATGGAATCTACGGTGGAAAGCGGTGATCTAGCATCAATTAGCCATCAAGATGAAGCAGTCTAAGCAGCGTGTTACAATTTAAAAGCATGATGAATTATAAAATGATAACATCTAGTGATGTGAGGTAGATGGAAAAATTATAACAATAATGATTAACAGAATTTTACAAAACAATTACTTCCATTGACTTACTACCACTCACCAATACTACTTGAACAAGGAAAATAATAGATGAAAGGATGAAGATTATTTAACCGTCATGACCCGTTACACCTATGTTACGGTCATTCGGTGAAAACATAAAAGTTAAAATATGGTGTTTAAATTAACAATCACCGTTGATACACCAGCGCAATTTATGTGAATCAACGGTTCAAGATTCAAGTGTCTGAAGTAGGTATTATTACAAAATTTACGAATAGCGAAATTTTAGCAAGTCATGCAATGATCACTTATATCTAGATAATATAGGTTTTGCAACACTCACCCAATTTGGGGTTACACTGAGATTAATTAATTTTCTATTGTCCACGGTAATGTGCAGGTAATGCAAGAAATATTTCTTTCTACGTGACTATAAGAAGGTGGCAGAGGTATGATTAGCCTATTCCGACACTGTCACTCTCTGCTGCGTAGTGTCAAGTGAACGCCGGTCGAGACTGACTGACCGTTCTCGAACCGCAGGAAGTCCGCGAGCGTCAGTCATACCTATTGAGAGGGAAGTCAACTACCAACATTCAACAAAACAGTTCCGTGCGCGGAGTCTGCGACAGTATTTAATTACTCATTGCAGTATTGCCAGTTAAAAACATCAGCTGCAAGCGCAATTAGGTACTTTTTATTTCCTATTTTTTTCTACTCAGATTCAGATGCGTTAGCAGCCGAGTACAACGTTACAAAAGAGCCAATTTTACCCAGATCCAACTTTCCGAGATGCGACCGTGCCAATAACTGACCATCTTGAGCTTCTTGGCGTTACGTTGACATCTACTCTCAATTTTGGCCCTTACATTGAGGCAAAGGCTCAGCTGGCTGCCAAAAAGCTGGGGATCCTTGCAAAGGTGAGACGGTACTTCACGCCGGAACAGCTCCTCAACTTGTATCAAGCGCAAGTTCGATCATGCATGGAGTACTGTTCTCATCTCTGGGACGGATCAGCCAAATACCAGCTTGACGCACTAGAGTCGATCGAAAAGCGAGCCAAGAGGCTCATCGGCGATGAGGTGCTGGTCAAGTCAAAGCTCCAGAGTCTTGAACATCGTCGCCGTGTTGCCAGCCTGTCGGTTTTTTATCGGTTACATTTCGGGGAGTGTGCGATAGAATTGCACGATATAATTCCACCTAGCCCGTTCCATCATCGGACTACTAGACGTACGGCGATGCGCCATCGATACATGGTAGACATCCCACCCATACGCACAAAACGTTTTGGGAACACTTTTATTATGCGTACAGCTAAGGAGTGGAATTCCCTGCCGGAGTCTGTGTTTCCCGATAGCTACAATCTAGGGGTCTTTAAGTCAAGAATGAATAGGTTATTTCTAGGCAAGCGTGTTTCACCGTCGACCACATCATCGCTTACCATCAGGTGAGATTGTGGTCAAGCGCGAGCCTATAGGTTATAAAAAAAAAAAAAAGAGTATTCAATCAGGTAAATATCCGTCAGAATTAAAAACCGGTATAGTTAGACCAATTCATAAAAAAGATAAATTCAATGACTTAGCAAATTATAGACCTATAACAATATTACCAGCCATTAATAAAATTGTTGAAAAATATATCTGCGACCAAATACACTCGTTTTATCGTAAAAACGACATAATTTCCAAAGCACAGTATGGTTTCCAAAGTAAGAAATCTACAGTTCAATTACTCTCCAATTTTACCAATGAGGTTAACAACTGCCTAGACAACAAGATGCATGTTATACTAATATTTATTGATTTTAGTAAGGCGTTTGACACACTCACACACAATACGCTATTAAAAACACTAGAGAACTCCGGAATAAGAGGAAACTTACTAGACTGGTGCAAAGAATATCTCCGAAACCGATGTTATCATGTTAAAGTCGCCCCAACCCTAAGCAGACCCGTAAAAGTTACGCAAGGCACAGCCCAAGGATCAGTGACGGGTCCCCTCCACTATCTGGCTGACGTCAACGACCTGAATAACATTATAAAATACTGTTCCCTCTACCAATATGCTGATGACACCTGTATACTCTCTGCTAACAAAGACCTTTATATGGCCGCGGAATGTTTGCAAAAAGATTTTACTTCTATGACCAAGTGGGCTCATGATATGGGACTTGTTCTGAATCCACAAAAAACTAAAGTGATACACGTACATTCAAGTCATATAAATTACTCCCTTTCTTTTCAAATCAAAGCTCATAGTCATGATTGTCTGCATAAAAATTTGCTAAACTGCTACTGTTCGCCTATTGAGCAAGTCCCATACCATACCTACTTGGACTTATAATTGATAATCGCTTCAACTGGAGTTATCAGGTGGAGTCTGTATGCGGCAAGTTGCGTGCAATACTCACCAAATTTTCCATTATAAAGTGGAATATACCATACAGTACCCTCCTTCAAATGTACACAGCCCTTGCGGCATCGATAATCTCATATGGACTTACCAGCTATGGACGCACTTTTAAAACTTACCTCGATAAAATACATAATTTGCAAACACGGTTGTTGAAGATGGTAGTACCAAAATATGTTAAAAATAAATACCGCGACAATTATATAGGTATATTTAAACATTGTAAAGTGTTACCTGTTCTAGACCGCGCTCAGTACCTGTTCCTCATAGAACACTTTGATAACACTGACATTCAAGTTCCAATAAGATATGATGTGAATACTCGACAAGGAAAATCAAAATCTTTACAAGTACCACGCAAAAATATTTTTTATGGTAGACGCATCGCATCTGCCATAATACCAAATTTAATAAACCAAATACCCTTAGACATTAGAGACTCAATGAACAGTAAAAATGTGAAGCGCAAGCTGAAACAACACTACATCGACCTGATTACACCTTAATTTACTAATAGTGCGTTGATCAAATTCCAGACCATGGCATGCTAAGACAGACCCCAGGGGTCTTATGGTGTGCTTTGTGTAATCCTAAGGACAACTTGTTTTTATAAATAAATAAAAAATAAATAAATAATAATTGTGACATATTATGATGGGTTAAGCATCTGGAAGTTATCTGGCACCCTTGGTGCTTCGAGACTGACCTGCTGTCTGATGGGAAGTGGGAACCTGGTGCCTCCGGTGCTTTGGTGACCTGTTGTTTGGTGTATGTGACATAGTAAGGTGTGTTAAGCAACTGAAAGGTATCTGGCACATTTGGTGCTTCGAGACCGACCTGCCGTCTGTTGCGAGCCAGGTGCCGTACATTCCATCAGGTAGGTTGGTGGGTGGTCGAAGAAGCCCAGTACGCCCGGTCCACGCCACGCGTTGTCCAGGTGGATGGTCGAAGGAGCCCAGTACGCCCGGTCCACGACATGCGTTGCGCAGGTGGATGGTCGAAGGGGCCTAGCACACCCGGTCCATGCCACGCTGTGAATAGTTGGTTGGTCGAAAAGGCCCAATGCGCCCGTTTTACATTACGGGTATGACGAGTTGTTGGAGCGGATCCAAATGCAATGTTACTTTCTTTGGTGTGTGAGATATGACGGGCCAATATAAGGATTGTTAAATGCTTGCGGCCTCGCAATAGTAAGGAGGACGTGTCGGCACTTCTAAAGATTTCGTTCTGAAGAGAATAGTATCTATGGAGATATGGTTTCGAATGACTCTGACAGATGTCAACTTGACATAACACTAAGCACTAGTTTTTGGCGCGAACAAGAGACAGGAAGACAGGAGATCGAGGATGAAGATGTTGCTTTGGATTGATAGTTGTTGAGTTGTTAATTTGTTACAAAACAGGAGAAATACAGTTAGAGTTATTGATTGTTCGTGTAGATCAAACTACGTGCTTGGTGGAATGACGTTTACATTATTCTCCAATACATAACGTGATTAGTTTCATTGTAACCGTAGATACAAGTAAAGAAGTTCGTTTGTTAACTCCTAGCCCGAAAAAGGACCCATGCAATAATGGCTTTTTCTGACAATTACACCAGTCTTCCCTACAAATAAATAAGTTTCCTATCGTCTGAACTTTTCATTATACAGGATGGAATGTTAGGGCGAGCTGGAGTGGAGGTAGGTAGGTACCCTAAATTTTGATGCGGGCAATACTTAGTTTCCAGGATACCGATTCTGAGGTTTTAAAGGGTGGGGAGAGGGAGGGGAGGTCTACTAGTACCCCCTTTCTAGTGTAGTGTGTGTAGTTTCTAGAGTAGCAGCCAAAAGACTACGTGAGATCGGGATCCCCAGATTCGGTTTTGGAACAGATTCGATCTATTTTAACCATCAAGTATAAGAAATAATGCAACTACGGAATGAATGACACGTCAAATCAGGTCACTGACCCACAAAATGGCGGCAAACGTACCGTTTCATGATCGTATTTTTTTTTTCTAAAATAATAATGAATTATAAAAAAAATGCGAATATGTAAACGCATAATGACGTTTCATTGATAAATAGATAGATATACCATTTATTCAGTGCACACAAAAGACACAGCACAACACACAAAATCACATACAGGTGGGTATTTGGAAAAAAAAGGTGCCAAAATACAAAAAAAAAAAAGAAGAAAAAACAACATAATACAAATAAAAGTGACACAAGTAACATACCTACTTCAATTAAAACACAGTGCGGTGTGCGTCTCAAGGTTGCACCAAATGGGAGTCCAGCTCAGCATGTGTCAGGCAAATATACCTGACGCTGATATTCTGCTAGATCCCTGCAGTGACATACGGTCGCTGAGCAGTCGTAATATGTTGGTGTTATGACAGTGTGATGTGAGGTACATAGAAGCAATTGTTTTTCTATTGTGTTTGCTAACAGCATTCTAGGGGTAAATATATTTGCAATCTATACTAATATATTATTTTAATATTATAAAGCTGAAGAGTTTGTTTGTTTGTTTGTTTGAACGCGCTAATCTCAGGAACTACTGGTTGGAATTGAAATATTCTTTTTGTGTTGTATAGTCCATTTAGGAAGGTTATAGGCTATACAACATCACGCTACGACTAATAGGAGCGGAGCATAAATGAAAAATGTTGCAAAAACGGTAAAACATTGCACGTAACTTTAAACTTTAGTATGTCGAAGGCATGTACTGTAGCTGATATTAATAGTAATACTAATTTACAGGTGGTAAATAAGTTTAATAACGTTAGCACTTCTGCTATTTATATTTATAGTTTAAACTAGTTTGTAGGGCCCACAAAGAAATAGACAAAAAAGTTTTGAAGTATTGTTAGACCTGCTGAAGACTGTATGAATATATTCGTATTGTAAACAGTCAATTTCTTTTAGTATTATATAAGTGCACAGCACATGTGTGATTACAAGTGTAAATCTACCATTTACTGTAGTTGTCGTTCGTAGACTTGTGCGTGCCCTGGCAGTTGAGTTTGTCATTCTCTCTCAAATTTCTCTCTGGTGGTAGCATATGTTGAGTTGAGGCGTGCGAATCCATTCATCATATTCGTGAACGGGTGCCATCAGCTGGGATGTGTCATAACTTGGTTGCCTCGACCTGTTTTTAATTAATTATTGAGGTTGTTTATTTCACGCCAGACGCTTTTACGTGCACGTCTTTTTCCATCGTTCTCAAATAATTAATTGTAATTTTCCAACGAGAATGATGTATCCAAACACTTGTAATTGAAAATTATTGGATGGAAAAGACTGTCCGTGGAGTTACTTGCACATTCTTCTCCATAGAGACCTACTGACGCTTGCGAATGTGCAACTAGATTCATCTTTTGTTTTTGTTTACAGTTTAGAAGTACCTGCAAGGTTTATTTGAATAAGCTATTCGATTGATTTTGATTGTGAAACACAAATTTAAAAAAAAACTACGCGTTTGCTAGGGTTATGGGGGGTGTTATTTGAAAGGGGAAACCAACCCCTATAAAAACATTCCTAATAACCCAGAAATCGGGATCCTGGATACTAAGGCCAACCCAAAGGAACCCTTATAGGATCACTTCGTTGTCAGTCCGTGTGACAAAACCTTTTTCTCTGGAATGCCTGGTGGTATCAAGTTGAAATTAATATGATAGATTAATGCTCATTTTATGCGCAACAGGAAAACATTTAACATGAGTAAATCAACAATATTCTAATTAAAATTATTATAAGTAGGTACTCACGGTGCTGGCACAGTGGCTGCGATCATGATTTACGAGTTAATAGTTGAGGGTACGAAACCACTTTATTATTTTGTTTTACTTGTTTAATCATGACTGCTATAAAAAAAAAACTGAAGGAAAATATCGTGAGGAAATTTGGGTTCCCAAGAATTCGAATACATGTGATGTGACGCACATACCCGCAGCCTTATTGCTTAATGAATTCGGCAAGGTAAAGGGCAAAGTGTATGAAAAATCGACCAATGACAAAGACGGAAATCCACATCGCGTCCTTATTCGATTTTTGAGGAATCATCGTGGTGAGAAGATTGGCCAGCTGGACTCTGCGTTACCGAGTGCCAGCTGTTACCAGGGTGCGCCGGACGTTTTATTATGATTTAGACGCCGCTCGGGGAGGCTCCACCATGAAGGACCTGTGCGAGGCCAGCGCTGGGGCTGTCGACGTGGCTGAGTTTTGGTCGAAACATCACATCATCAGCCTATTAATTTTCCCACTGCTGGGACACCGGCCTCCTCTCTGTGAGAGGGAATGGGCCGTAATCCACCACGCGGGCCCAGAGCGGGTTGGTGGAATTTTTGGTTCTAGGACATGCCGGTTTCCTCACGATGTTTTCCTTCACCGTTTTGAGAGCAGTGGTGAAGAAATAATCTACACAAAGTAAATCGCCTGCCTGGGCTCGAACCCACGACATACAACTTGTAAGTCGCGGCCGATACCACTGGGCCACCAGTGCTCTGCACTGCCGAGTTTTGGTCGAAGCACAACATTTAGATTAAAAACTAAAAATGGAATCATCGACACGATGAAGAAGAAGAAGAATTCGATTTTTCATACTATATACCCTTTGCCTTGCCGAATTAATTACGCAATAAGGCTGCGGGTCCTCTCGCTGAGTGGAGACTTGTGTCCCAGCGGTGGGAATATTTTAGGCTGATTAGTCTAGACTGGATGGGATGGGCGATAAACTTTCTGCCTGCAAAAATGAAGTCTATGCTTGTGCAGACTTTCATTTCCCTAAAATCGACTATGATGACGTGTGGTACTTTGACCTGAACGCGGTATTCCTGAACAAGCTTGGTATGCTCTTAAACAACTGAATCAGGTTCATATTCAACCTGAGGGAATATGACCTTCTGTCGAGCTGCTGATCTGAACTCAAATGGATATCCATTAAGCAGAGGCGAAATTTGCGCGCTTTTTATATTACGGGTTTCTTACAACCATTTTTCGATTCAGAAATCCGTTTGCTAAAATTAAGCGTTTTATTGCAAATTTTTGTTAGAGTCAAGTGTGTCCCCCGCTGCCAGCGAAATGGTTGCTCTTGGCTATGTGAAAAAAACACGGCAGTAGTATACAGGGTGGAATTTTGTAATGCCACCTGAAGGGAAAGTCTTAATACTGTAAATAGACAATTTTACTCAAAGAAAACATTCCTTTATTTTTGAAAAGAAAGAAAACTGCATAAAAGGATTTTTGAAAATTCGCTTGCCACACCCGGGAATCGAACCGACTAAAATCTTTAAAAATTACACCCTGTACTTTTATTGCATCGATCGTTAGCGTCAATAATAAGGATGAAATCTCCCTAACAAACTTGATAAATTAAATGAAAGGAAAACTATGAAATCTGGACTTATAAATTAATGGGTCAAGTTAAAGAACTTTTACTCGAAGATCCATCTGTATCCTTATGTGAGTAATTATTCACAACTAGAAGGCTTTACAAGTTTACGAGTAATAGTCCAACTTATAAAATGTACTTGAAACAGTAAAATTTGTGTACAAATGCCATTGATAAAATACTTAAATAACGTTGATATCTGTGTTAAACAGATAGTAAATATATGCTTATGAACCAAGTAAAAATATTCAAAAAGAAAATCATAAAATCCTTAATAATAATGATTTCTAAATTAATAATGCTTAAGCTCGAATATGGCAATGTTAAAACTTCAATTCGCAAAAAATTTCAATTCCAATCTGATATTAGCGCGTTCAAACAAATAAACCAACAAACTCTTCAGCTTTATAATATTAGTATAGATAGTATAGATTTATTGCAGCTTATTTACGTTGGTTGTTTGTTCCTATCATTGAATAATTAGATTTTACTTTTTGGTAGTTGAGTAGGTTGTTTGAAAATACTCATACTAAAATATTTGTTTTCGGTTTGTAAATATTTGAAGATTTTAGCGAAGACTATCTCCGTAACGGCAATACTGCATATTCAATATATTAAGTGACGCTGGTTATAAATCTTTATTACTAACGCTTACCTCTACCCGCGGTGGTACTCAAATGGATAATATTTTTCTAACATCACTTGTGAAGTTGGATTTTTAACTCCTTTTTACCCGACTGCCGAAGGAGGGTAATGTGTTTATCAGTATATGTATGTATGTATGTATATATGTAAGTATGTATGTATGTATGTTTGTTCCTATATGGCGTTCCAGAGACCAAACGCGATGGCCGATTTTTATGATTTATACGTCAATCGATGCGTCTTAACCCTGCGAGTGTCATAGGCTACATTAAAATTGGATAATAGAAAAATGACGGCTTTTAGGTACAATATTGTGGGGCCCAATTTTTTTTTTCTTCCAAACCCATCGTGTGGGGTATCAAAATAAAGGGTTTCAAAAAATGATTTCAAAAAAATATAACACTTATATGTTTAAATGTATCTAATTCGAAAAAAACTAACTAAAAAGTTATAAATAAAAAACTTAATTCAAAAATCAAAAAACCCGACTGCTTCAAAAGCGAATACCATCGTCCTATGTGGGCCCATTTTCAGACGTTGTGAGCTGCTGAAACCTTCTTAATTTATTTATTTATTTACTTTATTGTACACCACAAAAACATACAGGAAAAACATTTACAAAAACAAGTGTACAATGGGCGGTCTAACAGGTAACAACAAAAAACCCTCTTCTTAGTCCGCATTATTATGGAACTACGGAACCCTATTACTGCGCGTGGCCCGACACGCTCTTGGGAGGAGGAGTGGGAGAGTTGAGTAGGAAATAACCAGTTACTCAACTCTCCCACTCCTCCTTCTTATCTCACAACTCACTTTCAATATCTATGTACTTCACACGCTGGGAATCTACGTTCGTCTCACAAACTTCTTTTGCTTTGTTCTTTTCATACTTCAGTTTTTATTAATTCTTCCTTTCATATTCTATGACTTATTATACTAGGACTGCCGGTGTTTCATCATCATCATCATTATCAGCCTTTTAATGCTCCCACGGCTGGGACACAGGAATGGACCTAACCCAACACGCGGGCCTAGTGCGAATTGGTAGATCTCACAGTCATGTCTTTGAATTTTTGCTTCTAGGACATGCCGAGGAAACACACGATGATTGTTGCCGGTGTTGGCAATCAAACATCCGATGAAAACATTCGCGGGCGACAGAACAATAACAAGAAAAACCTTTTAATTAAGAGATTTTTAAAAAGAAGACATAATTAATGAGATAATAATTTAAATAAGTCTGTGAGACCTCAGTAAGACGACGCGAACGCTTTATTGCGGTTGCCGTGCGGCGACCGCGCGCTCCCCGTGCTTCGTGACAAATGTGGATTCCATATACTAAGTAAAAGCATTAAAATTTCTCGGCAACATGCATCGGATCGGTTCGGAGGGGAGCTTATATAATGTACAATTCATGAAATAAGTAAAGTCATTTATAAGTAACAAAGCATACCTACTAAAATAATTATGAATTTCTGTCAGAATAATTAATTTTGACAAATATTGTATTGTAGATATTTTTGAGCAAAACAATATAATGCTCCTGTTCTCTGCCTCGACCCGACTGTTACCTATCCCTATCGCGTCAGCTTTTACTCGTTACTCGTTTATGTGTAGGTATGTGTCACAAGCCTGATTTACAGTTGATGTAAGAGGAAAATATGACTTATAATGAATAACTAAAATTAACACATTATCAAAACCGCCATCATCAAACTTGCTTGTTATGAAATAATGTGTTTTCTAATGACAAAGTTAATTCGTTTTTGTGTTCATATTGAAGTGCTCTCTAGAACTATCAAAATGTCTGGCTATTGTGTGTGTTATTGAGTTGTTGTTCTGTTATGTTATTTCTGAGTGTTCAAGAAGTAGTCGTTGCTCACTATAAGTGGACTATTGTGTGATACCAGGAGCCACAGTTTACGGGAAAATATAACCATGTATGTATGTTTCGTTTATTAACCGATTTTCCAAAAAGGAGGACGTTCTCAATTCAGAGGTTTAATTTTTTTTTAAATGTGATTTTAGGTTTTTTCGGGCGGCACATATCCATCATAATTAGACGGATTTCCAAAGTTCTATTTTTTTTTAAAGGATATACTCTCGAGTTGGTTCCATTGTCACCAAATCAGAATCTGTTGATGGGATCCCATGGAAATCTAAGGGAATCTTAAAATATGATAGGCAAACATATACCGGTTTTGGTGTTTTCAATAACATGGCCCTAAATATGGTAGCGCTGTTTTCATAAAGCCTAACCTCACTATAGTCTCGGCTTCCTGCAGATCACACACCGTAGTTTGAGAATAGTGCGGTGGGATTGTCCCAATAAAAAAAAAAAAAAAAAAAGATCACACACCGGAAAGTGTACCGTTAGTTCTGTCTATAAATTCCCTAACCAACCCTTCCAACTTTTCCACACATCCAACCTCGTAGAAGCTGACGTCCGGGATGTCCTCGGTATAGTATCGGGTCAATCTAGCTCTTGGGTTGGACGTGTACAACTGCTCATAGAACCCCTCAGTCTCCCTCAGAAGCTCCGGTTTGGCGAATACAATCCTGTTATCGTCGGTCTTCAGTTTCGTGATCTTGCTCTGTCCAATAGCCAGATCTCTTGCAAATACCTTTGATACCTTATCCTGCGCAATCGCGTCTTTAATACGCTCAGTATTAAAGCGGTGGTAGTCGCTTTTCAAGGACTTAGAGATCCGTCTATTGAGTTGCCGGTAGTTCCGCGTATCGTCTAAAGACTGCAGTATCATTTCACGCCTCTCCTTCATGAGCTTGAGAGTAGGATCGGATAGTCTCATTCCCATTTGCACGATGGGTCTTGAAAAACTTTGACCCGACCGTACGGACGAGTTTCCACCAGAGTGGCTCTTACTATACGGTGATCAGTTTCAGTTTTCACCGCGTTGATCACAGAAGCATAATTGAATGTGCTTCTTCGTTTACATGATGAAGTCTATATAATTTTTCATTGCACCATCGGTGTTTTGCCAGGTTCACTTCCTGTGCTCAAGTTTTCGGAAGAAGGAGTTCATCATACAGAGGCCCTCCTTCTCCATAAAACTGGCCAGTAGGTGACCCGGTGGTTCCGTCGTCCAAATCCAATTTACTTCACTCGCAGCTCATTATCGTCTCGTTTACCCAGTTTAGCGTTGCGGTACCATTTTGCGGCCGCAGGGGATAGGGAGTGCGGCTAACGCTATACCGATACTCCTCTTCCCCAGCGGCCCCACCGCGTCCGCCATCAGACAATGGCGACCCCGTTTAGCCCGCGGAAGGTAGGGAGAGCGGTGCATCGCAATACCGGCACTCCTCTCCCGCCGCGGCCTCAAACCCACAGCCGCGATATCGTATGGGACCTGGGACGCTCCATATAAGATATTGCGGCCCGCCTCAGTTGCGATGTCGCCTGTTACCAAGCGGCACCGCAACCTACTAGTTGGCCGCTACGTCGTCGGCTTAATCGGCAAAAGCCATGGCGAGCGGCCCCTCCTCGGGTTCCTCTTCGCTTCACCGTGGGTGACCAAGCCACGGATACTGAGCCCCCCCGCCTCGACAATGCGGGAACCCACGGGGGGAGGGGGACTTGTATGACCTGCAGCAAATACATTGAGGATATTCTGAGAATAAGATACGCCACCTTGGTCGAAACACTCTTGATCTGCACTAGGTCGGTCATAAGGGATTTGTGAACGCTCCACCCTGGGACCAGCGATCACCCTCTTGGAAGTAGAGCAGGTATGGAAAGCGGCTGTTAACTCATCACCAAGCCGAACAACAGTTTTTCACGTGTTTGCAAATATTTTTGACCATATATAGACCTCGTGAGAGGAGCTCGTGGCTAAATAATAACAGCCGAACGGGTCGATCTTCAGGGTTAAGCAACGCTTGACGAGGTCGGTCCGTGGATGGGTGACTCGAATCCGTGCCTCGGAAAGCACGTTAAGCCGTTGGTCCCGGCTATCATTTGAAGATCATTGACAGTCGTTACGGGTAGTCAGAAGCCTGAAATTTGACACCAGTCTAGCCAAGAGGTATCGTATTACCCTGTTACTGGGTTGTGGAGGTCAGATAGGCAGTCGCTCCGTGTAAAACACTGGTACTCAGCTGAATCCGGTAAGACTGGAAGCCGACCCCAACAACAATTGGGAAAAGGCTAGGCAGATGATGAGACCTGACGCCGTAGACAACATGCGATACTATCAGAGATAAGCATTCAGATTCAGATATATTTATTTGCATAAACATGTGTATACATAAAACTAATAATAATAAGTGCATGCAGGACTGTCGAAAATCCGAAATGTGTAGGTCTGTCTTTACCGCTGATACAATGTCACTTGGTTAAGTTTGTCTGAACCACACCTCCTGGGAAGGAAATTGTCTCGTTATAGAGATACCGTAAACTGGGTTTATTTTGAATCACGGGATGACTTTGATCGAAACTTCCATTTCATTTATAATCGCGTTTTGCTTAAAACGAAACGCAATCTGGTAGTATTTTTTTTCTAGGTTAGCAACGTTGAAGAACTATCAAATCCTTTTCTGAGGACACGCTGGGAATTCACCAACAATTTTAATTAAAAAAGCTAAATATATTGATATTCTCTTTTTATGGCTAAATAATTCAACTGCAAAACTTTATGTGTACATAATCACGTGAAGGTATAATGAAATTTCTAGATAAACTCTATTATGTGGCCTATGATCGATTAACCAATACAGTGGTTATTGTTTTTCCAACCTCGAAATGAATGCAAAGACATGAGTTTGTTTAATGCGGGTTGTCATTGATAGGGTATATGGTGTGCGATTGATCAAATGATCAAATTAATCCCAGAGATTAGTCTTTTTTTTATATGCTTTTTTTACAAGCTTTTACATATTATTGTATTGCTAAATAAATAAATATTACATTATTCAGGAAGATGCCACGAATATATAAAAATAAACTTTGTTTTTTGTGGAACTTTCCCTATGTTTTTATTTCATATTTGTCGATATTATGAAGACTAATTATTTTATGGGATTTATCTTGTTTATTTCATGAAGACTAATTATTATTTCTATGTTTTTGTTTAATTTTAATGAAAATAAATAAGAGAAACTGATTTTAAGCTAAAACTTTGTTACCAACATTTTTATAAAGAAATGTTCATTATTTGAAGATTTTTATTAGATCAAAGTTAACCCATATGACAAAAATTACAATATTAATTTTTCCAGCCGGCAGATTTGGATTTTTAATTTTTATTGGTATTATAATAACTTTGTTTTAACTACAAGTTACGCAATAAAATAGGGGGGTATCAAAGTAACCCCATTTTACGTATAACTTGGGGGCTGAGTCACCCGCGTCCGTAGGAGAATTACCCCGTTTGTTGTTACCCTACACGTGGTCCCCGGGTGTTGCTAATCAGGTGACACTAACTGGTGGTAGGCTTCGGCCGAAGGCTTGTAACCGCCCACTGGGCAAAGACGTACCGCCAAGCGGACTAGCCGTGTTCCGGTACGATGCTCGGTGTAGCCACTAGAGGAGTTGGGTCGAGATAGTTGTTCCACTGCATGCTGACCAGTCTGACTCGCGCTGTTTTGAGCGTATCGGGAGACTAGTCGCAGAGGGTAGCGGGATCCGAGGCACGGTGCGCCGCTGGCCGACCGCAGGTAGTTGGGGGCCCAAGTAGTGTGCCAGCCACACATGAAAGCCTCGCCAACAGTCGAAAAATCCCGGAATGCACCATCGTGCTGGTTGGCGACCAGATGGCCAGCCCGATGGACATCTCCGGGGGGCTCGGGCGTCCCCGCAGTCGCCAGACTAGTGCCCCAACGATGACGTCCTTTCTGTGCGTGTCTCGTAGTTAGTAGCGTGGAACCTCATCTCACTTCCTTCTCCTAAAGGAGTTTCACTCTTACAAAATGGCAATTACGAAAAAGAAAACTAGAGTAAAACAGCGGCTGTACTTTGTGCACCTCACTAATATTAGAGGTCTGCACTCAAATCTCAGCTCTGTCCACCATCATCTGGGGACTGAAAAGCCAGCACTGTTTTTCCTTGCGGAGACGCAGATAGGAAGTCCGTCAGACGTATCGTACTTATCCTACCCAGGGTTTACCCTGGAGCACGCCTTCAAACCACGCGCGGGTGTATGCATGTATGCCCGAGACGACACTTGCTATCGGCGTCTCCGTAACCTTGAAGACTCCAGGTTCTCACTGCTGTGGGCTCTGGTGGACACAGGGTTGGATAAGATTATCTACGCCTGTGTCTACCGTTCGCACAGCGGAGATCAAGAGGCGACCAGGCGGCTGATATGGCACAGCAGCGGTACCCTTCCGCCCAATTAGTGTTACTGGGGGACTTTAATGCCCACCACCAGGAGTGGCTTTTCCCATACCAGTGCACTGATCATGCTGGACGAAAAACGCGCAAGCTTAAAATCTCACCCAGCTGGTCCAGGGGGCGACGAGGGTGCCAGATGTTGATTCGCACACAGCCAATTGCTTGGACCTACTGCTGACAACAGATCCAGACGGATACTCTGTGTCGATATCTTCACCTTTGGGTAGTTCTGACCACTGTCTGGTGAAGTCTGTGTCCGTCTACTCCCCGCCCGATCCCAGCCCAAGAGGCACCCGGCGGGTATGGCGGTACAGGTCAGCAGATTGGGCATCCTTGGCAGCCCTTGCTTCTCTTCGGATGATCCATCGTTGTGCGCTGACGCTGTGTCAGATGTGTTGCGTCGGGGAATGGAGTACTATATTCCATTCTCTGACGTAGCAATGTTTCGCGTCGACAGACCATGGTATGGAGCCGAGTGTAACCGCGCCGATTCGATTAAACACAAGGCTTATCAGGCATGGGTCGACGCTGGAACATGCAAGGCTAATGACGTGAATCAGAAGAAGAGAGCCTTCAACAGGGCTGCCAAGTCCTGCAAAAAGGTAATGCGAAGAGCACGGTTTAACCACATTAGCAGAATCGGGCACAAACTAGCTTCAAACCCAGCAGGTAGCAAAGCATTTTGGTCTGTGGCTAAGGCGGTCGAATCAAACTTCTGTCGCCCCTTACTACCACCACTGCTGGTGGTCATTGGCCCACTCCGCTGAGGAGAAGGCAAACTTATTTGCCAGCCTTTTTGCGGAATCTTCGCATCTGAATTCAGATGGCGCGCAGCCTCCTCCTTCTCCTGATGGATGTGTGACGAGTATGTCGGATATTGATCAAAAGGACGTGCGTAGGGTGCTGCGTAGCCTTGATGTGAACAAAGCGAGTGGCCCCGACGGGATATCTTAAAAACCTGTGCGCCTGAATTGTCTCCGATCTTGACTCGCCTGTATCGCCTTTCGATAGAGACTGGAAAAGTACCGAAGTCTTGGAAGCAAGCCAACGTACAGCCTGTGCCCAAGAAGGGCCTGAAGCCTCGAGCTGAACCGGCTAACTACAGACCCATCTCTGTAACGTCCATCCTCTGTAAAAGTATGGAACGTGTGTTTAACGGAAAGTTCCTGGCATACCTAGAAGCGAACGAAATTCTCAGTGACCGCCAATACGGCTTCTGCCGAAATCGGTCTACTGGGGATCTTCTAGCGTATGCCATTCACATCTGGAGTGAGGCCATCGAGAAACACGGGGAAGCGCTAGCCGTCTCCCTCAACATCTCGAAGGCTTTCGACAGGGTCTGGCACGAAAGCC